>JAAALK010000290.1:42144815-42267251 GCA_019279435.1 Zizania palustris | reverse complement strand
CAGTTCTCAGTATTTGATATTGACAATTTCACTACAACAAAACAGAACATTTTCGTCGGCCAAGTTAACTTCCGTCGGCTTTTGGGCAAGCCGACGGAAGTTAAATAACTTCCGTCGGCCTCCACAAGCCGACGGAAGTTAACTTAACTTCCGTCGGCTTCTGACAGTGGCCGACGGAAGTTAGTGGGGGTTTTTCCGCGGCCGCCCGGATCCCCCTAACTTCCGTCGGCCAGCATTAAAGCCGACGGAAGTTAGCTAACTTCCGTCGGCTTTAATGCTGGCCGACGGAAGTTAGGGGGCTTTTCACCCAACCGCGCGCGCGTACAGGGAGCCCTAACTCCCTGTACACGCGCGCGCGCACTCCCGCCCATATGTTCCCCGCCGCCGCCGCTTCGCCGCCTCGGCCGCCGCCCGCCCGCCGCCGCCGCTTCGCCGCCCGGCCGCCGCCCGCCCGGCCGCCGCCTCGGCCGCCCGCCCGCCCGCCCGCCCGGCCGCCGCCCGCCCGCCGCCCGCCCGGCCGCCGTCCGCCCCGCCGCCCGGCCGCCGCCTCGGCCGCCCGCCCGCCCGCCCGCCCGCCCGCCCGCCCGGCCGCCCGGCCGCCGCCTAGCTCGGCCGCCCGCCCGGCCCTGCCTGCCTGGTTTTTTTGACACCCAATTGATCGCCATTCCTGCCATCCTACGAGGTATCAGTTTATCACCACCATCTAAAGCTCGTGCTGTCATAGACATGGGGGGAAATTCTTGTTGTCATGTTGTCTTGTATGTGAGTTGTCTGTCATGTTGTCATGTTGTCTTGTATGTGAGTTGTCTGTTTAAGCTAAAAGGCAGATTTCTGGTTCTGATGCTGTGGAATTAAATGTGTTGATGCTCTTGTTCCTTATAAATAGTTGAACTAAATTAACATTACAGTCCTACCTGATCATCTGTTTAGGTTTTTGCACTAGTGACTTCCTGTCAAGAGTTTTGTGCCTTGACACATCAAAACCAGTGTTGTCATTTAGAATAATTTTAGGAACTCTGAATTTGCATGATCAGATGTGTGAATTTTCAGGATCCACCGCCGCCCCCAATTCGGCCATCGCCATCCGTCGCGTGGTGCCACTGTGATCACCGCCGGCCTCCGGACACCATCACCCACCACTCGTCGCCGCCCGACGATTAAGTAATTTTTTTCGGCTTTAATTTTTTTCGCTTTTTATTTGTGCATGATATGATATTGTTAGTATAGTTGAAAGTTAACTTATTTCTGAATTTTTTCGTTGTACTGGATTGCAATATATTGAAATGTGGAATGATAGTAGTATGCATCTTGCTTTATAAAGGTTTCTTAGATGTTTTTTAGTATGACTTGCTTCTTGGTATTTTTTGCTACATATATGAATTTTGTCATGTATTAATATTGAGATTTTATGTATGTTTCACGCTTTTAAATATGTTTCATATGTGATGTTTTGTTTTAATATGCAATATATGTTGTGATATTATGTATATATGATTCTAATTATATTATTCTATTAATTTATAGCTTTTTATGATTTCATTGGGTGATTAGTATTATATCTATATATACTTTCTTATATATTTTTCTTTTCGTATGCAATTTTTTATTTGACAACAACGTAGATAGTGTAACGAAACCTATGCGTCACCCGTTTCGGACCAACATGTCTCACACGTGTCATGCGTGTGAGATGTGTAGGTCCGGAATTGTCCCTTTTTGGACAGCCTCGGAGTGGGCGACAGAGCGTGGTTTTATGATGAGTCATGAGTCCGAATGGGATTTCAGTAACATAACCTTGTTGTTCTCCATTGCACCACTATCAGGCGTGCAATTGGAGAACAGCGGGGTTATGCTGCTGAAATTTCGTTCGGACTCATGGCTCGTCATAAATACCACGTTTTGTCGGTCACTCTTGGGTGGGTTTAGGACCTATCTTTTCCTATAGACCATGGTTGCCATGGCGTCGCCTGCGCCGACTAGACGTCCAGGCGGTCACCGCCGGATGCCATGGTGAATCGCGATCGCCATCAGATATGGTGCCGACGGACATATTCGCCACGCTAAACGCTTGGTAAGACCGATCTGTCACTCTCTAGCTATAGATACATTGTAATGCGACTAACTCATTTCTAATGCACAGGAAGCTAAATCTGGCAACGTGCCAAGTGACATAGAGGTGTATACCTCTGGTCACAAAGGAAGCGATCCGGCACAGCCAGATGCCTTGTGTAGCCAGACAGCCACGGACCATTTGGTGAGATGTTATTAAGAGTTGACGTAATTTCATTTTTCTGCGTCTAGCTAATCGGACATGTTTTTTGCAGGCGCAGTATGGTGAACACATGGTTCGACTCCATGGAGAGAACTATGATTGGCGGAGAGAACCTGTGGACCAAATGGCCGTGTACTCCAGCGGAGGTGGCAAAAGCCATGGACGGTGAGACAATGTTTTTATTAATGTTTTGTGTATGGTATTGTGATGGTAACTAACCCCTGTTAATGTTGCAGGTACTCCATGTTCAATGGAGTTATTGACTCGAGAGCGGTGAGAGCTCAGAAGTCAGCTCAGTCGTCGCAGAGCTCCGTCGGAGTTGGCTCCAGCCATCGTCGCTCAGAAGAAACCCCGGAGATTGTTCGGATGAGGGAGGACATGAGGCGGCGCGACGAGCACTACAAGAAACAACAAGAGTACTATACCGCCTGCTTAGCACAACAGCAGGCGATGATCCAAGTAAGCTTACTTTAGAGTGTTGCAGTTCAAAAGTATTCAGAAATAGGTTTAGAACTAACTGATTACATTACAACATGTGTAGCAACTAGCCCAGCAAAACAGTGGATTTGACATGTCCATTTTCCAACCACTACCTCCCCCGCCACCACCACTATCTCCTACATCACCTGAGGTACCTCCTAAACACTTAAGTTAGCGTTTAGAAGGTTAGTTGAGTTCGTTTCTAATTTTGTCTATTTCTTCAGTGTTTCCGTACGCCTGGTCAAGATGGAGCCTCCGGGGCAAATGTGGACGAAGCGGGAGGCAGCGGCGGCGCCCACGACCCAAATGTGGGCGATCAGTGAGTATGTATGTGTATAATGAACCTAGATTGAATCTCGATATGTTATGTGACTTTGTATGTGAATTTGGATGGTATATGTGAATGCGGATGTGTATTGTGACTTTGATTGTGAATTAAGTTGTGTTATGAGATTTTGGATGTGATGTGTGAAGTTTTGGATGTGAGATGTGATTTTGGATGTGAGATGTGAAGTTTGAATGTGATTTTGGATGTGTATTGTGATTTTGGATGTGTATTGTGAATGTATGTGAAATTGTGGTTGGATGTGAGTGTGAGTAGGGGAACCAGGAAAAAATAAAAAAAAATACCAGGTAACTTCCGTCGGCTTTGACCATAGCCGACGGAAGTTAGCTGGTTTCGGCCACGTGGGCAGAAAGGATAACTTCCGTCGGCTATGGCCATGGCCGATGGAAGTTAGCTGCCCCTAACTTCCGTCGGCCACATGAAGCCGACGGAAGTTAGCTAACTTCCGTCGGCCGCCGACGGAAGTTAGCTAACTTCCGTCGCCGCGCTTCCGTCGGCCAAAGGCCGACGGAAGATAGCGTTTTGCCGACGGAAGTTGGCTTCTTCCGTCGGGAAAGGGCTAACTTCCGTCGGCTTTGGCCGACGGAAGTTGCCTGTTTTGTTGTAGTGTTTGCACTGACACTGTATGGTTTATTCAATCTCATTGCTAACTTTTTTGCTAAATTGCTACTGCAATCTCAAACATTGGTATTTGTAGTACAGTAGTAGGCTGAGATGCCGTTTTTCAAAGGAGTTACCTAATTTTCCTTATTTGCATGAACCTATTGTTTAGGCACCGACTGTTGGACTCGTTTACCAAAACTACTTACATGAAATGTACATAAAAAGCAAAAAAAACTTAACTTCTGTCGGCCAAAAATCAGTCAACAGAAGTTAAGTAGACTAACTTCCGTCAACTTAACTTTCATCGATACGCCTATGTTGACCAAAAATCGACAGAAGTTAGCGTTTTATCAATGGAAGTAAGTTCCTTCTGTCGGATTTGGTCTAATTTTAATTGGCTTTGGTTAACGAAAATTTGCTAGATTCTAGATTCTTGCAGTAAAAGACTTTGAATTTTAAGACAAATCCCATGCCCAGCTTTTATAAGGAGCCACAGCTTGAGAGAGAAAGTTTCAACACAACAGCGACTAGATCGGTGACTGAAAAGTTTCAACTCAAACGGCGTGTATCGGCGATGGCCAACGGCTGACGGCGGCGACGGGAGTGATGGCGTGCTGCCTGGTGCTGCAGTGGATGGGGACTGGTCGAATGGTTGCTACAGGCGTGTTGCGGGACTGCTTAGAGCCGGCCAATCTCTTAGTGCTAATATGAGTGCTTAGTATACATAAAAAATTAAACATATTTCTTAAGAGTCATATGTCACAATGCAAAGATATGTAATAGTGCTATATTTATTGGTTAATTTATTGCTACAACTACTTGACTAGATATGCATTGCTGTAACTACTTAACTAGCACCCATTAACAACCGGTGCTACATTAAGCAGTGGCTCTTGTCGTTAAGCATCCCTACTAGAAAAAAAAACCATTTTTTCTTTAAGCACCGAGATGCAAGCTTCCCGTTGGAGCTGCCCTTAGGGTTCACGGGTATGTGTGTGGTTGTTTCCTGCGCCGGCCAATGCGGGCTGTTGTGGGTTCAGAATATGAGTTACATGGAGAATGAAAATGGGCTCTACGCGGATAGAATTTGTTTTTCAACGGAATATTCGATATTGTATCCATTTATGGTAGAAATCATTGTTCCATTTCTAGTTTCGTTTCTAAACAAAACAAATTGTATCCATTTCCGTTCTGAAAAATTGCATTTCTGCATTCGTATAAACCTCTCTGTTTCCATTTTTCAGAATGGACGGAAACTTTCCGCTTTTTTTTCATCCCTAGAGGCAACATACCAAAACAATGAAATTTAACGCCTTATAATTTCTTTTAGGATTTGTTTCCATTGAAATTCTGTTGACGGCTAAAGTTGGTTAAGGCCCAAGCCCAACAAGGATACAGTGTGTTCAATGAAAGTCAAAGAAGTCTGTCCGTATTATTGTGTATGACTAGATATGAAGGAACCGATAGATATGAAGAGATAGAGAGAAGGGCTAAAATCAGTTACGATATGGATCGTATCAGACGGCCAGTCTCCATACTATAAATATGTACATAGTAGGTAGACACAAAAACACAACAAATCCAAAAACTACTCTCGGCGCACCGCCACCCTTGTTATTGAAGGTTCAATCTCGGCGAGGCTTAGCACCTGGAGCTGGGCTGCATCTCTTCGATCTCTAGCGAAGGGGTAAGACCCGCCACCCCAGCTGTTGTATCCACTAGATTGGTATTGTTCAAGATTGTATCGCTTCGATCTCTTGAAGTGCACTGGTTCGGTCAGTACAATCGTTGGTTTATCTTGATGTATCAGCTATGTCTAAGGCTTCATCGTTACGATCTCTAAGATTAATTTAGATTAGATATCGTATTTTGAGGCTTCATCGGTTAAGTCTGACATCTTGATCTATTGTATCTGATTTATTGTTATGCATCCTTTATCTAAATAAAATATGCCCGATATGTTGAAGTATTATGAGTCATTCGTGATTTAGCAACTATCTTGGTTAAGTCCGATCTTGGTGTTATGGTGAGTTAATAGTTTGGATGCATTTTTGGTATACTAGATTTAGGTTCTATCGGAGTATAAGCCGGTAGGTTATCTTTAATTCCATGTCATATCTCATCGGCATCGGGGATGGTCAATCGGCCTGAGTGCACGGCGCATTGATTGCCTAAGCATCGACCCGATTGGTGTGGGTTATGCATACTAGCCGATTTCCTAAACGGCCCGATGGACTGACTCTTGTCTTGCGGCACCCGATGGTTAACCGTATTGTATGCCACAAATTTTCTCGTCAGATACGCGTGACTCAATGCGTATCATGGCCATTGGATCAATAGTCAATGGGCATCGCTACTAACGTTTTTCGATTACTTATTAGTTGTAGGGTCAAACTGATTATCATGCTTAGAACCCCAAGTTTTTAGGACCTACACTAAAGTTAAGCAGATCTCCTAGGCCACGCGTGTGACCAAAAATGACACCAACAATTTCATCACTAAAAATTTTCACCCTTCCATTAGAATCTCTAAACTTGAATCCCTATATTAAAAATTAGTTCCACAAAAGCATGAGTCGATATTTATTTATATGTATAATGCATGCTATCAAAGAACATCTCAATGAATCATCGAGCAGTCCACCCAAAGGGGTACCCAAGGTAGTAATTAGATGTGTGTAAGGGAAACACAATGTCTTCAAACTTGATTATCGACTCTAGAATAAAAGAGCCAGGATTTATACTAGTTCGGATTTTCTAGAGGATAATAACCTTACACCCAGTGTTTTGGTGTTTAATATGATGGTGGTTCTTATATTACGATGCAATTAAGCTATAGAGGTATAAGGTGTTGAAAGCAAGAAAAATATGCTAGAAAGTTATATGCTTGTTCTCTGTGAGGTGCCTCGCCTCCTTTATATACTCACGAGGTGAGTCTAACAACACATGACTCTATCACAAGTAGATCTTGGATTGCCTACTGAATTCGGTTGGTAAATCCCTAATTACATGGTGTCCCTACGTAAGTGCGACAGTCCTCCGATGGGGTTACCGATGGAGGTAGTTTGATTAGGTTTATGGGGATCTATGTTCAAAATTCTATGGTTATCCCAAAAGAGAAGAGACAAAATGATTTTAGACAAGTTTGGGACTCCTGGAGAATAATAACCATACTCCCGTGTGCTGGAGTATGCGCTGATGAGCTTGAGAAGGTCTCACACGTTTGTAAACTTGTGCTTGAGTGTAAGCATCACTAGACCAATACCTGTAGGCCCCGGTGTCTGACCGGTACCCCATGTCGAGCCAGCAAGAGGAGGATTGGGTGAATTTGGTCACTGAAGTTATTCAGGACCAATTTGGGCTCAAGTCCAAAGATTAGATGTACATGTATCGATGGGCCTACCTAGAGTGGTTTGATCGGGTGCCTCTGCCAAACTGATACAAAGTAACCGATTTCAACAAATTTTCAGGGAAATACTCGATCATCACAATCGAACACTTCAGTCGCTTCCTTGCCTAGTGTGGAGAGGTATCAGCCGATGAGGCACTGAAGGTCCGATTCTTCCCACTTTCATTATCGGGATCGACCTTCGCATATTTTTCATCACTGTCGACCAACTCTGTGATAGGGTGGGCAGATTTGGAAAAGAAATTTCATAAATATTTCTTCTCCGACATACATGAGATGAAGCTTACCGATTTGACGACAATACGACAGAAGATGGATGAGTCGGTACAAGATTATGTCCAATGATTTCGGGACGTGTGTATAAGATGCTACAATTTGAGCCTCAACGACACCCAACTGGTAGAGCTAGCTTTCCAAGGACTCTTGAACCCAATAAGGCCTCATTTGGGAGCCTGGATCCTGAGGGGATCCTGGCCTATTCCCTGGGTACAAATCTCATGGGATTTTTTCCCTTGGGAAATATTTTTGTGCATTTGGAAACTCTGAGATGAGGGAATGTTGGCCAGATACACGTGGTTTTTGCGGGGAAATAATCCATACCGTGATAGGCCAGGAAATTTTCCCACCGGCTTCACCTCCGCCTCTGCCTTCATCTCCCTGACGCCTCCGTCTCTTGGGATGGCGCTACTGCCCACCGCATCCACGGCTTCCACGCCCTCCTCTTCTGCATGCCCGCAGCCTTCCTGTCTTTGCCGTGCCCTCGAAGCGCCCTGGTCCGAGCCACCCGTTGTCTGCCTTGCATTGTTTCGGCCATTTGCCCAAGCTAGAGCGAGGTCCGGTTGTCTCTCCTCCACTGTCGCCCCACATCACCTTTTGTTCCGTCGTCGCCGCCTGCTGCACCATGGGTCCATACGTACAGGCCATGGCTTGGCTCAAGGCACAGCCGCCGCACTCCGGCTCCGCATGGTCTCCCCACTCTTTTCCCTCTTTCTCTCTCCCCTGCCAAGTTGTCTGACCTTGCGTGCACACTATGTCATGTAGGCGGGGCGCTGCATTAGCTCATCTTTGTGACTCCTTTTCCGCCAAGAGGGCTCATGGGCGTGCGCGGTGGCAAGCCATACACACACACTGGCAGATGCGCTTCCCCCTCCCTGCCATTCCAGCCTTCACCGTGCAACTTCTAGGGATTTTGTTCCCAGAGGATAACGGGCTTTTCCCCCATGGAATTGGATGTCACAAGAAAATTTTCCATTGGGAAAATTTTCCGTGGGTTTTCCCCTTATGCTTCCAAATGAGGCCTAAAAGAGAAATTCTCATCACAGGAGTTTGAGAGACTCTCGAACCCTCAAACCTAGTATAGAGGGTATCGATACATGAGAGCTAGTTCGATGAAGCGAAAAGGGAGAAGTATCAAAGGAAGATCGCATTCACCCAAGTATACTCTTCAGGCTCCAATGAGGATGGTGAATCCGACGTAGAAGTCGGGTTAGCCGAATGGTCCAAAAACAAGAAGCCAATCTCATGTTCATGGGTAAAGGAATCAGACAAGGAGGAGTAGTATGACTTCAACATCAATAAAGCCGATAGGATATTTGACTTACTGCTCAAGGAGAAACAAATTCAGCTGCCACCCAACCATGTGAAACCACCCATTGACCAGCTGAAGAAGAGGAAGTACTACAAGCGGCACAACTCCCCGTCACACCATACCAACAAATGTGAAGTATTCTGATAGCAGATTTAGTCGGCCATAGAATAAGGTCGAATCAAGTTTGACGATAGAAAGAAGCCGATGAACATCGATGGACATCTTTTCCCAGTCAACATGGTGCATGCACACTGTCCCGATGACAGGCATACAGAGAGAGATAGGTGTACAGGTAAGGATCAAGTCACTTCATCAAACCTAATCAACAAGTATAAAAGAAAGACAAGGTAATAGACATACTATGAAGATGACCGAAGCCACCCACGGTTTAACCCTCACTAGAATTGTGAATTTTTTAGGTTTTGCTGGAATGAAGGAATACGCCTACCATCGATGGACAGCTGTCTTGAGTGTAGTGAAGACATAGGCGAATGGTGGAATGATCGGATGTCCCACGGCGATAGGAAACGACCATATGATCGGGAAAGGTCAACCATCCATCGGAGGCTGTCACCATGGAGGCCATCATTACATGAAAGGCTTGGCCCCATCAATGCTGAAAAGGACGGTCAATCGGCCGATGACAAGACAACAGTAAGAAATCTGTAGTGGTGCCCGAGTAGGATTTTTATGAAAAACCAGAAGAGAAGGGTGCAACGATTGTAGTAGAAGGAGCTAACGGTTTTTAATCACGATGACAAGAGTGGATGGCCCAAGGAAGTTAAGAAGGAATGGCGAGTTAAGGGGAAGGCCGATCAAGATGACAAGAAGGATGCAGGGGTAAACATTGTGTTTTTCCTCCCTGTAGAATATCGGGCTGCCCCCGATAGTGACGACGAACAAATCGAGGCAATGGCCCAGCTAGTGCTAACGCCCCAATCGGCGATATTCAACAAGACAGAAGACCGTGGACATTGGCACCTGAGGCCTCTTTATATTAAGGGACTAGTCAACGGGAAACCAATGTCCAAAATGATAAAAGATAGAGGGGAATCCATCAATGTGATGCCATATGCTATGTTCCAGAAGTTGGGAAAAGGGCCGGAGGACCTGATTAAGACCAATATGGTGCTAAGGGACTTTGGTGACAACTCATCAGAAATAATGGAGGTACTGAACGTACAAATGACAGTTGGTAGCAAAACAATGCTGACTATATTTTTTGTCATTGAAGGTAATGGCTCTAATAGCTTACTTTTAGGGAGTGATTGAATCCATGCTAATTATTGTGTCATGTCCACAATGCATCAGAGCCTCATGCAATGGGTCGGTGATCAAGTGGAAATTATCCTCGCTGATAAATCGGTCAATGTAGGAGGAGTCGATTTGTCGGTGTGAGAGATGGAAGGAGTTAACTTTCTATCTGGCAAAGAATGGGACAATGGTTTTCTCAAGGTTTCAAGAGATGGAGTCAAGCCAATCAGCAATGAACAACCCATATTAACACTTTAAAGGAACCATCGATGAGATAGCACTACTAGAAAATCCCCTGTAGCTACGCCATGTAAAAGCATCTCTACATCCACATATAAAGATGATTGTTGACACGATTTTGAAAACATGTCAGATTGTTACGATAATAGACACACTTATACTGTTATGAATCATACGAAGACATTTTTTGACACGCTATTGAAGTCGTCTCAAAATGACGCGACATTAGACACGATTTAAATCGTCATTATCACATAGAGACATTGTAAAGTGTATCAAACATTTGTTTATAGCTAGGTATAGATGCTTTCTAACTTGATTAGAAAAGCGTATCGAATTGATACAAAGTTTAACATGTTGTCATTCCACGAATAGCATGTAGATTAGTCATAAATCGTATCAAATAACCATCAATAGAAAATGACACGGACATAGACACGCTTTGAAGTGTCATTATCCTCTTAACACATTATAAAGTGTATCAAACAATTGTTTGTAATCATGCATTGTGAATGATGAAGAAATAATATATTTAATATGGTAAAAAAATACAACTACGTACCATATATAACATATTGTTATCATATAACCATTGGCAAGATAAAAAAATATAATTCGGAATGAGTAAATAAGTTATATTATATATGTACATGCTAAAAAACATATACAAATAAGTTGTGTGCACTGAAATAAAAATATAAAAAGCTGAGCCTCTTGGGATTCGAACTCTGGTCAGTAGCATTAGAGGCATATGGGCAAGCCATTGAGCTACCAACACATTTGATTTTTATTACCTGGTCAGAGTATGTAAATACACATATCTTTAGCTACCATATACACCCACAACCCAAATCGGCAATATTCTCAAATTGAGTTTGTGTTGCAGTCGCCGCCGCAATGCCCGTGCACGCCGCTGCCGCTGACTGCTTCTCCATCGACCGTTGTAGCCTCCTCTTAGGCACCATCAGCATGCTACGCGCTATCGCCTCCCATCCCACTACCGACCACTGCCTCTCCGTCGACACTCACCGCCTCCCATCCCACCACTGCCTCCCATCCCGCCGCCGCCCCCCATCACCCTGTTGCGTGCCCCCACCTCCCATCACGTGTCGTCGCTCTTGTGCGCCTAGAACTCATAAGCTACTTGCATCCTCTCATGAATATAGAGGCTACACAAGCTAGGTCTGATCCGATCCCTTCTTTTCTTCTTCTCTAAGTTCTTTTCATTTTCTGCAATGTACTCCGACTGCTGCCTACTTGTGTAGATTTAAACATTGTAATCATATACAGTGCAGCATGCAATACTGCAATTTTGTCTATTGGTAGGCTTTCAAACTTGTACTCAATCAATTGTTTGACATAATAGGTTCAGTTGGTACTTGGCAGATGTGTTGTTATTCTTGTGTTGTTTTCTTTACTTGTTGTGTGACTGTTAAATTTGTAGATTGATGGATAGGAATAGTAGATCAGAATTTGATGGCAAAGGATGCATCAATTGTTTTTCTCTAGTGCTAGTTTGATTGTTAAACAAATGAACACTTGAACTTGTCTTGATTTTCTATTTAATTATATCATATTTTCATGTGAGGATGCTATTGCCTGAAAACACTTATCTATGTATGTGTACAATCATGTTGTAGTGCATGTGGCTATAGATGGTATGTGTATGATATGATTGAGCTTCCTTGTTATTTGTTGTCATGGTTTGATTTCTTGAAGCATAAGCTGTAATGTAACTGTTTTTTAAATTAAGCCTGATTTGTTTGATTTAAATTCCACATGTCCTTACATAGGGTGATGGATAGAAGTTGGATGAAAAAATCAAGACGGGAGACTGCATATGAAGATGGTGTTGAGGAATTTTTGACTTTTGCTTACCGGGACCTTCCACATGACAATGAGATATTGTGTCCATGTAAAAAGTGGAAGAATAGAATAAACTAGACTCATGATGAAGTTAAGACACATCTAAGGTGTCATGGTATTCTTCAAGGTTATACCTGTTGGGTTCATCATGGTGAGAATTATGACAGACCAACAATTGCATTTGATGATGTGCCTAATATGACCACATTGTTTGCCACGGGTATATTACAAGGTCACCGGGATGGAGGATCGGATAGCATGGAAGAACTACTACATGCTGCATTTTGGTAGGGCTGCAGGAATGCTTGAAGGCGAAGCAGATGATTTTCAGTCAAGATTTGCAAGTATGGAACATAATGCCCGAGAGGATATTAATGTGAATCCAAGTGAAGGCGATGATTTGAGGAGGGATCATAATATATATGCAAGATTCTTAAAGGATGCACACGTAAGGTTATACCCTGGTTGTAAGTACTCAAGGTTGTCATTTTTGGTGCACTTATATCACTTGAAGTGCTTACATGGTTGGTCACAAGAATCGTTTGCATCACTATTGGGTCTACTATCTGCGGTGCTACCTCGTGAAGCAAATCTGCCTAAGACATATTATGAAGCGAAGAAAATTATCCGTGGATTAAGTCTTGATTATGTGAAAATACATGCTTGCCCCAAAGATTGCATGCTTTTTAGAGGTGAACATGCCAAAAACGATGTTTGCCATGTGTGCGGGAGCTCTCGTTGGAAAGTTGTTAAAAAGAATGCCTCATCAGCTAAACCAAAGGGGAAAAGGAAACCAACAAAAGTGTTACAGTATTTTCCATTGATACCTAGGATCCAGAGGTTATTTTCAACTATGAAAACTTCAGATGATATGCGATGGCATGAGGAGGCCCGAACAAAAGATGGAAAACTACGACATCCAACAGATGGTGATGCTTGGAAAGAATTTAACGATAGGCATCCTGAATTTGCACCTTGGTCTTGCAAGTGATGGATTTAACCCCTTTGGGAATCAGAATCTGAAGCACAGTACATGGCCAGTAATGCTCGTTCCTTACAACCTACCATCTTGGATTTGCATGAAGCAAACATCTTTTATGTTGTCAATGATCATCCCTGGACCAGATTCTCCTGGTAATGATATAGATGTATATTTTCAGCCCCTGATTGATGAGCTTTTGCTGTTGTGGGATGGAGTTGAAACATTTGATGCCTCTTCGAAAAAAGAATTCCGTCTCCGAACTGCACTTTTGTGGACTATAAATGATTTTCCAGCATTAGGTTACATAAGTGGATGGAGCACAGGTGGTACATATGCTTGTCCTTGTGGTCCAGCGACAAAATCATTTCGCGTGAAGCATGTTAAAAAGTTGTGCTATATGGGTCATTGTCGATGGCTGCCAGAAAACCACAGATACCGAAGGAAAAGGATGCAGTTTGATGGCTCCATAGATACTGAACTTGCACCTAAAACAATGAGTGTCAGCACTATTCTTAAAATGTTAGAAGGGAGAGAGTTTATGCTAGGGAAAAAGGTGAGCAAAGCAAAGAAGGACAACAAGAAAGGCAAGAATAAGGAAGTGGCGGATGAAAGTGCTAAGAAACTCAAGCGTAAAACAAAAGGACAAAATAATGAGTCAAATGGGAGGGTTAGTAAGGAGGTGAAGAATCCTAAAGATTGGTTGAAAAAGAGGTCAGTGTTCTTTAATCTACCATATTGGGAACAGAATAGATTAAGATACAATCTAGACGTAATGCACTTAGAGAAAAATGTGAGTGACAACTTTATCTCAACTTTGTTAGCTATTTGTCATAAAACAAAGGATGAACTTAATGGACGACTAGATTTAGTTGAACTTAGAATTCGAGAGGATCTTCATCTTGTTGTACATAATGATGGAAAGCAGACGCTTCCTGATGCATCTTTTACCATGTCTAGAGAGAAAAAGGAGATCCTTTGCTCAGTAATTAAAAACCTTAGGACCCCTGATGGATATGCATCAAATATATCTAGGTGTGTGAACATGAAAGACTTTACATTAAGTGGACTTAAGAGTCATGGCAATCATGTTTTACTACATGACATTCTATCGGTGGCGCTCCGATCCTGTTACCCTAGCAAAGATGTCATGAGGATAGTTGTTGAACTATCTAATTTCTTCAAGATGTTGTGCTCCAAAGTGATAGATGTTGATGAGTTGGGAAATCTTCAAGAGAGTATTGTGATGGCACTATGTGATATGGAGAGAACTTTCCTACCATAATTTTTTACTGTGAGCGTGCATTTAATGGTGCACTTGGTAGAAGAAGTTAAACATGGTCATCCTGTTCAATACTGATGGATGTACCCCATGGAAAGGTATGAAACTTCATTTAGTTTGCACTGTTGTTGTCAATAAATCATTTTGATCGTATCATTTGGTATCTGTACGAGTCTTTGGCGAATTATGAATATCCACATCGGCTATCTTTGGCCGATGTGTTCAGGGATCAGTAGTGTGAAGCTATTTTCACTCCCTGCATTACTTCTTGCCTCCACCCAGTCAACTTCATAGTTGGCCATCCCCTCAAACAATCATATGAATTCAACCATCCGATGGTCTATGCTTGATACCTTGGTTTTGGCCAATTGTCGATTAACCTTTTCTTCATCGACTAGGTTCAGGTCTACGGTGAGGTAAAAATTTCTCTGGAATACGTCTCTTCTCAATGGCCGACCAAATCCCCTTGGGCAAATTCAACTCATAGGATGCATGTCAGGTCGCATCGTCTCCCTACAAGCAATGGTGGAACAAATGGAGTGAACACCTCATCAATTATCACTCCAAACTCTATTGCTTGAAGGGTGACGCTGATTTCTCATAAATTGATTTTGAGGTTCTTCTTTTGACTCATTCTTCTTTTACCCATCTTATTTTCTTCTTCTGATCGGTTTCACACATGTAGGATGACATTGATGCTCCTTTGGAGAGTTTGAGTGGTAAACTAATATGTTAGGGACCTGTATCAGCCACCACTAATCTAGGCACTGACACCCCCACTCTGATAGAGTGGCTGAGTGGAAAGAGAGCCAAGACCCTAGGGGCGTAAGTGTAAAAGGTTTGTCACCGTTGTGCGACGGTTTATTAGGACCCTATCTGATACGAGGATGCGTCCAACCTTCACGGCGTAGAATCAAAGATACTCAACCAAGTCAAGCGGATTACAATCCTCGTTGCAATCACAAAGGGCTTGCAAGAACAACGGGAAGGAATGCACAATTCTCAGAGATGATTCAGCTAGTAGCTAGAACACTCAAGAACATGCATAAAGCATAGTTGTTTCATTCTCAAAATTCTGTTCCCTCTACACATTGAGAAAGATCCTATTATGTAGAAGGGATTGAGAGGGAGATGGAGAGGTGTTCAGGACGTTTTACATGGCATTAAGCCAATATTGGTGCGCAACACCCTAATTAGAGCAAATGAAACGTTTGACAGTTTCTGGTCTCCTCATTAAGTCGGCGATAACTCTCTATTCTGGTGGAATTATTGGGTGAGGCCAGATCCGTTGGAAAGCTTATGAAGTAAGCGTTCCAAGCTGTGGTCGAACACATTTATTGGATTTAATATGTGATTTCTATGAGCATTTTATTCCATACTGGTCACTTGAATCCGAAAGGGTCTTCATTGCATTCATTGCTTGATTGATGGCTGTTGATGAAGTGATGCTCCTTTGGCCACTCTTCAACGTTGTCATACCTAAGAATAATTAAATTATGGGCATTAGGTAGCAACTGATTTTCATGTGTAATGCTATTCTTATTTAGGAGCGAGTTCACCTGTTGATTTATTTGCTTTGCACGAGCACGAGTTATTCCTCCTTCAAAATGATTTGGAATATCTTGATCATTGGGGGAAAGAAATGTTGTTGATGCTAGGCTGTCCGTATCATCCTCCCCTTCTTGAAAAGGAGTCGTCCTCGACTCTATTTGTTCTGGTCCAAAGAATGGTGACAAATCAGCAACATTGAAAGTAGTACTCACATTATAGTTATCTTCAGGAAGGTCAATCTTGTAGGCATTGTCATTTATCTTCTCTAACACTTTGAATGGACCATCAGCACGGTGCATAAGTTTGGACTTGCGCTTCTCTGGAAAACGCTCTTTGCGTAAATGCACCCAACTAAATCTCCTGGGGTGAAAAGCATCTTCTTTCTTCCTTTGTTTGCCTTTTGAGCAAAATAGCGTGCCTTCTTCTCTATAACTTCCTTGGTCTTCAGATGCATAGCTTTCACAAACTCTGCATGCTTTGTTGCCTCCATGTTTGCTCTCTCTTGAAAAGGAAGTGGCAGCAAATCAAGTGGTTTGATTGGCTTAAAACCATACACCACTTCAAACGGGCACAATTGTGTTGTTGAGTGAACAGCTCTATTGTATGCAAATTCAACATCTGGAAGGCAGTCCTCCCATTCTTTCAAGTTCTTCTTAATCATTGTTCGCAGCAACATGGAGAGTGTACGGTTTACCACCTCTCCTTGACCATTAGTTTGCGGGTGACAAGTTGTTGAAAATAGCAATTTTGTGCCAAGCTTGGCCCACAATGTCTTCCAAAAGTAACTCATAAAATTCACATCATGATCTGAAACAATGGTTCTAGGCATCCGGTGCAATCTCACAATTTCCCTAAAAAATAAATCAGCAATATGTGAAGCATCGTCGGTCTTGTGACAGGGAATAAAGTGTGCCATTTTAGAAAACCTATCCACAGTTACAAATATGGAGTCTCTCCCCCTCTTTGTCCTAGGCAATCCCACAATAAAGTCCATGCTAATATCTTCCCAAGGTGCACTAGGAACAGAAAGTGGAGTATACAAACCATATGGGTTAAGTTTGGACTTAGCTTTATGGCATGTGGCACAACGCTGCACAAATCGTTCAACATCTCTCCGCATCTTTGGCCAATAAAAATTATTGGACAGCATGGCCAAAGTCTTTTCTCTCCCAAAATGTCCCATTAAACCACCGCCATGTGATTCCTGCAACAACAGCAAACGTACGGACGAATCTGAAACACATAGCTTGTTAGCATGGAACAAGAACCCATCATAAACATGAAATTTTTTCCAACCTTTCCCATCATTACATTTAGTGTACGGTTCAGCAAATTCTTTATCTACAACATACAAATCTTTCAAACTTTCCAAACCTGGAACGTTAATATCAAGTTGAGATAAAAGAACAATCCTACGAGACAACGCATCAGCAACCACATTTTCTTTGCCATTCTTGTATTTCACAATGTATGGGAAAGATTCAATAAATTCAACCCATTTAGCATGTCTACGGTTCAGTTTAGCTTGCCCTCTCAAATATTTTAGTGCTTCGTGATCAGAATGTATGATAATTTCTTTGGGCAATAGATAATGTTGCCAAGTGTCTAGAACACGGACCAAAGCATACAACTCTTTGTCATAAACAGGATAATTTAATTGAGCACCACCAAGTATCTCGCTAAAGTATGCTACTGGTTTTCCTTCTTGTATCAAAACACCACCAATACCCAAACCACTAGCATCACATTCAATTTCAAATGGTTTGTCAAAATCAGGCAAAACAAGCAAAGGTGCTTCAGTGAGGCATTTCTTAAGTTCTTGAAATGCTTTTTCTTGTGACTTACCCCAAACAAACTCAACACCTTTCTTGGTGAGCTCATTTAAAGGTGCAGCGATGGTGCTGAAATTCTTCACAAAACGTCGATAGAACCCAGCAAGACCATGAAAGCTTCTCACTTGATTGACATTGACATGTGTTGGCCAATTCTTTATTGCTTCAACTTTAGATTCATCCACTTCTACTCCCTGTGCAGAAACAACAAAACCCAAAAAGACAACCTTGCTTGTGCAAAATGTGCATTTCTCCTTGTTAGCATACAACTTTTCAGATCGAAGTACTTGCAACACTTGTACAATATGGTCAACATGCTCTTCTTTGCTACGACTATATATCAGAATGTCATCGAAATAAACCACAACAAATTTTCCAATGAATGCTCTCAAAACATGATTCATTAGTCTCATGAATGTACTAGGTGCGTTAGTTAAACCGAAAGGCATCACTAGCCACTCATACAAACCAAATTTTGTTTTGAATGCAGTTTTCCACTCATCACCCTCTTTCATTCTTATTTGATGATACCCACTACGCAAATTGATTTTTGAGAAAATACCAGCACCACTTAATTCATCAAGCATATCATCTAACCTAGGAATAGGATGTCGGTATCTAATTGTGATGTTGTTAATTGCTCTACAGTCTACACACATGCGCCATGTACCATCTTTCTTAGGAACTAGAATAACAAGAACTGCACAAAGACTATGGCTTTCACAAACATACCCTTTTTCAAGAAGTGCTTGTACTTGTCGCTGTATTTCTTTCATGTCCTCCAGATTGGCTCGGTACGAAGGTCTGTTTGGAAGAGATGCTCCTGGTATAATGTCGATTTGATGTTCAATACCTTGAAGTGGGGGAAGACCAGCTGGTATTTCTTCTGGAAAAACATCACCAAACTCCTGCAAAACATTTGTGATGGCACTTGGAAGAGAGGATATATCATTAGTAGAAAACAATACATCTTTGTATACTAGCACAAAATGCACACAATTTGAGTTTTTATTTATTTCTCTTAGTTCTGATTTAGTCGCTAGCATAACTAACTTTTGTTTCTCACCCATTTTATTCTCATTCTCATTTGATTTGTAACTTTCATTTCCATAATTGGCTTTCTTAGTTTTATTTTTCTCTTGCTCCTTAATACTTCCAACATTTACCTCATTTTTTTGCATTGTATCAGCATAAATTTGAGTAAGAGACATTGGTCGAAGGACAAATTCTTTGTTGTTCCACTTAAATGAATACTGATTAGTGCGACCATCATGTAGAATGCCACGATCAAATTGCCATGGTCGACCTAGCAGCAAATGACAAACTGTCATAGGAACAACATCACATTCTACCGTATCATTATACTCACCAATTTTTAAAGGCACCTTCACCATATGTTGAATCTTCACTTCTCCACAATCATTCAACCACTGTACATGGTATGGATGTGGGTGTCGTAGCTGTTTCAATCCAAGTTTTTTCACACATTTCTTTGCTAGCTAAATTATGATAGCTTCCACCATATATGATTACCTTACATACACGACCATTTACCTTGGCTTTTGTGTGAAAAAGATTGCAGCGTTGTTCATGATCTTGTTTTGGTTGTACACTTAACACTTTCTTTGTAATAATGAGAGATTGACCACTCTCAAAATCATAGTAAGTCGTCTTGTCCTCTTCTTCTCCCATTTCAGCAGTTGGGTCATCATCATCTTCACTTGCAGATTCATACTCACCTCTCTCCGTTATTAGCATTGTGCGGTTGTTTGGACACTCCCTTGAGATATGTCCTCGACCCAAACACTTAAAACATTGAATAGCACTACTCTTCGCTGTAGAACCCACGGAAGAAGCACTTGCTGTTGTAGCTCGCTTCACATTTGGGGTAGCTTGCTCTTTTCCACTTCGAGCTGCATGGGGAATGAAAGAAACACTTGCACCAGAACTGTTAGCTCGAAAAGAATTGAACCAAGAGGGGGATTTACCTACTGTAGGTACCAGATTGTTTTGAGTTGATCGGGAGGCAAAAGAATTCTTTGTTACCTTCGATTCTTGTTGTACTTGTCGTTCAACTTTGATTGCTTGATGCACTAATTCAACCACATTTTCATATGGCTGAAACTCAATGATGCGCTTAATAGGATGGTTCAAACCAGCCAGAAAGCGTGCCATGGTTTGCTCTTCATGTTCATATACGTTGGCACGGATCATGGCCATTTCCATCTCCTTGTAATATTCATCCACGGTACGATCTCCTTGCCTATGTGTTGGACCGAAAGTAGCGACCAGAGGGGGGGTGAATGGGCGCCTTAAAAATTCTTTCGAATATATGGCTTGTTCCCAACACCCAACGCACCTCAAAAGACTAAGCAGCAGATTATGAACAGATAGCCTAAGTCTAAAGGTATCTAACCTAGAAGCAACTGATATTAAACAGAGAACTACCAAAGCAGTGCAACTAGGCAGATAAACAAAGTATACTAGACATGTCAGGGCAAACTTCTCAATGAAATGATCTAAATATATAAAGTGAGATGAGAAGTTACTTGTTCAGATTTGTCTCCTGTTCGGAACTCGGCGAAGCCTGCTTCGCTGGTCGAAGCCTGCTTCGCAGTGTCGAAGCCTGCTTCGCTGGTTGAAGCCTGCTTCGGAGGTGGTAGTCGAAGTCTGCCGAAGGTGTGTTGTCTATCCTAGGTTGTGAATGAGAACGGAGTATGACAGAGTCGGAGCCTGCTTCGAAGAGTGTACTTCGATGGCAAGCCTTCGAACACAGCTTCGAACAAGCACACAGAGCAAGCAACCTTCGAAAGGATAGCGAGGCCTAACACGCGGCAGAGAGAACAAATCGAAGTCTATGCTCTATCTTCGGAGCTAGTCAAATCAAAGTATGACCTTCGAACCACAGGCCAGCTTCGAACGAAGTCTGCGAGTGTTGCCACTCAAACGGTCGAAGTCCACAAACATACTCCGAACAACAAGCTCCGAACCTTTGAACTAAAACCCTCGAAAATACACCAGCACACTCCGAATGAAGTCTACAGAAAAAACAAGCTTCGGAGCTAACTTCGAAACCTGTCGAGGTATGGACTTCGAAGATCTCGAGTCGGAGTACCTTCGCACAGTCGTTCGAAGTATGTCACGCTGTTCACACAAAAAACGTACTTCGAAGCTAGCAGCATAGAGTGAAGTGAAAAACGAAGCCCTCAAGACTGTCAGATCGAAGCCTGCCTCACGGAGCTGAGGGACTTCGAGCAGAGAGAAGGGGCTTCGCTAGGAATAGTCAAAAAGGCATTCAACCCAGTCTGCTTCGATAAAAAAGCTACATAGAAAAAGCAAAGCCTGAGTACTATTGTACTGTTGCTACAATGTAGTAGTACTACTAGCAACTAGTATGAACTAGTACTCCTCTCGTGAAGAACACCACGAAGCATCCAGAGAAGCATTAACTTAGGAACAAAATCTGGACACATGCAAATCAAAACTTCACCGCTTGCACACGAAATGCTGCACACTCAAAACTCAGGAACAAAAACTTCCACAACCGTGTGGAGACAAGATGAACTCACGGTGAACAGAGAGAAGCTTCCTAGCGGCGCACAAACAGGAGAGAGAACAGGGAACAAAGAGAACAAAAATGACCCAAATGATTGAAAAGTAAATTCTAGAAGGGTAGTCCAACCCTAGGGATTGGGGCCCTATTTATAGGCTGCCCAATGGCCTAGAATATTCCACCAGCCCCTTAGGGTTTTTACAGACGCTAAAATAAAGGAAAAGACTCAACAACCCTTAGGAATTTTTACAGACACGACTGACTGACTGTGGGCCTAGAGATACAGATGACTTATCCAGAAGCTAAGTTTTCGTAGCGACTACAGCTTCTCTTCTGGACAATCGGATACAAGATCAACGGTTGTCAGTTTTGCGCCGAAACTGACGAAGCCTCCACCGACTTTGCACCAGGTACCCGGATTGGGCCGGCCTGATTCCGCAGCTCTCTCAGCCCGGCAATCACTCACCGCCCGTGTACCTGAGTCAATCCTAGTCAACAGCCCAGTGGATCTTCTGCTGCTCCTGGCCCATGTACCCGGATTGGGCCAGCCCGACTTCGTAGCCTCCTCTGCCCGACAGTCGCTTGCTTCCCGTGTACCTGAGTCACACGCGGCCCATGAAACAGCAGATCTCTTCTTCAGTCCTCTTTGACTATCGTTGACAATGACTCATCACTTCTGGAGCCATGAGGCCCACGCTATTCAGCATGGCTCCTCAATCCCCCCTTGATGAGTGCATTGTCAACACTCCTCTTTTTCAGCTCTTCAGAACCTGCGAACAACTGTGGAAACACGAAAAACAAAGCACAAGAAAAAAAGAAGAAAAATAGAGTAAAAGTTTAACCTTAATGACCAAAAGCCGAACAAAAGCAAGAAGCGGTCATTTTGGTTAACCAAAGGTAAAATCTCAAAAACGAGTGCAATCTCAGAATCATCAACAAGGATAGCAAAAGAGTAAGGACAAACGGGACAAAAACTCCCCCTTAAACTCATATACCAAGATTCCTCCCCCTTGTTGACAAGTGAACTCATCAAGCACTCAAAAGAGAGACAGACTCCCCCCGAAATGCAACTCCCCCTCAAAATATGCAGTGAATTCAACTGGATTGCATGTGGAGTGAAGAAAGCATGCTTCTCAAATATGATTGACTGTAATTACAACATCTAACAAGTATAGCAAAAGACATACTGTCTAAGACACGTGGCATGATCAGTGCAACAGAGGATATCTAAGGAAAGTCATTAGCACGCATTTTTCAATTTTTGCAAAACAATATCATCACCACATTTTCCGGTTGACAAGCAAGGCAAGACATGAGATGTAGAAGCTAACAGATATCTACGAAGATAAGCATTGTCCAAAACAAAATGCTTCAGCAAACTTGTTATCATTTCAATTTTCTTTTTTTTTTCTTTTTCATTTTTGCCAGGGGTTATTTGTATGTCAAACCTTATGCTGACCGACCAAGTCAAGCCTAGGCCAGAACTGGACCATCAGAAGCTTAAGACATTGGTCTTGGCATACACTACAGTGTCCTAGTTCATACCAAAGTGCTATGGTATGCAGTCCAGAACAATGCAATGCGACAAGACAAACCCACCTGGATCTTTTCAATTTTAAGCATAAAAAGGCATGGAATTTTCATTTTTCTGAACTTTCATTATTTCGTGGCACATTTTCCATGTTCAAAAGCATAAGGATGTCCAAGTTGCGTATTTGCATCTAAGTAAGGAGCGAGCTACAAGGTATGTATCAGATAGCAAAAACACTCAGCCTACTCATGCTAGTTACCAGAAGCAATGGTGATCATTTTTCAAGTTTAAAGCATAAAAGCCATGCATATGATAGATATCAGACATATCAAGTGATCTGAACCAAAGAATGATCATTGACAAGTATTCAAAAGCATGTACCAGCTAGAATAAGTAAAGCAGTTCAATCATATAACAGAAGCAGCTCAAAAGTGTGATATGTGAATATGCATGATATGAACACACACAAAAGACTCAAGAATAGAGTAAAGAAGAAAGAAAACTGACTCAAAATATCCTAGAAAGGATACACAACACCCAAATCCCCTCGTAAATGCTCAAAGGTAGACTGATCTAGGGGTTTGGTAAAAATGTCAGCCAACTGATGATGGGTATCAACATGAACAAGGTCAATGACACCTTTCTCATATTGATCCCGCAGAAAATGAAAGCGCACATCAATATCTTTGGTTTTTGAATGGAGACAAGGGTTTTTCCCTACACTAATAGCACTTGTGCTGTCGCAAAACAATGGAACCCTGGTAGGAAAGAATAACCCAAAATCTCGCAGAGTGGAAATCATCCAAACTAACTGTGAGCAGTAGCTAGCAGCAGCTACATACTCAGCCTCTGTGGTCGAAAGAGCAACTCCAGATTGCTTTCGAGAAGACCAAGAAAGAAGAGACGAACCAAGAAACTGGCAAGTACCGGAAGTCGACTTGCGATCCAACCGGCACCCACCAAAGTCAGCGTCCGAAAAGCCAGATAAATCAAGAGATGATGATGCTGAATAGTAAAGACCAAGATCAGGCGCATAAGTAAGGTACCTGAAAATGCGCTTGACAGCCTGCCGATGAGACGCGCGTGGTGAAGACTGAAAACGCGCGCAAAGTCCCACGGCAAACTAAATGTCCGGTCTTGTCGCCGTTAAGTACAATAGTGAACCAATCATCCCTCGAAACTCTCTCTCATTGACCTTGACGCCACTCTCGTCCTTGTCCAGACCTCTAGACGTAACCATTGGGGTCATCTGAGGCTTCAGCTCTCCACCAAAGTCGAACTTCTTCAGCATGTCTCTAGTATACTTACCCTGGTGGATGAAGGTGCCGTCCTTGGTCTGCTTGATCTGGAGCCCTAAGAAGTACTTAAGCTCACCCATGAGGCTCATCTCAAACTCACTGTGCATCTGCTCAGAGAACTTGGACACAAGAGAATCATTAGTACTGCCAAAAATAATATCGTCCACGTAAATCTGAGCGACTAAGAAATCTGAAGCAACTCTGAGCAAGAAAAGAGTTTTATCCACAGAACCCATCACAAAGCCCTTCCCCAACAAAAACTGCTTCAATCGGTCATACCAAGCCCTGGGGGCTTGCTTCAACCCGTATAAAGCTTTTTGCAATTTAAAAACATGTCGAGGAAACTTGGGGTTCTCAAAACCGGGGGGCTGCCTAACATAGACTTCCTCCTCTATGAACCCGTTCAGAAAAGCACTCTTAACGTCCATTTGAAAAAGCTTAAAACCCTTCGAAGCGGAAAAAGCTAAGAGAATACGAATGGACTCAAGATGGGCAACAGGGGCGAAAGTTTCTTCAAAATCAATACCCTCTTTCTGGCAAAAACCCTGGGCAACTAGTCGAGCTTTGTTGCGCACCACAACCCCATCTTCACCTTGTTTGTTCTTGAACACCCATTTGATGCCTATGGGGTTGCATCCTAGTGGCGGCTCAACTAGTGTCCAAACCCGATTACGGACAAAATTCTCAAGCTCTTCTTGCATAGCATTAATCCAATTTGAATCAGAAAGAGCATGAGAAACATCTCTGGGTTCAAAAGATGCAACAAAAGCAGATTCAGCAAACACAGCAAGAGAGGTAGATGAACGCAAAGTTCTCTCAGTCAAATCACCGATGATGAGCTCTGAGGGGTGATCACGCTGAACTGCTCGGGTTCCTTGGTGATCTGAAGTCACCTCACCGGAGTCAGCAGCTGGCACCTTTGGACTCGACTGAGGGGGCTCGATCGAAGTGGAAGAAGTGATCAGAGGTCCGCCCTCGTCCTCAGTCGAAGTCTCAGAAGGTGTGGGCTCTGCAGGGGGTACAGAAGGCCCACCCTCATTAGCGGCTAGAGTATCCTCATCTTCCTCGAAGATGAACTCTCCGAGCTCACCATTAGAAGGCTCAAAAGAAGGAGTCAAAGAAGGCAAGGACTCATCAAATGAAACCTCACAAGTCTCGACAAGCAGCTGGGATTCAAGGTTCCAAACACGGAAGCCTCGAGAATGCAAAGCGTAACCAAGAAAAACACTGTCCCAGCAGCGAGACTCAAACTTGTCCAAATGCCCTCCCTTCTTGAGCACAAAGCACTTGCAGCGAACGCTCGCAAGTGGCTCACCTTGGGCTGCCTGCCAAACCGCGACTCATATGAGGTCTTACCTAGGTAAGCTCTAAGAAAAATGCGGTTGGCCAGATAGCAAGTAGTGTTCATGGCTTCAACCCAAAACCTCCTAGGAGTCCTGTGCTCATCGAGCATCGTCCTGGCCATCTCGACTAACATGCGGTTCTTTCGTTCCACAACGCCATTCTGTGGGGGAGTGTAAGGAGAAGAAAACTGATGGTCAAGACCTTGATCACTACAGAAGCTGACGAACTGAGAGTTCTTGAACTCAGAGCCGTTGTCAGAGCGAATTGCTCGCATCCGACCATTGTTCTCATTCTTCAGCTTCAAAATCCGGTCATGAACAAACTGAAAAGTTTCATCCTTAGTCTCCAAAAAGAAAACCCACGAGAATCGAGAAAAATCGTCAACAATGACAAGTGCGTACCACTTCCCACCGACTGAATGTACCCGAGCTGGACCAACAGTGTCCAAGTGTAAAAGCTCGCCCAGATACGAAGTCATTACCTGAGTCACAGGTGAGTGAGAAGAGCAACCATTTTACCATGACGACAGGGATGACAAACTAGATCCTTCTCCATCTTAAGCTTGGGCAATCCTCGGATGAGGTCCATAGAGCTCAACCTGACTAGCAGATCAAAACTCAAATGACCTAACCTCCTATGCCACTTCCAGAGCTCAGAGGAGGATCCAGCAATCAAACAACGAGAAGGGCCAAAAGAACTAGAGAAGTCAATTCAAAAAACTTTACCGAAAGGTAAAATCTGACAAACCAAAGACCATCTAGAATCAACCACAGAAGAGTTGCCCTTCCTAAAACGCACCTCCAAACCATCCTCAAGAAGTTGCGAAACAGAAATCAAATTGAAGTTCAAGTTTCTAACCAAAGCAACATTCTTCAAAGAGAAATGATCTGAAATGCGAATAGAGCTAATGCCACTTACTTTCCCTTGACCATTGTTCCCGAAAGTGATGTACTCTTTGGAGCTCGGGGGAGTGAGACTGGAGAACCATCTGCGATGTCCCGTCATGTGGCGAGAACATCCTGAGTCCATGATCCAAACGTCCTCCAGTCCCTGATCCTACACAATCATTGGCTGTAAGTGGGAGCAAATGGTCCGGCACCAGGTTTAGCAAAAGAGCTAAACCAGTGTTGAGCCATCTGCTCAAAAGACGGAAAGCAGAAATCATCATGAGAGTTTGGGCCAAAACACGGCTCAAAGTGTGGTCCTCGGTTCTGCCTAAAGCCTCGGCCATGAGGTCCAGGACCGTAGCCAATAAGACCTGGAGCTCTGCCGGAACGAACACCACCATCTGGAGCACGGGCATGAAAGTCGTCTCCCCTACCACCACCTACATGACGCGGCCTGGCCTCCAGCCTCTCCCCACGTCGAGGAACCCGCAGTCTACCACCCTGCTGGTAGAACTGCTCCTGACCACCACGAGCTCTCTCTGCTCTCTCAACCCGCTTCCTCCTGAAGCAAAACTCCACAAGATGCCCGTCTCTCTGGCAATACTCACAATGATAGGTGGGCTTCTTGGGATGTGGTTGAGGCTTGGGGTTCTTGGGCTTAGTGGTGTTAGGTCTTGTCTTCTTGGGCTGAGAGGGTCCAGGAAGAGAGTCTAGAGAAGTGTGGAGGTGTTTGGGCTTTGGAACCCAGATAGGTTTCTTGGGTGGAGCTTTTGGTGGTTCATTGATCACTCCATCCTTGGGCTAACAAGCCTGGGAGGACTCAGTGGAGTGAGTCTTGGGGTATCTCTGCTCAGGAGTCATTTTACTCCACTCCACTGCCCAGCTAATGGCACTCTCAAAGTCAGCCTTGGTGTAGGTGTAACCTACCCCAAACCCATCCTGCTTCTTGAACTACTGGATCATCATGCCGAGCTGAGGCTCTCTGGCACTGATCCAACTCAGGATAGAATGGAGGTAAAAGTTCTCATCTGAGAATCAGCTAGCTCCTCTCTCAAGGCAGCTAGAACCTCCACCTGAGACAAGCAGGTCTCACACTCGCTATCTATCTGGACAGACTTCTCGGCTTTCAGCTTAATCAACTCAAGTCTAAGAGACAGACAGTTCTCACAAACAGTGGGTGGAACTGAAAATGTCTCAAGCTCTAGCCTAGTCTGCGCAAGCTCAGCTCTCAACCTCTCCAAATCACCCAAATGTTCATCGCCCTTGGATTTCAGCTCAGCTAAAGCAACTAGATGAGATGGGCAATCAACACATGGTGCGACGACAGTGGCTTGAGCATCTTTCAGCTTCAGCTGAGTGCTTTCAAGATCAGTGGCCAAAGCGTCCCTCTCATCAACACTTTCTGTGTACTTGGACTTCAGAGTCGACAAGTCACACAGAAGCACCTCACACTTCGGGCACTCACTGCTATCACCCAAGCAAGGGGAAGAAGATAGACTCTCAATTCTGCCATTGGCTATGGCAAGCTCACTCTCTAACTCATCTATCCTCTTCTTGGCCCCCTAAGCAGTTTTTCCCGATATTTTAACTCCTGATGATTGCTTTCAAGTAAATCAACAATTTCGCGCTCATAAGATGATACCTTTTCATTGTCGTCGTCGTCGGAGTCATCGGAGGAGCTCTTCTCTTCCTTATCCCCAAGAGCCATTGAGCAGAAGCTCTTGCGGTATCTTCGGCGCTGATGTGAGCGGCTCTTCGGTCTGTCCCCGAAGGCCATGAAGCAGAGACCCGCCGGATCATCCTTGTCCTTCCCCTTATTGATGACGATCTCCTCATCGCTTGAGCTCAATGAAGAGGAAGAAGACGTGGACTGCTTGGAGTAGCTCTTCTCCATCTCGGCGAAGAAGGCCTTGTCACGCTTCTTGTTCTCTCGCCGGTAGTCCATCAGGGCCTTCTTGAAGAATCTGGTCTTCGGCTTGCCCTTGTTGAAGGAAGAGCTGTCGTGCTTGCCGGCGTCGTGGAAGCCACCACCGCCGCCTTTCTTGTGACCATTGCGCTTGGGGCAGTCGGCGATGAAGTGTCCTAGATCACCACACTCAAAGCACCCGGATTTTGTGCCGTGTCTCTTGAACATTCTCTTGTCATAGATACGACGCACCCGGTTGTTAAAAAGACACAAATCATCATCTCCCAACAACTCAAGCTGGTCCTCAGTGATAGACATCAAAGAGAACCCAACACAACTCACAGAAGAGGGATCAACAGAAGGTGTAGCAAGGGCCAGAGATTTTGATCCAGAACCAGTGAGATTTGATCTCAGCTGGAGATCAACCTCAGTAGCCTTCAGCTTGCTAAACAACTCAGAAATGGTCAAGGTATCATAAGAAGTACTCTCAATGATAGAAGATACCTTGATCTCCCAGATCTTTGGGTCCAAGGTATGGAGAACCTTGAGCGCCTGCTCATGATCTGAGACTAACTGAGCACCCTCAGCCTTGTTGTCCCGAAGCTTGTTTATGATCGACTAAAAACGACCAAACAAAGCCTCAACAGATTCACCCGGCTTCTGTGTGAAATTCTCATATTCACGCCGGTAGGTCTGATAGAGCCGAGCCTTGACCTGTGTTGTTCCCTCATGGTGTGCCTTGAGGGTAGCCCAGATCTCTCTCGCAGTGGAGAGATGGCTCACACACTCAAACTCAGTGGGACCTAAACCAGAGAAAAGAATGTTCACGACCTTACTGTTGCTCAGATGCTGAGCAATGATACCAGGAGTACCATGCTCAGCAACTGGCAAAATGACAAACGTGTCATGAACGCAAATGTCCCAGATGTCCGTGCCCTGGCTCATGAGATAGGCTCGCATGTGAGTCTTCCAATAGTTATAGCCATAGGCTTCCAAGGACGGGACCTTGCCAGGAGACGTCATGGTCACTACTGGGGTTTAGAACCGGTTAAGGTATGGAAAAACCCTAATCTCACTCTGATACCACTTGTTGGACTAAAAGTAGCGACCAGAGGGGGGGTGAATGGGCGCCTTAAAAATTCTTTCGAATATATGGCCTGTTCCCAACACCCAACGCACCTCAAAAGAGTAAGCAGCAGATTATGAACAGATAGCCTAAGTCTAAAGGTATCTAACCTAGAAGCAACTGATATTAAACAGAGAACTACCAAAGCAGTGCAACTAGGCAGATAAACAAAGTATACTAGACATGTCAGGGCAAACTTCTCAATGAAATGATCTAATTATATAAAGTGAGATGAGAAGTTACTTGTTCAGATTTGTCTCCTGTTCAGAACTCGGCAAAGCCTGCTTCGCTGGTCGAAGCCTGCTTCGCAGTGTCGAAGCCTGCTTCGCTGGTTGAAGCCTGCTTCGCTGGTCCTGGCCCATGTAGCCGGATTGGGCCAGCCCGACTTCGCAGCCTCCTCTGCCCGACAGTCGCTTGCTGCCCGTGTACCTGAGTCACACGCGGCCCATGAAATAGCAGATCTCTTCTTCAGTCCTCTTTGACTATCGTTGACAATGACTCATCACTTCTGGAGCCATGAGGCCCACGCTATTCAGCATGTCTCCTCACTATGCCCCTGCAATTTATCAAATAGATCACGCTTGTAATAACGAGGGACAAACCTTGCTCTCATCTCAACCTTCATTTTAGTCCACGATGCTACAGGAGGTTCGTCATGATCCTCTCTTTGATTCTGAATTTGTTCCCACCAAATCAGTGCATAATCTTCAAATTCAAGTGATGCCATTGCAAGCTTCTTTTCTTCCGTGTAGTTGTGCATCCGAAAGATTTTGTCGACTTTTAGTTCCCAAGTTAAGTATTCTTCAGGATTATTGGTACCTGCAAATTTAGGCATAGAAAATTTAAGTTTACCAAACCTATGTTCATCATGATGATTGTTGTTGTTGCGATGATGGTGTTGATTTGCTTGATTGTGCGGGGGTATGTTAATATGTATTGGTTCATATGCAGCTCTTCCACGACCCACGCCACGACCACGCTCCCTTCCTGCATTATTATTATTATTATTTTCATCACCAACCCTTATATTTCTAACATGTAGAGGATTTATATTAACAGCACGAGCCCTTCGAGCAGCGGCTTCCTCATCGGTCTCATTTATTAAAGGTTCTTGTTCAGCTTGTGGTTGTAGTTGTCGTACAATGTCAGCAACTATGTTAGTGTGGAATACGTTCAGTTGTTGATTTACTTCAATTTGAAGATCTTGTATGGAGTTATTCAATTCTTCTCTCAGCTGCTCATTTCCAATAGTGATCTCTCGTTGTAGTGTGTCTCTCAATGCACAATTTTCAGTCCAGTTAACTGCGGCATCTGGAGCACGTCCACTGTTCCCTGAATTTTCACCTTGACCTGACATGGTTAGTTGGGCAAACAGCAAATGAAAAAAATATATGTGTGAAAAGTACTCTCAACCTCACTTATCCTTACCATCGAAGTTCTTACTTACCCTCTGCTGATTGATAAAGGAGTTCACACATGAATGGAGAGGCAGAACAATATGAGGTTTAGCGAACTCACAGCTGAGATCAAAGCCTACAACGATTTTATTTGTGGAGCTTGGTAGGGGAAATTTTGTCCTACACAATATGAATTCTCGATGTAGTCTTACTAAGTACTTATCCACATGAGAACGCACAATCTAGTTGCTGAACACAAAGTTCGGAAGATAAACAAAAGCAACTCACACACAAAGATAATGGAACCAAATGCAATCAAAGGGGTGAGCCAACAGTAGATATGAGTTACAAAAAATGGCTCAATTGCAATGGTTATGGAAAGACACTAGCTGATTAAACTGATTTAAAATAGGGCACAAGATTGCACCAACACAACTGTTCTCCCAATAATGCAAAGAAAACAATAGCCCCTCTCTTCTTTTTTCACATAGTAGGCTGTCTTTCTTTTTTCTTTTTAGCATGCAAAACAGTAACTTTAGTTTTTTTATACTCTTGTCATCTGTATTGTGATTTTCAACACTAATTCATATCTTTCTTTTCTGTTAAAATTGTGAGAATAAGATCACCAAGTGCAGCCCTATAGAACAGATCAGCTAGTCTTTGTAGGATCAAAGTATTCGCAAAGGGCAGAATGGCTATCAAAAGAATTCAGGCTTTTCTTTTCAATAGTAAGAAGCCAATAATTTGACAACTTAGTAGGATTTTTTTTTATTTTCCAACAGAGATGGGTAAACAATAATCTGAGTTTACTTGTGGGAATTACTACTGATATAGTAAACTGATCAATGGGGATTAAAAATAAGTAACGCGAAGGACAATGAACCGTTCAGCAACAAGAACACGATCTCTTGGATTAAAACTTAGCAGAACGCACAAGAACAACAGATCGTAAACTATGGTTCAATATTTTTGTGAGGCCATTTTCAGATAGGATGAAAATGAAACTACAATTAGGGATAAAAATTCTACCGTGACAACTGAGGCTTTGATACCAAATGATACGAGGATGCGCCCAGCCTTCACGGCGTAGAATCAAAGATACTCGTGAAACCTGACGAGTCTTGTGCAACCAACCGTTGCATGTGCAACAACCTGCAGCACGGAGTTCGCCCAACCTCACGTTGTACACTCAACCAAGTCAAGCGGATTACAATCCTCGTTGCAATCACAAAGGGCTTGCAAGAACAACGAGAAGGAATGCACAATTCTCAGAGATGATTCAGCTAGTAGCTAGAACTCTCAAGAACATGCATAAAGCATAGTTGTTTCATTCTCAAAATTCTGTTCCCTCTACACATTGAGAAAGATTCTATTATATAGAAGGGATTGAGAGGGAGATGGAGAGGTGTTCAGGACATTTTACATGGCATTAAGCCAATATTGGTGCGCAGCACCCTAATTAGAGCAAATGAAACGTTTGACAGTTTCTGGTCTCCTCATTAAGTCGGCGATAACTCTCTATTCTGGTGGAATTATTGGGTGAGGCCAGATCCGTTGGAAAGCTTATGAAGTAAGCGTTCCAAGCTGTGGTCGAACACATTTATTGGATTTAATATGCGATTTCTATGAGCATTTTATTCCATACTGGTCACTTGAATCCGAAAGGGTCTTCATTGCATTCATTGCTTGATTGATGGCTGTTGATGAAGTGGTGCTCCTTTGGCCACTCTTCAACGTTGTCATACCTAAGAATAATTAAATTATGGGCATTAGGTAGCAACTGATTTTCATGTGTAATTATATTCTTATTTAGGAGCGAGTTCACCTGTTGATTTATTTGCTTTGCACGAGCGCGAGTTATTGCTCCTTCAAAATGATTTGGAATATCTTGATCATTGGGGGAAAGAAATGTTGTTGATGCTAGGTTGTCCGTATCACTATCCAGTGAAGCCGCAATCCCAATTCTAAGTCTGCCATGTCCGGTATGTTTCCATCCTTTTTCTTTATGAAAATTTCTCCATTTGGCCTTATCATTTATCCCTTTTTCCTTATATCTGATGCTGATGATCCCTCCGGCCGTACAAACTCCCACTGTGGATGTTCCTCTACCAATTTCCATAGTGTCATCTTCGACTCAGGTTTGTATTTCCCTCATCTTGCACATATTTTTATTTATCTTCTTGATACTTGACAACTTCGTATTATTTCAGTCATCATCTTCTACTCCCTTTGATGTTGCATCCCCCTATGCAGCATTCCATGTTGACGCCGTAGCTAATGACCTTGTTGACATTTCACCAACTATAGTTGCTAGGGATGTTACCACGGTGGTCATCATCGAGGCCAATATATCGGAGGACGTCGCCACCAGATCTAGTGAATCAACCATTATTGCTGATGTCATCACTTCATTTGATACCTATTAGGGAAAAGGGAAAGCTACGCTAGCCAGAAATATCAAAAAAATTCACCCCAAAGCCCAAGAAGCATGCGCATGCGAGATCATAGATCAGTACCTTCTAGCACGAGACTCGCTAGGTGTAGCAGAAGAAGATGTTGATGAAGCACATCCTTTCCTATCCTCGCTTTGCCCTGGCCATTCCTCGCCACTCCAATCAGTGAAGACGACGTAGTTGTTCATGTGATGAAGTCCACGAGTGTCGCTATTGGAACAACACCTCCACGGTATCTACACGTACATGGTTAGAGTACTTCCCACGACGGTGTGCTAGCACCACATGTGAGAACGGGAGATCCTCAATCTCAACTTTTGAGATCAAGAAAGGGAGGAGAGGAGTTCTTGGTGGCTAGGTCTAAACTATCCAAAAGCTTATTCTTAAAGACCTCCTCCTCTATTTATATAGGGCTGAGAGCCCCTAGTCGTCCACATCTCAAAACCCACAAATCAGTTACAATCGATTTGTGTTTTAACAAAGCCAATCTATTTTAACCATGTTGGAACTTCTGATCCTGGGTCGGAACTTCTGTCAAGGTATTTTTGTCTCTCGATTCAGTACGATACCGTAACAGATCCAATTTTTTTTCACCCACCTCGGAACTTCCGATATGCATATCGGAACTTCCGACCAGTTCAATTTTCCCGATTCTAATTCAGAACTTCTGGTTTCAACTCTCTGTTTCTAATTAGAAATTGTCAGAACTTCTGATACCATATCGGAACTTCCAATTTAAGCTCTCAGTTTCGCAAACCATATATTATCAGAACTTCCGATACCAAATCGGAACTTCTGATTTAAGCTATTTGTTTCTAATTCAGAAAATAATCGAAACTTCTGATTCCAAATCAGAACTTCCAATCCAACTGACATTTTCTTGGGCATACTTCCTTCACATCCTCTTCTTCCTCTTCATGGAGCTCAAGTGATGAGGAGATCGTGATCAAGAAGGGGAAGGAGTAGGACATGGATGATCTGTCTGGCCTTTGCTTCATGGATTTCTGGGACAAGCTGAAGACTCACTCGCACCGTAGCTGAAGATCTCGCAAGAGCATCTGCTCAATGGCTCTAGGGGTTAAAGAAGACAAGGGCTCCTCCTACAACTCCGATGACGATGACAAGAAGGTATCCTCTTAGGAGCAAGAAGTTGTTGAATTATTAGAAGAAAATCATTAGGAGTTGAAGTATCGGGAGATATTTCTTAGGAGGGTTAAGAAGAGGGTAGATGAGCTAAAGAGTGAGCTTGCTATGGCCAATAGCAAGATTGAGAGTCTATCTTCTTTCCCTTGCTTGGGTGAGAGCAGTGAGTGCCCAAACTATTAGGTGTTGCTTAGGGACATGACTTCTCTAAAGTCTAGGTACACTAAGGGTCCCTTTGGTTTGGCTTCCGGAAGCAGCTTTTGCTTCCTGGAAGCCAAAAGCCAAACCAAAGGGTATATTTCTACCCAGCGGCTTTTAGTAAAAGCAGCTTTTGGTGCAGTGCAAATGTGAAAGCTCCTCCAGACCTACTTTCTGCGGCTTTTGGCTTTTGGCTTCACAACCATACAAAATTTCATAAATTGACATTTTAAATTTCATACAACCATACAAAATTCTATAAATTGACATTTCAAATTTCATACAACCATACAAAATTTCATAAATTGACATTTCAAATTTCATACAACCATACAAAATTTCATAAATTGACATTTCAAATTTCATACAACCATACAAAATTTCATAAATTGACATTTCAAATTTCATACCATACAAAATTTCATAAATTAACATTTCAAATTTGATACAACCATATAAAATTTCATAAATTGACATTTCAAATTTCATACAACCATACAAAATTTTATAAATTGACATTTCAAATTTCATACACCCATACAAAATTTCATAAATTGAATTTTTTACACAGCTCACAGCTCAAAGCAGCTTGTTCACAGCTATTTCAGCCAAACGACTTTGAGCTTTCTCATAGCTGACTTCCCACAGCAGCTTTTCCACAGCCCACAACAGCTTTTTCCCACAGCCACAGCTCAACCAAACACACCCTAAGAGGGTGGATGAGAGAGATGCTTTGGCCACTAAGCTTGAAAAATGCTCATGCCTCTACTGTCGTGTCTTGCAGTAACTTCCCGTCCCATTTAGCTGTCCTAGCTAAGCTGATAGTGAAGACTGATGAGCAGTCAGGTGAGCTTGAGCATCTTAGAGCTGAGTTGGTACATATCAAGCATGAGCTTGAGACCTTGTCAATTCCACCCACTGTTGGTGAGAACTATTTGTCTCTTAGGATGGAGCTTACCAAACAAAAGGCTGAAATCCAAAAGCTTGAGAAGTATCTACAAGTCGATAGAGAATGTGTGATCTGTTTATCTCAGGTGGAGGTGTTAGCTTCCTTAAGAGAAGAGTTAGCTGATGCTCATAATAAGAACTCTTACCTCCATTAGATCTTGAATTGGGTGAGTGTCAGAGACCCTCAGCTCGGCATGATGATCTAGTAGTTCAAGAGACATGGTGGGTTTGGAGTAGGTTACACCTACACCCAGACTGATTTTGAGAGCGCTGTGAGTAGGGCTATAGAGTGGAGTAAGATGACCCTAGAGCAGAGATATCCCAAGACCCACTCTACTGAGTCCTTCCAGGCCAGTCAGCCTAAGGATGTTGTTTTCCAAGAGAAACCTAGAGCTCCACCAAAGAAACCTGTCTGGATCCCAAAACCCAAACACCTCCACACTTCTCTTGACTCTCTACGAGGACCCTCTCATACCGAAGAGTCAACACGTAACACCACCAAGCCCAAGAAACCCAAGCCTCAACCACATCCCAAGATGCCACTACAACAATCCAGGGAACTTCCGTCGGCCAAAGCCGATGGAAGTTAGCCCTTTCCCGACGGAAGAAGCTAACTTCCGTCGGCAAAAGGCTAACTTCTGTCGGCATTTGGCCGACGGAAGCGAGTAGACGGGTTAAGTGAAAAATGCATGCCTTTTATGCGTAAGTGAAAAGATCCAGGTGGGTTTGTTGTGTCGTATTGCATTGTTCTAGACTTCTTACCATAACACTTTGGTATGAACTAGGACATTGTATTGAATGCCAAGACCAATGTCTTAAGATTCTGATGGTCTTGTTCAAGCCTAGGCTTGACTTGGTCGGTTAGCACAAGGTTGACATGCAAATAACCCCTGGCAAAAGAAAAAGGAAAAAAGCCTAAAATTAAAAAAACAAGTTTGCTGAAGCTCTTCGTTTTGGAGAATGCTTATTTCGGTAGATACTAGCTAGCTTTTGCAAAAATGTGCTGATTCTTTTGTGTTGATTCATTTGTTTGCAAAAATCTGAAAATGCGTGCTAATGACTTTCTTTGAATATCTTCTATTGCACTAATCATGTCATGTGTCTTAGACAATATTTTGTGCTATATTTTCTAGATGTTATAATTATAGTTAATCATATCTAAGAAGCATGCTTTTTACCCTCAACTTGCACCCTAGTTGCATTCATTGCATATTTTGAGGGAGAGCTACATTTCAGGGGGAGTTTGAGTTTGTCTTTTTGAGTGCTTTTAGTCTGACTTGATGAGTCTAGTTATCAACAAAGGGGAGACATTTTGGGTTACTTCACTTTTTAGAAGAGCTTAGGGGGAGATTTTTTCTTTCTCTGGGTTTGGGTTGAGGGGGAGTTTTAGTCTCTTTGGCCTTTACTCTTTGGATATCCTTATTGGTAATTTAGAGATTGCACTCAGTTTTTATTTGAATCCATGGTGATTTCTTTTCTGTTTAACCATAATGACCTTTTCTGGCTTTTGTTTGGATTTTGATCATTAGGGTTAAACCTTTTATTTATTTTCTTCTTTTTGTTCTCTTGTGTTTTGTTTTCATGTTTTCACATCTTTCGCAGGTTCCTAAGTGCTAATGGAAGAGGGTGTTGACAATGCACTCATCAAGGGGGGATATTGAGGAGCCATGTTGAAGATCATGAACCTCATGGCTCCAGAAGTGATGAGTGATTGTCAACGGAAGTCAGCAGAGAAAGAAGAGGAGATGTGTCATTGCGTGGGAACAACAAGAGCCTACGGGGGGTGTCCGCAGTGTGATTTGTTTAGGTAGAGGGGGGAGTCGCGACTATGGACCGATGGTTACTTCGATTTGCGAGTGAGAAAAAGAGTGAGGTGGTGGACACAAGAGAATTTTAGACAGGTTCGAGCCTCCCTAGGGATAATAGCTCTACTCTTGTGTGTATGATTGCTTTGTGTCATTGTGTCTATAACTGCTTTTTGTGTGTGGAGGATGCTCTTTGTTCACTTGTCTGTGTACGTGTCTATCTAGGGGCTTCCCTAGTCCTTTTATATGAGAAGGATGAGGGGGGTTACAGGAGTTTAACCGTCGTGATTATTGTTGCGAAAACAACCACACAACAACCTTTTGTGAATCTTTTCCCGAGTGCCGAGTAAGGTGATTAGGTGGTTCCTCATGGGCCTGTCTTCATAGCAATCGGTGGCCCGATAGTCAGAACGAAACCACTCGGTGGGGTACCCGGAGTTATATCCCCGATAGCAGCCCCAAGCTCTTTTCGACATGTGACCTACTCAGAGCAGGTGGAAAGAGCTCCAAGCAATCTTGTTTGTTGATGCATTTACATTTTGATTGGTGCAACGCCCAGGTGCACCTACCGAGTGTAGCCCCCAAGGCTGAAGTTTCTTCGGAGAATAAGCTTCAATCTCAAATTATTTCTCTAGGGACTTTCCTTCGGTGTCAGCGAATAAAGAAACTGTGCGGACCGTTCACTGGTAGGGGTGGCCGCATAGGAGATGGCAGTTGGTGTTGTCAGTTCATTGCTTTTTGCTTCGTCTTCTGGGGTGCATTTTCAAATCTTCTGGCACTTCTGGGAACCGTGCCGACACAATTGATGGCAAAAGTGACCTTTGGGGTCGCTTACTTGGCAACTGTAATGCTTCGGGACTCGGAACCACCGCGGGGGGAGATCGAAGGTTATAAATAACTTTCTCGGTGTACCTTGATTTAGTATCCAGTCTTTGTGCTTTCTTCTCCAATCAATCCCCTGGCTCCCCACAATGGTTCTCAGCATTGCAACTGCACGGTCTGCTACCACAAGGCCCGACGATTGTTTATTCAAGGAACAAGATAACAATTATCCTCACACATTAGCATAAACTCTACTAGCATCTTCTACAAAAACATGACTCACTCACGCAAGTATCTAATACCCATGGAGCTCATATGTGCCTCATGCTTGGGCTATGGAAGAGGCTTAGTCAACGGATCCACCATGTTCAAATCTGTATGCACCATGCAAATCATCACATCACCTCTCTCAATGATCTCGCAGATCAAATGATATCATCGAAGTATATGTTTGGATTTCTGGTGTGATCTAGGCTCCTTGGCTTGTGCAATGGCATCACTATTATCACAATAGAGGTCCACTAGACTAGACGCACTAGGAACAACACCCAGCTCAGAAACAAACTTTCTGATCCAAACGACCTTCTTCGCAGCTTATGAAGCGGCGATATACTCAACTTCTGTTGTAGAATTGTCCACTGTCTCTTGCTTGGAACTCTTCCAACTCATTGTGCACCCATTGAGGCAGAACACAGAACCAGATTGCGATCGAGAATCATCTTTATCGGTCTGAAAGCTAGCATTCGTGTAACCACTTAAACGAGCTCCTCTTCACCACCGTATGCTAGGAAATTTCATTAGTCCTTCTCAAGTACTTGAGGATACTCTTTACTATAGCCTAGTGACTTTCACTCGGGTTCGATTGGTACTTGCTCATAACACTTAAAGCATATGACACATCTGGGCATACACGGCATGGCATACATGATGGATCCAATAACGGAGGCATATGGGATCACACTCATCTTCTCTAGCTCATCAGGTGTCGAAGCACTCTGAGTCTTACTAAGAGAAATATCATGTGACATTGGCAGAAAACCATTCTTAGAATTTTGTATTTTGAACTGTTTCAAATCCGTGTCAATTTACATATTGTTTCAAATCCGTGTCAATTTACATACTCTAGTTTAATCCAATTAACCGTTTTGATCTATCTCTATAGATCTTTATGCCTAGAATGTATGCTTCCTCTCCAAGATATTTCATCGAGAAACTATTTTTTAATTAGGAATATCATTTCCGATCAACAATATGTCATCCACATATAAGACCGGAAATACAATTGAGCTCCCACTAGCCTTTTTGTAAACACAAGGCTCTTCTTCATTATTGATGAATCCATACCCTTTGACTACCTCATCAAAGCGAAGATTCCAACTCAGAGAAGCTTGCCTCAATCCATAAATAGACATTAGCAACTTGCAAACTTTTCCAGCATTTCCTGGACCGTCAAGACCTTCAAGTTGTATCATATACACATCCTCAATTAGGTTTCCATTCATGAAAACCATCTTGACATCCATTTGCCATATATCATAATCATAAAATGCGGAAATAGCTAGGATGATCCGAATAGACTTAACCATAGTGACGGACGAAAATGTTTCATCATAATCAACACCTTGAATCTGTCTGAAACCTTTCACCACCAATCATGTCTTATAGATGTGAACATTTCCATCAACGTCTATCTTTTTCTTGAAGATCCATTTACTCTTAATAGTTTTTACACCATCGGGTGGATCAACCAAGTTCCAAACTTGGTTAACTCGCATGGACTCCAACCCGGATCCAATGGCTCCAAGCCATTTTTCAGAGTTTGGTCCCATAACTGCTTCCGTATATGTCTTGGGCTCGTCGTTGTCCAACAACAACATGTCGCGATGCCCGGTGATCAAGAACATGTACCTCTCTGGCGCATGGACTACTCTCCTAGACTTTCGTGGGGTTGGCGCATCTATAACAGGGTCTACAACAGCTTGCACCTCCAACTTTGGTTCAGTGGGATTTGAAACATTTTCCAGTGGCTCTCGAACCTCTTCGAGATGCATAGTCCTCCCACTAACCTAAAGATGGCAATGGGTACCCGAAACCCGATGGGTTTTTACCCTATTAGGGTATATATACGGGTAAAATCATTCACCTGTGGGTTTATTAATGGGAAAATACAATACCCAATGGGTACGCAGATATGGGTATGGTTTCCTAATATCCATACCCGTTACCCGATGGATACCCGTTACCCAATACACTATATTTGATATTTAAGAGTTGAGGTACAATATATACATGCAATGGCCCAATACAGAGGCCCACTAAAAAACCCTAAAATCATATTCTCCTGATATCCTGTATTCTGAATTCTCAACTCTCAAATCTCAATCCAGTTCAGCACTTCAGTTGTTCCCTTTTCTCCACTACTCCACGCCTCCACAGACCAGTGCCACAACTCCAAGCCTCCAAGCGAGTGAAGCAACCAAGCCTGGCACCTGCAACTGGCGGCTGCGCCTGCGCCTGGCACCCTGGTAGCCTGGTGCCCTCGCCGGCTAGCCCCCAGCCTCCCAAGCCCCAACAGTGACATAGCGTAGGCTGCATAGCGCCGTAGCTGACTACGGACTGTCGGCGGCCGGCGTCCACATCACAAGATCATGGCATCGATGCATCTTGCATACGGGTACTCCAGTACTCCATTTCTCCACCACGCAGACACAGGCACGCTCCAGATCTGCTCATGGCGACGCTATCCGGCTCTACCGGCAGCGACGACGACAGCCGGTGAAATTTTTTGTCTAATCTTTAACCCTTTAAAGTTTGAACTGTAGGAACATTAATACTAATCTCAGTCACCACTCCATCCGTTCCACCTCATCTGAAGGATCATCATCGATGTGCATGAACTTGACTGCCAGCCACCAGATCCAATACATTCTGTTGAGAAAGTTCAAGAACTCAACGCGGCTAGTGGTCCAACCAACCCCCCTGTCCAAGGCCAAATGCTGACATTGTCCTTGATCCGTGCAGCAATAAGCTCAAGAACAAAAAGACTTGTCGACCTCCTGTTTATCTGACTATAGGAACTACTTCTACTCTTAAGCGTCTTGTCAGAAACATTATACAATCTCGTAGGTAAGCCATAAGCATGGAGTCATAGATGAACTTATGTTCCTGATTTAGTTTTATTTGTGATCTAACTATCTAAACTGAGTTGTGCATTAATGTATTTGTGTAGTTTCAAAAGGATGTCTACAGGCAGTGGGGGTAGCCATAGCAATAAAAGACCATGTTCTCAAGCATCATATCCAGCATCAGATTCACTTACATTGTTTGGTGGATCACAACTAGAATCGATCAATGACTCGGAACAAGTAAAAGTAGATGATGAAAAGGAGCCGATTGAAATAGAAGATGATGAAGATCGGAGGATGGTGTCGAGCCTGGTTCAAAAAGAAAGCTGACTTCAGCTGTCTGGAAGGAGTTCAAGAGAGTGAAATTCATGGGTGCAATCAAGGCATAATGCATGCATTGTTCTAAGAAGCTTTCCGGTGAAACAAAAAATGGAACTAGTCACCTTCGTGATCATTTGAAGACATGCACTCTTAAAAAGATCAAGATGATGGGTAACAAGGTAATGTTACAACCACATTTACGATTTGGTTCTGTAGAGGCAGGGAAAATGTCAGTAGAAAACTACTCATTTGATCAAGACATGGCTAGGGATGAACTTGCTAATATGATTATATTGCATGAGTATCCCTTGAGCATTGTTGATCATGTTGGATTTCGAAGATTCGTAAGTGCACTTCAACCACAATTCAAATTGGGGACCAGGAACACATTAAGGTATATGCCATGTTTATGTGTTATACCTTTTCTCTGTTTTATCATTTTTTGTCTAAGTTGTATGTCTATGTTATCTTAGGTCTTTCATTATGGAGAAATATGAAGTAGAGAAGAAGGAAGCCATTCAATATTTGGCTGGGATTAAATCAAAGGTAGCCATCACTACAGACATGTGGACTTCTGACAATCAAAAGAGAGGCTATATGGCTATTACAGCACACTTTATTGATGAGTCTTGGACTCTTAGAAATATTATCATGAGGTAATAATTGTGATTGGTTAAATCATTGTTGCTATTATGTTTAGGAGTCTAATTTGATTTATTGTAGGTTTATTTATGTGCCTGCTCCTCACACTTCTGAAGTCATTGCCGAGGAACTCTATGAAGCGTTAGTTGAATGGAATATCGATGAGAAGGTATCAACTACCATTCTTTATAATTGTAGTACCAATGATGGAATAATCCCTTTGCTTGTGAGAAAAATTGGTAAAACCAAGCTTATATCTGGTGGTAAAGTGTTACATATGCGTTGTGTTGCTCATATACTTAATCTGATTGTTAAAGATGGTTTAGAAGATTTGAAAGATGCAATTGAGAATATTCGTGATAGCATAGCTTTTTGGACAAACACACCAAAAATGATAGAGAAGTTTGAGGAGATAGCTAATTATGTGAAAATTAAAATTGACCAAAAGTTGCACCTTGATTGCAAGACTTGATGGAATTCAACATTTCAAATGCTTAATATTGCACTACCGTACAAGGCTGTTTTCATTAGGGCAAGTCGTGTAGACAAGCAATACACATGTTTGCTTAGTGAGGAAGAATGGAAGTTTGCTACTGATGTTGTAGAAAGGTTGAAATTGTTTAGTGACATAACTGAGCTATTTTCTGGAACTGAATACGTGACTGCAAATATTTACTTTACCAAGATATGTGAGATTAGAATGAAAATTAGACAATGGTCAACTTGTGGTAATCCTTTAGTTGAAGCTATGTCAATCCTTATGGTCAAGAAGTTTGATAAGTATTGGTCTGATATTCAAGGACTAATGGGCATAGCAACTATTCTTGATCCTAGATTCAAAAATTTAATGTTGCTCATGTGTTTTGAGTGGTTACTTGGCACAACCGGTAAAGATTGTGAGAATAAGGTTGCTGAGGTGTTAGGACTGCTAAGTGATTTAATGATCTAGTACCATGTGGAAGTGGAGGAAAACATTGAATGATCAACACATTCACTTGATAGTACCGATTTCTTATCTTCGTTTAGTGCACGTGTTGCAAGTAAAAGGTCTTCTAGCATGATGTTTAAATCTGAATTAGACCGTTACTTGGAGGAGGACTTGGTTCCATTGGCAAGTAAGAATTTTAATGTTTTGGATTGGTGGAAGTTGATGGGTACACGTTATCCTACCTTGAGGAAGATTGCAAGAGATATTTTTTCCATTCCAGTTAGTACAGTGGCTTCAGAATCTGCTTTTAGTACTAGTGGAAGAGTTCTTAGTCCGCATCGTAGTAGGCTTACTTCTCAACTATTTGAGGCTCTTATGTGCTCACAAGATTGGATTCGAAATAAATTTAAAGGTACATATCTTATCCAATTTATTGTTTATTTAAATTACTGTAATAAGCAAACTAATTCTTATTTTGTTTGGTTCATGACAATGATGGTTCAACTTCTAGTTTCTGGTCATGTGTCCACGACATTCAAGAGGGACTTTAGGTGATTGGTTCACAAATTTTTAACTACATTCATTATTTCTAATGCCTTTTTGTCTTGTTAAAATATTGACTAGCTTGTGTGCTAATGCAGGAACTTATATTTTAAATATGGACAAGGTAGCAACATCTTTTGGACATTTTGGTTTTGTCAAGTATCTCAGCAAATGTAACTATGCAGGGCAATGGTATTCTGACAACTTGTAGACGTTAATATGGCACAATGTAATGTGGTATTGCAGCTAGTGCCTAACTGCCTATTGACCCTTGTCTAATGGCTTTTGACATATTATAGTATTGAATGTAACATGTTGCTTGCTGTTGTAGCTGTTGGCAAGAAAATGAACTACTGAACTATTGAAGTCATGTTTTGATGGTTTGATGTCATGTTGGATCATTTATTTTGTGAAGCTATATACTTTTGTGGATCTATATACTTTTGTGGATCATCTGTTGAATGTAATGTGTTGCTTGCTATTGTAGTTGTTAGCAAGAAACTGAACTATTGAACTATTGAAGTCATGGTTTGATGTAATGTTGGATCATCTATTTTGTGAAGCTATATACTTTTGTGGAGCTATATATGTAATGTGTTTATCATGATTTAGAAATGTTTGTTGCTAAAATAATTGAACTCAGTGTCTCAGTGATTAATTTACAGTTATAGTAGTGCTATGGTTCCAAAATAGTGTCTCGGGGGTCTCTGTCCTGCTGCCTTATTCCTTACAGTTTTTATTAATGCTACATGGTATTTAGGAATTGTTGATGGGTATGGGTACCCGATGGGTATAGTTTACCCGCATGGGTATGGGTTTGGGGGAAAATAATACCCGAATGTATATATGGGTTATCTGACGGGGTGAATTTTTTTAGCGGGTATGGGTTTGAGATGGTGAAACCCGACGGGTATAGACCCATTGCCATCTTTACACTAACCTCTTTCGAGAGAAACTCTTTCTCAAGAAATACACCATTCCGAGCGACAAACACTTTGCCCTCTTCTTTATTATAGAAATAGTATCCTTTGGTTTCCCTAGTATACCCCACAAAGAAGCACTTGTCAGACTTAGGACTGAGTTTGTCAGATGTCATACGTTTGACATATGCCTCACATCCCCAAATCTTTAGATAAAACAAACTAGGACGCCTCCCAGACCACATCTCATATGGTGTCTTCTCTACTGACTTAGATGGAACTCTGTTAATCGTGTAAGCTGCGGTTTCTAGAGCGTGACCCCAAAAGGATAATGGAAGATCAGTGTGACTCATCATGGACCACACCATGTCCAACAAAGTGTGTTTTCTCCGCTCAGACACCCCATTCCATTAGGGCGTGTCGGGTGGAGTAAGTTGTGGAACAATTTCGTACTGCTTCAGATGATCACTAAACTCATGGCTCAAATATTCAACCCCACAATCAGATCGTAGAAATTTAATTGTATTGCCCATATGATTTTGTACCTCATTCTAGAACTCCTTTAACTTTATGAAGGATTCCCACTTATGCCTCATCAAGTAGACATAGCGATATCTACTAAAGTCGTCGGTAAAGTGATAAAGTACTGAAAGCCTATCCTAGCCGTGTGACTCATTGGACCATACACATCAGTATGTACTATAGCCAATAGCTCACTCGCCCTCTCACTTTGTCTAGTGAAAGGCGTCTTTGTCATTTTGCCAAGTAAGAAATACTCGCATGTGTCATATGATTCAAAATCAAATGACTCCAAAAGTCCATCACTATGGAGCTTCTGCACGCGCTTCTCATTTATATGACATAAACGACAATGCCAGACGTAGGTAGGATTCAAATCATTGAGTCATTGTTTCTTAGTACTAATGTTATAAACGTGTGCATCATCAAGACTCAGAATATATAATCCATTCATTAATGGACAAACACCATAGAGCATGCCATTCAAAAATATTAAAAAACTTTTGTTCTTTATTATTTGAGTTTTCTTGGTGCCGATGTCGAAGGATTTTTTATATAATGAATGATATCGTACCTCCAGTCATCGGCCTCTATCTCCTTGATCTCCACCTTGATCGACCTGGCCATTAGCTTATATCCTGACGCCATCTGGGCCAAATTGTTTGCTTCTGAGTTCTGCTCCCTTGGGATGCGAGTAAGAGTTACATTTCGGAAGCTTGGCATTATGGCTTGACACCGATCATGATATTCTTTTAGCATGTTGTCTTAGCACTCATACTCATCTGACAACTGCCTCATCACTAGAATAGAATCTTCCAAAACTTCTATTGTATCAGCGCCCACTTCTTGCAATAGTTATAACCCTTTCAATACTACTTCGTATTTGGCCTGGTTATTGGTGGAGAAAGGTCTGATAGTATATGAAAATTCAAATGATGCCCCCGAGGGGAAACAATCACTAGGCCTATACCACATCCATGACGACACACTGATTCATCGAAGAATAGAGTTCGTGGTGTCGGCTCAACATGACTTATCGCATCATCTCTGTGCTGGACTATAAAATCGGCTATCGCGTGTCCCTTTACTACCTTAGCTGATTTGTATATGAGGTCAAATTCAGTGAGAGTGAGGACCCACTTAACTATACGCCCTTTCAACACTAGGGCCAATAGCACATACTTAATGACATCAACCTTACATATCACAGTGCATTCTGATGATAGCCGTACTTCAGTGTACTGCTTGATTTAACCACGACGTCGTCTATATATATTTCCACCAATAGGCCGATCAAGTCATGGAAAATGTAGTTCATGACCCTCTCGTAAGTTTCTCTAGCATTCTTCAAGACGAAGGTCATCACCACCCACTCATAAAGTCTGATAGTGCTTAGGCATCGGAAGGTCATCTTGTAGATGTCTTTGTTAGCCATGAAAATCTGATTATAACCTGCATTGTTGTCCATGAAACTAATAATATTGTGGCCCATTGTGGCATCCACAAGCAAATCCACGATCGGCATTGGGTATTTGTCCTTTGGGGTTGCCTTATTCAGATCTCTAAAGTTGACACATATTCTAAGCTTCCCACTTTTCTTCCATACTAGTACCATGCTCGATACCCACTCTACATATCGGTGCGGCCTTATGAATCCTGCATCATATAATCTTGTCACCTTAGCCTTGATTTCTAGATATCTTTCCGCTTTGAATGGTTGATACCCTCATCTTAGACCTAGAATTTCATGGTATTCCATGCGAAGCAATCCCGATACTCCTGTAGTAATGCAATTAATTCATTCTTTATTTCATCGGGAAGTTGAGGACTTACAAAGGTTGGCCTAAGTCTAATAGCGCACGGGGGTGCCCGTTCTTCCGTCAGGAGGGTAAACACGATTTCTAGAGATCTAGATGTTGACAATCCGACTTCTGATGAGAACTGACCCGAACTCCGCAATCGCTACACCACAGGTCCGTTGGTTATCAACCACGCACGAACATGATTGACCTCACCAAGAAGTCTTATCTCTTCCTGTGAATCGAGAACATAAGCAAGAACACGGAAAACACAATCTGAAATTGCAGATAATAATTTTAAGGACTCAAAGTTTGGGGTTTCACAAACCGAAGTACGACAAAATTATGATAGCAGATTAATCTAAGCAAAACCTAAATCCCAGAAATGGCGGCTGCCACCTATTTATAGGTTTTACAGGATATGGGGTTCATGGGCCTAATCTAGGGATATGGGCCATTCCCTAAAAGTCCTAGACATTAACAGACTCAAAAACAAAAGTGACTGTGATCCCACATAGTTCTGGACTATAACTCTCGACTAGACTCAGTGCCTCCCGATTGGTGGATCCTTAGATGGTGCTTGGCCGATATAGGGCGTTAATCGGCCAGATGGAGTCAGCGGTCGATGGTCGATGTTTGATGTCGACCGACTAATAGGTGGTACGAAGCCAAGGGCCGATGGTTGGGATCGGGCAGATGGGTAGTCGATTATCGATGGTTGATGGTTGAAGTCGGACGAGCATTGGTTGGCTAGCCAAGTAGTGGAGACAATTGGTCGATTGGTGTTGCTGATGGGCCGATTGGCGGTCGGCTGGCAGGTATCTTAGTAGCCGATTGTCAGTCTACTGGTTGATGACTAGTGGCTGAAATCATCCGATTGGTGGAGTTGATGGGTTGACTGGTCCCGAAGCATTGCTCCCATGTTCCTAAGGATAAAATTATTTCCCATAACTAGCATCCCGTCCTTGTGCATATTAGTATGGATAGCAAGGAACGAGCGCACCTCATAATGTAGTTTCCGAGCACGTGAACGAATAATTGGTCCTAGAATGATATAGTGAGGTGTGTCTTCAACATTGTGGGAGATGTCCTCATCACGGTCTTTCACAGGGTCCAATGTCTACTTCTTGTTGCTCATCGGTTACAACGAAGCCTTGACCGAGTTTACTTTCTGTTTCATCCATGTCGCCTTCAAAGGGTAAGGTTGGGCTATTCATTGTTGATTGGTTTGAGAAGGTAGAGCTTACAATAAGAAAGTAAGAACAAAATTGTTTATGGTTGGTGACTTAGTTTGGAAGACGATTTTGCCTTTAGGCACTAAAATCGCAAAGTTTGGCAAGTGGTCGCCAAGTTGGGAAGGTCCTTTTGAGATTGTCGAAATCACTCCAGGTAATGCATACGCGTTAGAGTCTTTGCAAGGAGAGCGATTTCATAGGGCTCGTAATGGCAGGTATTTGAAAAAGTACTTCCCAAATGTGTGGCAAGATGCTTGAGGTATCATATGACCAATATAAAGTATATCAGCCTTAGCATGTAGTGCTTTTGGATCACTAGTTTGCAAAAAGACAGGGGGCATGTGCTGATAGAAAAATTTGGCACTAATGGTCAAAACTGTCAAAATTGGTAATTTCGCCTAAAATGTGGCACTAATGGCCTAAAATTGTCAAAATTCTTTAAAATACTAATATTGAGGATTATTGTGATGATCCTAGCAACAAAATGGTGTTGTGGAAAGAAAGAATATGACCTTAATTGAGATGGCTAGATGCTTGATGAGTATAGTGTCTCCGACTTATTTTTGGCGGAAATTATTAATACTACTTGGCATGCATCTAACCGTCTTTGTTTACATTGGCTTTTGAAAAAGACTTCATATGAACTTCTCATTGGAAGAAAGTCAAATATTGCATATTTTCATGTTTTTGGTTGCAAGTGTTATATTTATAGAAAAGGTATTAGACTAACCAAATTTAAAAGCCATTGTGATGAAGGATTTCTCCTTAGATATGCAACAAATAGTAAGACATACCGAGTACACAACAAAAGAAAAGGTATTGTAGAAGAAACCATGGATGTTCAATTTGATCAGACTAATGGTCCCAAGAGGGGCACAAAAATTTGAGTGATGAAGGTGATGAAGGCTTGATGAAAGAAATGAAGAATATGTCCATCGGTGATATCAAGCCTAAAGAAGACGATGAACCTCCATCCTCTACATAAGTTGAATCCTCTACTTTCACTACGCAAACCATTTTTCAATTTGATGAAGAGGAGGCCGGTTAAGAATCAAGCATCTACCATCCCATCCAAGGTTCACAATGCCATCACAAAGGATTACCCAATTGATCAAGTTTTGGGTGACATTAGTAAGGGTGTCCAAACTAGATCTCATGTTACATCTATTTGTGAGCACTACTATTTTGTTTCTTCTATTGAGCCTAAATATGTAGATGAAGCTCTAAATGATCTAGATTGGTTAAATACCATGCATGAAGAGCTCAATAATTTTAAAAGAAACAAGGTTTGTACATTGGTGGTAAGACCCAAGGAGCACAACGTCATTGGAACCAAGTGGGTTTTTAGGAATAAGCAAGATAAGAACGGGTTGGTTGTGAGAAACAATGCAAGATTGGTGACACAAGGCTTTACTCAAGTCGAAGATTTGGATTTCAGTGAAACTTTTGCTGCCGCTTCTAGGCCCAATATCATGTTTAATGTGTGTATGTATGCTAGATTTCAAGACGCACCAAAAGAGTGCCATTTGAGGGCGGTCAAGTGAATTCTAAGATATTTAAAACATTCTACCCATATAGGCTTGTGTTACCCTAAAGGTGCAAAATTTAAGCTAATTCGCTATTCCAACTTGGATTATGCTGGTTGCAAGGTTGATAGGAAAATCACTTCTAGGGGTTGTCAAATGCTTGGAAGGTATCTTGTCTCTTGGGCCTTCAAGAAACAAAACTCTATTGTCCATTCAACCACTGAGGCATAATATGCCTCTATGGAAAGTTATTGTTCCCAATTTCTTTGGATGAGACAAACCTTATTGGACTATGGAATAGAATTCTCAAATATCCCTCTCCTCTGTGACAATGATAGCGCCATGAAAATTTCCAATAATCCAGTCCAACATTTTAGAAACAAGCGTATTGATATCCTCCACCACTTCCTAAGAGATCATATTGGCAAAGACGACATTGTTATTAGTGTAACTCCCTGATTTTCGTCAGGCGTTAAAGTAAAATAAAGAAAATAATAAATCAATTTTAAGAAAGTAATTTAGTGTAAAGCGATAAATAAGAAAGCTAAAATACGGACTTAAAATTTTCGTTTAAAATAAATCACAGCGGCAGTGTTTTTCTTAAAATTCACCTTGCTCTAAATTGCGTTCAAAGAATTTTTTGGAATTTTTGGCGCAAAGGAATTAATTAAGATATAATCAACATCATTTCATCACAAAACTCTATTTTTAATTAATAAAATATGTTTCAATAGGAGTGTGTTAATAAAATGTATGATAAATATTTTTGATTAAAAATTATGTAAAACTAAGTCAAATTCGGCTAGAGGAATTTCTAGTAAATTTCTCCCGCCTCAAATCAATATAAGTTTTCATCAAGGATTTTGCAATTAGAATAGTAATCCATAATATTTCAATGAATAAATTTAATTGAAAAGTAATTAAATCCTTTCTCTTTCTAGTCAACTATGAAATCCTCATCCTCAACTATCTCTCTTTTCCCATCGAAAACCTGAAGGAACCAATTATCTTTTTTCATCTATGATTTTTTTTCAAGTTTGGAATCTCTAATTTCGACGCGAATACAAAATTTTTCAATTTTCTAAATCATCGAATATTCTTTGAAATATTCATGAGCTATTTCTTTGAAATAAAAAATCCCTAAATTTACTTTAAATACCAATCTTTCAAAAAAACATTTCTCTTTTTCTAAAAATCCAACTTTAAATTTTCAAAAAATTATTTTTCCTCCTTTTCTTTTCTTTTTGTTTTCCCTTTTCTCTTTCCTCCTTTTCCTTTTTCCTTTCTCTTTCTTCCTTTTCCTCCCAGGTTGCACGTGCTCTTCTACCTACGCCTTCTTCTTCCCCTCCTGCGGGCAATAGCCTCCTTCTTCCTCCCTCCTCTATTTTTCCCCAGCGCCTCGCCCTCGTCGAACCACCATGCCACCATCACCCTGTTGCTCTGCGTGCCCCAGCACTGCTCCTTCCTCCTCCCCTCCAGCATGCAGCCACTCCACTGGCCAAGCTCAAAGAAATCAGAGATGGCAGCCCCTGTTCGTCTCTTTTAGGTCCAATCTGCATTGTCGTCTCCTATTTTCTATCGGTGAGAACTCCCCAATGCTTGCCATTTGTTTCAATCTAGGCAATATATGCAATAGAATAATCAATTCATGTTCTAATCTAATATCCCAATGTTATCTCTATGTAGAATTCGATCTACAATGCCAATCTCCTATGATCCCATTCCAATCTATTAACCTGGTGATTCCATTCCGATCTAATTTATCTCATTGTTATTCATGATCTAAATTCATGTTGAGCTATCTTCATTGATTTATCGTCCATTGATTCCGATTTGTTCCATTCAGGAGTTACACATCCAACCTACCTTGAAAATAGCTCTCTTTATCCTTCCAACATCCCGTGTTCCACTTCGTTTCTCTATGTTCCGTCCAAGAGGTCATATTTTTAATGAATTGTTTATCACCTCCATTCCTTTGCTTACACCAAAGTTAATGCTCATTGTTCATCGACAACCCCCGATGTGCTCCCCTTTTCTTGATTCAATCCGCCAATCGTAATTTGATGGATGTTCAATTGATGGATGTGTGATGTTTATCCATGGTCATTTCTGATCATTGATTGTCTCTCATTGTCTGTTATCACTCATCGTTGGATTGCGTCGATTTATGCTTGTGAAACCAAGTGTGGTCACACTGTAGTTTCTGTCTTTATGATGAGGGATTGATAAGGATGAGCGATCGAGTGAATGAGTGAGTAATGGCTTGATTGCATTGATGGGATCGATGTGTGGTTATGGAGAGTAGATGCTGAGGGGATCGGTGTGTGTTGCGTCTCTTTTTTTGGCTTGTCTCATGTGTGCAGGGTGGAGATGCTAACCAACTATCAGCGGCGGGTAATCAAGGGTCGAGCGGGGAGCCCAATGCCAGAGGATCAAGGATGCTGGGTGAAGTTGGAGATGATCTCAGGAGTGCACGAGGAGATAGAGCAAGACATAGATGGTTGGATGGTCGAGACAGGGTAACTATCAAGTCAGCAAAAGGGAGGCCAGTGCAAGTGATCAGGCGGCTCAAGGGGATCGAGAGCGGGAGAGACTAGCTGGTGGTCGAGTTTGTGGATTGGCATTACATGTCGGTGATCGAGGAGGCTTTGTCGGTTTTTGCTGAAAACCGTCTCATCTTTAAATGTATTTTAATTCTAAGACTTAGGAGTTTATTTGTGTTTAGTTTTTTAGAGTAAGTGTAAACTTTTAGTTTTTTTTAGAATTTCCAAAATTCTAAAAATATATTAAAAGAGTAGAGTCAAGTTGTAATAATAAAAAATAGAGTCTAATATGGGTAGTTTTCAGAATATACAATTCTGAAAATAACTCATGTTAATCTAAAAAACTTGAGGGGTTCTTTGTAAGTTTCCCCCCTAGGGTGGACTATAAAAGGGGGTCCAAGGCCTAGGGTTAAATCTCTCCTTTTCCCTTTTTGGCTGCTCACTTTGGGGGCTGAAATCAATCTAGAAATAATCCATTAAATGTGTTCCTGTAGCCCCTGTTCTTTTATTCTTCGCAAGCTACTGTAGTTCGTCCCAGATGGTGAATAGCATTGGCTGAAGCAAGGAACTCCAGGTGCGTTGCTTTGTGTGATCACTTTTGAAACAGATTTTTGAGCAATTTCTGTGCGATTTTTGGATCTGTTTTCTTCATAGCTTTTGATGATCAAGTTTCCAGGGTTTCATTTTTGAAATTTGCAAGAGTTTTTGACCACTGCTACTTATATTTTTCTTCCTAACAAAGTGCTTAACTGATTCTGAAAACTTGAGATTTTTATTGAATACAGTGCTCTGTTTTCAGTCTGGATTCAATCTTTAAGATGATTTTTGATCTGTTTTGGTACTGATTTTGGACCTGAGTTCTACATAACTTTTGTTTTCTAAGATTTAAGGATTCCATTTTTGAAGTTTTCAAGAGCTTTTGATCACTGCTGCATATACTTTTCTGTTCAACTAAGTGCCTAAACAGTTCTGAAAAAATTAATTCCTGCTGAGTTTCTCTGTTCAGTTTGTGCCTTTTCTGTTTGGATTGTTAATTGGAGGCTGTTTTCTGCACTGATGTTCATCAATTAGGTGCTGATTTCAGAGTTCTTGTTGCTAAAGTCTGAACCACTACTTAGGGTGTTCTTTTTCAAAGTCTCATTCTACACACAAGAACCTTTCTGATTCATCCCTAAGATATGTGAGCTCTCACTTCTAGCATTATGCGCAGTTAGCATCTCTACATTTAATTGAATGATTCACAATTGTCATTTGCCAAGTACTGATTTCTTTCTGGTTACAGGAAAGACAGTGTTGTCAAGTTCTGCAGCAGTTCATCAGTTAAAAACCTTGAGCTCAACCAAATTTTTTGTTGTATCCAGTATATCAACTCTGTTATCCTTTATTCAATTGGATTAGTCACTTTGTCACTGTGTTGTGTATGCATAATTGATCTATCAGTACTTATTCAGATCAGTTCAGTGCATAATATTTAATTTCATCATCTTACTAGCACTGTTCTGTTTTTAGTTCTTGACTGAAATATTGATTGGATGTTATATGAATTATGATGCATAGCAAATCTGTTTCTCATGCAATTTATATTCAGATCTGAATATGTTGCTTGATTCAATTTTGATTGGCCAGTGTTACTGGTTCAAATTTGTTCTTCTGTGATCTTGGTGCTGCACATGTTTGTTTAAAAAAATTGAGAGAACAACATCAGTCTAGAATCTTCTCTTATGTTCTTCTACACTGATATTGTTGTTTCTGTTCTAGACAGTCTTTTACTGCTGTGTGTATATTCTGTTTTGAATTAGTCCTTCTGTAAATTGCATTGAGTTATTTCTTTTTGCTACCGAACCAAGCTGTGTCGGAATCACTACAGGAGAGACACCAAGCAATTGTTCCAGATGCTGAATAGAAATGCCAATCCTATGCATACTTTTTGAGCACTAAATTCTAGTGAATTTTTACTCTAGTCTGTTTTGATTTGAGTCTACTTAATTCAATTTGACCTAGTTTTTATTACTTCCTGTGTTCTTCCGTGTGATCTGTCTTTGTTTGATTTCCCCTGTTCATCCTCTTGTTTTCAGATCTATCATGTTAGTATCTGTCAACACCCAGATTTAATAAATCCGGACCTTTATTGAAATTCCATAGAAAATCAATAAAACCAAGACGTTCATCACACGACCGCGCAAAATACAATAAGAATTCATGGTTCGTAGGCCATATTAGTACAAAAGGGTTTGAATAAAAGAGAAACTAATAAAATAAGGGTCCTAGATGAACGCATCCTTCCAGTCTCGCCTTGACTGGGTCGCTACTCCAGACCTTCATCCTCCTCGCAGTAGACGGTCTCTGGTGGTGTAAGTCAACGGGGGTGAGTACAATCGTACTCAGCAAGCCATCGGATGCAAATATAATGCAGAGTAATAACAAGGAAGGTAGTGACTACTTTTGCGGAAAAGCATGTTTGTGAAGCAAATAAATGTGATCAAGTTATTAATACAGAAATGTAAACATGTGTATGCATCATCTTCTAACTGGAGGGGTACAGTCAGCACACCCTCGCTCAACAGTCCTTACATGCCATGAATAACTCAACCATTCAAGCAATTGTAAACTAACTGCGAGAAGTCACACAACCCGCCCTTGACCGTGGGCTCAGCTTTTTGAAAAGATTAAAAACTCTGATCAGAGGTGTACCACTGTACCCATAAGGCACACACTCATCCCATACACCAAAGTGCAACGAGATGACCCATACCACGGGAACTCGTGCCAAAACCTTCCATATGGACCGCCTCGACCCGACAGCACCCTCTTATGGGTTTCATATGGTGCCCCGACGCGTCGAGCCAACACCGTACCCCCCTTGAGCCACGTCGGTACAAGTCACATGCAGGTTGCCCCTTGCCCCCTCCACTATGGTGCATCGAGTCGGTTTGTTCCATACTTCCAGTTAGGACTTACCCATTAGACTTGTGGTTAGTACGGAAGTGTTTTGCAACATACTGGTCCTTATAGTGCCCCGGGTGCGACCAACCAATGTCATAGCTTGCACCCAGAACCCACCATACTTATAACATAGCCAACTCCAACAGAGTCCAGAGACGAGAATAACGGGGAAATACATATAGTAGAATCCATCTATCTACGACTCATTCTTTTATCCTATAGCAGTTGTGTCGGTACATTGGACACTAACTAATATAATATTGTAGAGTGACAAGGACAGTAGGCTCAATAAGCATGGCTTGGGTTTGCACACAAGGACGGGGATCTAATAAATATAATGTGTAGGGCTTGAGATTTGACTAATGCAATATTATCCTATGAGTTATATCGATAATTTATTAAAACATGGGCTCAATGATGATCAAAATGGGGGTTGTGACTTGCCTTTATCAGCAAATGGTGATGGTGGAACCTCGGGGTAATACTCCGGCTCCTCGACGATCTCGTAGTCTTCTTGATACGGGAATATTTAAATAAAACATTCAATAAACAATCAAAATATCACAAAGCATAAGCATACAAGTTTTATGATTTAAATATGTGAAATTAAGCTTTATTATTCTGAAGTTATGTTGAAAAATGTTAAATATTAAACTTTAGGGTTTTTCCTAATTTATTTCATGAATTAACAATTTATCCCTAAGGGGTTTTTAATTGTTTATTTAATAATCATATTTTGGGCTAAAGTGACATACTGTTTTTATGGCATAAACATGTAGAGAATAAAAAGACAAATTTAAAAAAATTTGAATGGTGAAATTTGGAGTTAAAATGAGCAAGTTATGAATTTTCAAAGTTTAAACAGTTTTCTGAAATTTTATTTAAATTGAAAATGGGTTTTGGTCCACGGTGAGCCAGGCTCATGGTGAACTGGGTTACTATGCACGTGGACCGGATCGATCTGGACCGTCCGATCCAGATCAAGCGGTCAGGCGCGAGGCAGGAGGGTTAAGTGGCGATCGACGGCTGTGAGGCCTCGATACCGCTTTGACTAGATCGACGGCTCGGATTAAATCCCTACGGGATATAATCTGGGACGTCCGATTACAAACGTGCGGCCAGGAATGGATCCGGCACGGCGCGCGTGTAACGGGGGATTACCCCCTTCGTTCCCGACTCCGGCAGCGCAACGGCGAGCAATTCCGGTGTCGGCGAGGGCTCACTGGCCAAGCTAAGGCCTAAAACGGAAAGTGGGGACCACGGGGAGTACTGGCGTACCGGTAGTGGCGGTGGCGAGCTGACGGTGACCGGCGTCGAAGGAGGCGATGAAGGTCCCTTGGGTTGGCGGTGGAGGCGGTGTTCCGGCGGTGTTCTAGCCCAACGGAGGCGAGACCGGTGACGGGTGGGAGATGGCGGTCACAGAGGTGTTGTCGGCGAGGGCAGCGATGGCTCGAGTCATCGGCGAGCGGCGAGCGGCGAGCGGAGGCGAAGCAGAGCTAATGGCCAAAAAATGGGCAGCGACGCTCTGGAGGGTGATGGCTTGCGCTAAGGGGGTGTGGCTGGAGTGCGGTGTTCGGTAGGGTACTTATAGGGGGTCGCCGGCGCTGCTATGGCAAGGTAACTGGAGGAAACCCGAGAGGGTTCCTTATTTACTCCGGCGAGGCTTCCAAATGCACGGGCTAGCTTCCATATAGGTGAAATCGTATCGGCTTTAGATGGAATGGGGTCGCGGTGGTCCGAGGAAGGGAGTCCGGGGTGAATCTGGCCGGATAGGGGCGGCCAGCGGTGAAATAGGGAAGGGGGTCACCGAAAAATGGAAGGGGGGATCCCCTTTCAACGAGGAAGACGATCCCGACAGGTGGCCCCCACTTGTCGGTGCGTGAGTGCGGGGAGAAAGGGGGCTGGCAGCCGGGCCCGGGGTGTCAGTGACCAGACGAGGGGCAAGGGGAGGCTGACGCGTGGGTCTGGTTGGGTGCGGGCGGGAGAGAGAGGCGGGAGGCGGCGCCGACACCTGGGTCCCACCTAGCGGTGACACGGCGATGGACTGGGCTGGGCTCGGGGTAGATTGGAGGTTTGTGGCCCACTGGGATTAAAATGCTTTTCTGAATTAAAATAATTCTAGTAATTCATTTATTTATTTAAGAGTTGAATCACTTTTGATAAAAAATTTTAAACATTCCTAAAATTATATCTTGGCATCTAGATTCCACCATAAATTTTCCAAGTTAAAATTTGAAGTTTTCCCCCTTGTTTGGCTTTAATTGGGCTCTTTTAGGGTTTTCCTTAATTAAATAATTCCTTTAATACCCTGAAAATGCCTTTCCTTTATTTTATTTATTTTTAAATTCTTGGGATGTTACAGTATGTGTTCAATATCTATCATCCGGACAGACACTTCTGAATGAATATTTGTTGGACATTTCGGATCAATCTCTGCTGACACTTAGGAATTCATTTCTTTTGTTTGTGAATCATTCTTCTGCTGAAAGTTGCTTATCCATCTTCTGAGTTTAGGCTCATGAAATAATTTATCGGAATGGTTCTGGGAATAGAGAGCACAAGCATCATGCAGATTTGAAACAAAATTTGATTGCAATGAATGCAAACGGCTAGTTGTTCTGAATTAGTCATGAAATTTTTGGTCAATCAGATATGCTTAGAGAATAAATTTTTCTACTGAAAGTTAGTCAATTCTATCTATCTGATTTTCTATTTTTGTTCAAATATAGTTCAGCCAATCAATGTTGCAGATTGTGTTTAATCTTCTGTACTGTTGTAATGCTTCAATATTGTTGACTTTTGCCGCAACAGTGCATATATACAGGGGGAAAATTTACAATACCACAGTGCATGAATTTTGATTTATCATAGTTAAATTTGAAATCAATGTTTGAATTCAGAACACAAGTTCAATGTGGTGTATTCTAGTTCTAATCTGATTTAATCATTCTTTGCTACTAGGCAAAGCATATTATGAGACTAGAAGGTCACTAGAACTCATTTGAAGGCTTAGCACTGCCATTTTATTCATCTTTTGCATTTTTGTGATCATTTGTATTCAGTTGGAGGTTCAGTTGCCAACTAAAGATAGTTGGCATTTCAAAGTCCGAAGTTCATTTGAATTCGGTGTTCCATAGTACGAATGACCCAAGTTGGTGAACCAAATACCAACTAACAAATTGAAATCGGTGATTCAACGTCCGACCTTGAAAATAATATCTCTGAATTAGTTTTGAGTGCTCTTGTCCATTTGGAGGTGCATTGGGTGTTTTTCAAAAGGCCATCATATTCGAGGAGAATTTGTCAAGGCACCTATTCACTCCCCCTCTAGTCGCCATTCCGATCCCGCAATTGGTATCAGAGCCGGTTAGATCACCAGTTGACCTTAATTGGTTTGTGATCCTTCTTTTGGCGACATGGAGAGAAACTCTAAAATTCTGATTTTTGATGGTCATGATTTTGCTTATTGGAAGGTGTGCATGGAGGCTTACCTACTAAGACAAGGAAGTGCTATTTGGGACATTGTGATTCCCAATATGTGATCCCTGAAACTCGCACTTCAGAGACTGAGAAATTACAGTATGATTGTAATAGCAAAGCAAGAAACATACTGTTCATTAGTCTGAATCGAAATGAGTTTGACAGGGCCCAGCACCTTAGAACTGCACGTGAGATTTGGTCTACTTTGAAAACATTTCATGAGGGCACTTCTCAGATTAAGGCTAGGAGGCAAAGCACTTATAATCAAGAATACCAAATGTTTGTGCAAGGCCCCGGCGAATCTGTAGATGCCATGTTTGCTCGATTTGATGGAATTGTGAGCAACTTGCGCTCCACTGGGACTTTAGCTTATTCAGACAATGATAAGGCGATCAAACTTGTCTATGCTCTTGATCGTAGCATATGGGAGGTGAATATCTCTAGTATTGAAGAGTCGGCGATCTTTAACACTCTAACTTGCGACGAACTCTTCAGTAAGCTTAAGTCCACTAAGATTGCCAAGGCATCTCGTCCAGGATTTGGAAACTCTTTGTTGCCTTCTATTGCTTTAGTTTCCAGTCCTAGCAATGGTACCTCATCTGGAGGGAGTCTTTCTGGTGGTTCTGGAGTTTGTGCTTATTCTGGTGGTTTTGTCTTGTCCTCTCTGGTCTCTGTCACAAAAGAACAGGTGGACACTCTAGATGATGATGAGCTAGCTCTCATTGTCAAGAAGTTCATACTCTTCTATAATGATAGACGAGATCAAAGGAAAGGAGGGTCTCGGGGTTGTTTTGAATGTGGAGATACTTCTCACATAAAAGCGAATTTCCCTAAACTATAAATGAAAAATGAAAATGAGCACAAGTACCAGAAGTGGAACAAAAAACCCTTCTTTAAGGGGAAGCGCAGCAAAGTGGCTAAGAGAGTAGCCAAAGCCTTTGTGGCCGCCCTCAGTGACATTGACAGTACATCAAGTAAGGAGCCAAGCTCCGACGAAGAAGATCCGTCCAAGAAAGAAGAAAAGAAGGAGAAGAAGAGAATGGACTTCACCGGCATTTGCGTCATGGCCGACAACATCCACAGCAGCAACGAGCTTGACACATATGAGGTTTATCTATCCCGTGATCAGCTTCTTGTTCAGATTGATGAATTACATGATGTTGTCTGTTCTCAGGATAGATTACTTAAACTTGCTCTTAAAGAACGAAAAGATCTAAAGCTCAGACTTGAATCTTTATCCACTGAACTTGCAATCTTAAAATCTAAGTTTGGTGATGCTGAATGTGAGTCATGTCTGATTGTTATGAATTAACTTGTTGAGTTGCGTCTTACACATGCTCAAACTGTTGAAAAACTTGAATTTACTGAACACAGCTTGTTGGGGAAAATACTTCATACCTAGGATCTTCAAGGTTATAAGATAAAGACAATTTACTAGACCGAAGTCCAAGACTTGACTCCAGCCTAGCGTATGATCAAGTCTAGAAAATCCGTCGAGACTCATGTTCGAAGATACACTTCAAAGGTTCAGTCTTCGCAGTGAATAACTGCGAACAAGGATAGAAGACTTATCTTCTTTCTAATTAGATTAGTCTTTTACCATTTTATCCCTATTAGGGGTACCGAATAGTTTCCACTATGTCGGTTGTAACTGAGGGATAAAAAGGTCTTTTCCTTAAAGTTTTTACCTATAAATACTCCCATTCTCACCCTATAATAGGTATCAAATACTCAGATATTCAATACACAACTTCGAACTACTTCGAGCTATTATCCTATTTGGAGGCTTGACATAGTTCACTTCACAAACTCCTTGTTTGTTAGTTCTTAACCTTAGAGAACCTGTTAGCGTAATCTTTTACGCCAATAGTTGGCGTCGTCCATGGGGAACCTAGTGCGAAAACTTCGTTCTCTACCAATTTTCTATAACCATGCCTCCTAAATGGAGTTCAGGTGGTAGTCCCCTTCAGAGGTCCCCTCGGACCCCCGGAGTGAGTTCTTCGAATACGGTTGAGGTCGGAGGACCTTCTGTAGTTTCCCCACCTCAGACCCCTGAAGGGAATATTCTTCCTCAAACATACGAAGCCCCTCCAGGGACTCCATCTATGCTTCGAACCGGGGGAGTTTCTTCTGTAGCTCCGACTATACTCCGAACTGACCAGTTCAGTTCTCAAGACCCGGAAGCTCCTTCCGGAAGAAATGAATCTAGCCTTGAGGACATGACAACTTAGATGGCCAGTCTTCAAGCCGAAGTGACAAGGTGGAGGTAGGAAGCTGCAGATAGGCATCGTCCCCAAGCTATCCCTATCATCCTAGAGTCGCCTCAAGACGACGACCCTTCTTTTTATCCTGAAGCCCCTGAGAATGCTTCCTTTGATAGCGAGTCTCCGCTGCACCCCGATTTACAAAAGGTGCGCTTTGACCCCAAGTTCAAAACTTCGAAGCTCTGTAAGTACTCCGGGGAAGAAGATCTAGGGGAGTTCTCTCGTTCATATGCTTTAGCGATCGAAGCCAGTGGAGGGGTTCGGGATACAATGGCTAAATGCTTCCCCCTTGCGCTTGAAGGAGTTGCTTTGCGTTGGTTCTGGTCTTTGAAGCCAGGATCAATTAAAACCTAGGAGCAGTTAAGGAAAAAATTTATAAGTAACTTCCAGGGTACTTTTGTGCCCCCTATGTCTACAGGAAGTCTCTTTCAGGTGAAGCAGCAACCTAGAGAAACTTTGAGGCAGTTCTTTAAGCGCTTCGCTCATACGAAGTCGCAGATAAGAGGATTGTCTGCATCGTCGATGGAGCCCGAGAATGAGTCACTCATGCAGGCCTCCTCGAAAAGCTCCATTGGAAGTAGATATCCTCTATAGCACAGTTGATGGCTTATTTTGAAGAATATGCTAGGTCGGAGGAAGGATGGCTCCGAAGAACAGCTTCGTCTTCACCAATTATCCAAAAAGTCAAGCTCAAGGTGAAGACTTCAACACCTTCGCAAGGACCCACCTTCAATAGCAAGCATGATAGGCGTCGAGGGAAAAAACATCCTCGCTCCAAAGTCTTGAACATTGCTCCTTCTCCGCAAAATTTTTCCCCCAAAAGTCCATAGGCTTCGGGAAACAAGGTCAGCAGCTGGAGGCCGCCAGGGAAGCTGGCTGGCAAGGGCCAGGCCTTCTTCTGCTGTGTTCACGGCGAAAATCGAAGCCATGCTACGATGCATGCAAGTCCATACTAGCTTTAAGAAGCGAGTACCTCGAAAGGAGCTCTAGTCGAGGCACTACTGACCGAGTCCCCCCCCCAAGGCATGTTCGGAGCCTGTGCAGGTTTCGTACGTGTAGACAATGTCGACCCCCCAAGACAAACTCTAGTGACAGTGTTATGCCACCTCCGAAGCAAGAAGATGGTCAAGACCAGGGCAAAAGAGTGGTCCATCCTATCTCCGGAGGAGGAACTCTTGGCAGCATGTTAAAAAGGCAACAGAGAGAGTATGTTTGGGAAGTAGGTCATATTGGAACCTCTTCGTCGGCAGCTGCAATGCCCGAGTGGTCCCATGTGCCTATATCTTTTTCTGTAGATGATGCAGCGGATATAAAATTCCCCCATGGGGATCCCCTTGTCATCACTGTCGATATTGTAGGAACCGAAGTTCGGAGAGTACCAGTCGATGGCGGAAGTTCGGCAAATATTATCTTTGTTCAAGCCTTCGATCAGCTCTGCATCTCCCAGAAGCATCTCCTCCCCGCAGCTCGTCCCCTTCAAGGCTTCGCAGGACCTCCTCTTGATGCCCTCGGCCAAATAGGTCTTGAGGTTGCCTTCGGAGAGGGGCTCTTGGCAAGGATGGAGGAAGTAATTTTTGATGTTGTGGATGCCCCTTACTCTTATAATGTCATCTTCGGAAGGGGCATGTTAAATCAGTTCGGAGCTGTGGCGCACCATAATTATTTATGCATGAAGATGCCCATGCAAGTAGGAGTACTTACTATCTTCGGTGATCAAGCCACTGCACGAAGAGCAGAATACAGTCATGGCCCCCTCTCGATCCAAGACAAGTGAATAATGTGCAAGGCAATTCGGAAGATATCCCTACTTCAAGTGAATCTTTGAAGAAATCCTTCCCGAGGCCAAATCCCGAAGGAGAAATCGTAACGAAGATTATTGTAAAGGACGGTAAAGACTATCCCTTTTAGTTTGGAAAAGATTTGCCTTCGGAAATCGCTACTTCATTGGAAGAAGTAGTTAGAGAAAATTTGGATGTCTTTACTTGGTCCGATGAAGACATTCCAGGAGTTAGCCGAGATATCATTGAGCACAGCTTGCTTGTAAACCCAAGGGTTTGGCCTATTTGATAGGAGCTCCGAAAGTTATCAGCAGAAAGGGCAAGCCTTGCTAAGGCAGAAGTGGAGAAATTGTTGAAGGCTGGGATTATCAGAGAAGTAGCTCATACGGAGTGGCTAGCCAACCCAGTCTTCGTCAAAAAGAAGGCCTCCGGAAAATGGCGCATGTGTATTGATTTTACATCTTTGAATAAAGCATGCCCACATGACCCCTACCCCATGCCCCGTATAGATCAATTAGTTGACTCCACTGCTGGTTTGGAGTTATTGAGTTTTCTCAACGCATACTCTGGTTATCATCAAATATGGTTAAAGCACGAAGACGAAATCAAAACAAGGTTTGTAACTCCTTTGGTAGTCTTCTACTATGTAAGAATGCCCTTCGGCCTGAGAAATGCCGGGGCAACCTTTTCAAGATTAATTGCTAAGGCTTTAGGTCACCAAATAGGCCATAATGTAGAAGCCTATATAATAAAGAGTGCTTTAAAGCACCAACATAGCCTAGACTTAACGGAAACATTTGAGAGCCTTCGAGCATGTGGAGTCCGCCTCAACCCCGAAAAATGTATCTTTGGGACTCAAGCTGGAAAATTGTTAGGTTATCTAGTTTCGAGTAGAGGAATCGAAGCTAGCCCAACTCAAATAACTGCATTGCAAAGAATGGCTCCGCTGGAGAATTTAAAACATGTACAGAAGCTTACTGGACACCTTACAGCACTCAACAGATTTTTAGCAAGGTCCGCAGAACGAAGCCTGCCCATATTCAAAGCATTGAAAGGGTTCGAAGATTTCGCATGGACACCGGAGTGCCAAAAGAGTTTTGATGATATTAAACATTATCTCAGCAACCTCGTAACACTCACCGTGCCCATGGCAAATGAAACCCTTCTTCTTTACCTTGTAGCTACCGGCTCCACTATCACTGCATTCCTTGTTAGAAAAGTGGATTTCAATGGGAAGTTGGTACAGAATCCAGTATATTTTGTATCTGAAGCTTTATCTGGAGCAAAAAGAAGATTTTCCGAGCTCGAAAAGTTCACTTATGCTCTGGTAATGGCTTCAAATAAATTGCGACATTATTTCTTAGCGCATAATGTAATTGTACCAACTTCTTATCCTTTTGGAGATATGCTCCGAAGTAAAGATTCTACGGGGAGAATTGGAAAATGGGTCATCGAGCTAGAACCCTTCGGCATGTCCTTTGTAGCAAGGACAACAATCAAGTCACAAGTGGTGGCAGATTTTGTAGCAGAATGGACTCCGTCTGCAATATGGGCTCTGGAAAAATCAAGCGAAGAAATTTGTACCATATACTCCGATGGAGCTTTTGAAGCATCCGGAGCAGGTATTGGAGCACTGATAATTTCACCTTCAGGGAAAAGAGCGATGTACTCCACAAGGCTCAATTTTAAGACCACTAATGAGAAACCAAGGGTTGGTTTCGTTGTTTGTGATGAGTGATTGACAGGCTTTTAACCTCTGATTCGAAGGGGTACCTCCGAAAGGGGTTCGGAGGTTGGGACTCCGAAGGTGTTCGGAGGCTGTTTTCACCGAAGGGTTCGGTGGTCTGGTTGTTGCAGCTATTGCAGCGGAGTGTGCCTGTCGGAGGGGTCCGACGGTACACGATGACTGGGTTCGTACCGAAGGTCTCGGTACTTTGGGCGGTACACTGGAGTGTGTGCCGAAGGTTGCTAACCCGGAGAGGTCTCCGGAGTACTGGAAACACTTGTTTGTTTGTCTGTGGTGCGTAGGGGACTTCGGAGGTGACGGACGGTTCGCGGCAGGTGAACCTGGGTCAAGCGAGAGGCTTGATGCCAGGGGAGCGGGGAGCTCCATCACAGTGGCTGCGAAGGCGTCTAGGTCGGACCTCGGGTCGAGGTGCACCAGGAGAAGGCAGTAAGTGCGGAGCGTGGCTCCGGGTGAAGGTGCTCCGAGACGAAGTCCTCGAAGGCGAGGCACTTCGAAGGTTACTCCGGATGGAGTGACTTCGGAGTATGGTGGATCAAGTCCTCAGCAGAGGCAAGGTGTTCGAAGTGTGCTCCGGAGGGAGACACTCGAAGGTATACCCGACGAAGGTCTCAGAAGTCGAGGTGCATCGAAGGAATGGTCCGAGTGAGGCTTGTCGAGGAGTGTGCTCGGGGAGAGGTACTGCGATGAAGTGCTCATGAAATGCTTCATGCGGAGGACTTGGACGAAGGAGCGACTTCGAAGGGTGGTACTCCAAAGGGGGGCTTCGGAGTGAAGAAGGCTTCGGAGCGAGGCTAGCTCCGGAGCGAGGTTGACGTGTGGTACTTCGGCCATGCATGACTTCGGTACACGGACTGACGGAGTTCGAGCTAGGAGAAGCTGCGAGGCCGTGGTGGTCCACTCCGAAGGTGTTGGTGCGAAGGCCCAAGGGCTTTGACGGCTTAGGCTCAAAACTGTCACTATATCAGAGGCTGACTTCGGTGAAGCGAAGGCCATCAGGCTCAAGGCTTATCACCGAAGCTACCGCACCCCTCGCGTGCGAAGGGGGGCTTCAGAAAGGTCAAAGACTACAAAGGCTGACATTGTCTGCTCTGCAAAAGCTAACGCTGTCCCCTCTACAAAGCTGACAGAGAAGCCTCCAGAATAAAGTTGACTACCTTTTCTACCCCTCTGTTATGTAGAGACAAAACCAATGTAAACCCTAGGGGTAAAGTAGTCAATTTACTTGGGTGAATAGCGGCTATAAATATGGGGGCTGGGTAGGTAACATTTAACACTTTGAGAATTTACTGTTGAGCTCCTGTACTAGCCCCACATACATAGTATTCATCCAGTGAGTTCTTTTACTGTGTTCCTTGTTCAAGCGGCGAAGCCCTGCTTCTGTGTTGTCTTTCTGCTTGAACTTGTTTGCATACCTCGCTAGTTGTACTGCACCGAAGCCTGTCTTGGCGAAGGGTGTTTTGTGCGAAGTGTGCGTTTCAATGTGCGTTCGCTCTGTGTAACAGGAGGCTAGACCTCGCTGCTTACTAGCGAAGCCGTGATCGAAGCCCGTGTGTTTATCGTGTCGAAGCCTCTAGCGAAGTCCGTTAGTGTGCGTTTAGACCTTTGTAGTACGAAGCCCAGCACTAGTTGCTGTCGCTAAGTATTAGGTCAAAGTCCTCAGAGGGTAGTCCACTCGTGCGAAGGGTGAAGTGCGAAGCCTGCTCGAAGCACCCTGTGTGCGGAGCCTGCACTGACTTAGCAGAGTTGTTTTCGGGGTTGTAGGTGGAGCGAAGTCTTCTTGGCTTCGAACTTTTGTTCCTTGCAAAGCCAGTGTTCGGAGCCGTCAAATACCTCCGAACCAGACCTTCGAAGGTTGGTGTTCGAAGCCTGTTCCGCAGTAGACAGAATTAAAACCGAAGACTGTTTTTAGCCTGAAATTTTAAAAGCTCCCATTCACCCCCCCTCTGATCGCCATTTCCGGTCCAACAATTGGTATCAGAGCGGGTTAAGATCACCAGTTGACCTTAACCGGTGTTGTGATCTCTTGGCGACATGGACAGAGCCAGTAAAATTCCTCTGTTCGATGGGACTGACTTTGCATACTGGAAGGTGCGCATGGAGGCTTACTTGCTAAGCCAAGGAAATGCAATTTGGGAGATTGTGGACTCAGAATACTCCATCCCTGAGACTCGCACCTCTCAAACAGAGAAGGATCAGTATAATGCCAACTCCAAGGCTAGGAATATACTGTTCATTGGTTTGAGCCGGAGTGAGTTTGATAGGGTGCATCACCTTAGGACTGCTAGGGAAATTTGGACCACTCTCACTATTTTTCATGAGGGCTCTTCAGAGATTAAGGCCAGGCACCAAAGCACATACAATCAACAGTATCAGCTGTTTGTCCAGGCACCTGGTGAATCCATAGATGCCATGTTTTCTCGCTTTGATGCGATAGTGAGTAACTTGCGGTCCAACGGGACGCTTGCTTACAATGATCATGATAGGGCTATCAAGCTTCTCTATGCTCTTGATCGTAGCATATGGGAAATGAAGATATCCAGCATTGAGGAGTCCGCAGGTTATGACACATTGACTTGTGATGAGCTCTTCAGCAAGCTGAAGTCCACAGAGATTGCCAAGGCATCTCTTCCAGTGCACAGAAGCTCTTTGCCACAGCCATTGGCATTGGTTTCTAGCACTAGTTGTGGCACCGCTGCAGAACCAAGCACATCTGGTACTTGTGTTCTTGCAGATGGTTTTGCTTTGTCCTCCCTGGTCTTTGTCACAAAGGAGCAGGTGGACACTCTGGATGATGATGAGCTTGCTCTCATTGCCAGAAGGTTCACCCGTTTTTATCATGAGAGACGGGATCATAAGAGAAGTGGTTTTAGTGGTTGCTTCGAATGTGGTGACACTTCTCACATCAAGGCTAATTGCCCTAAGCTTAAGAAGAGAGATGAGAGTGAGCGCCCCAAATACCACAAAAAGGAGAGGAAACCCTTTGTGAAGGGCAAGCGCGGCAAGGTGGCTAAAAGAGTAGCCAAAGCCGCTTCCAGAGCATTTGTTGCTGCTCTCAGCGACATCGACACTTCATCAACTGAGGAGTCGAGCTCTGAGGAGGAGGAGTCCCCAAGGAAGGAGGACAAGAAGGACAAGAAGGGACGAGACTTCATCGGCCTTTGCTTCATGGCCGACAGCGATCATAGCGGCGATGAGCATGACTCATCTGAGGTATCTCTATCATCTGACCAGCTATTGATTAAATTAGATGAGCTGAATGAAGTAGTTCTTGGTCAGGATAGATTACTTGTGCAAGCCGCTAGAGAAAGAAAAGACCTTAGACTTAGGCTAGAATTTGTTTCTACTAAGTATGCCATGCTTAAGTCTAAAGTAAATGATGCTGAATGTGAATCTTGTACTATTGTCATGGGTGAGCTGGCTCAGTTGCGTTCTGTACATGCTCAAACTCTTTCTGAGCTTGAGACGGCACAGAAGCAGCTTTTGGTGGTGGATTCTAGACCTCATGATAATATTGAATGCATGAACTGTTCTTTATTGCGCGAGAGCATTAATTTACGTGATAAACATGTTCATGATTTAGAGGCTAGATTGGAGAGGGCCGGTTGTTCTAAGGATGTGCAGCCTGTTTGTGACACGTGCATTACCCTTAAGGACCAGCTAGGCACTGTTAGAGAGCGAGCTGAGAACCTCATGTTTGAAAATGAATACCTTCTTTCCGTGGTTAATAAATGCACTGAGTGAAAGGGTAGGATGGATTTGCTCTTGTCCAAGACCAAGATGTGTGCTGACAGAGCAGGGTTAGCTCTAGGTTTGGGTTTTGAGAGGATTCCTTCAGAAAATGGAAACAAAACTGTTTTCACCTCACCCACTACCTTAGAGAAAGAGAGAGCTCTGTTAGACACTCCACCAGCCAAGAAACTTACCCGAGCTCAAAAGAAAATCACTCCTCCTACCAAGAAAAATCCTCCCAAGAAAACCACGCAAAAGAAGCCCAAGGAGCCTGTGAGAGTTGCTCCTGTGACCCATGAGAGTGCCCCTAGGAGAATTTTTCATTGTTCCTATTGTCAGCGGGCGGGTCATTTGGTTGGGTTCTGTTATCGTCCCATCAAGGATGAGCGACGCTCTCAAGCGATGAGTTACCAGGACATGCATTACCCATCTTTAGGTATGCATGAGTCTGAGTTTTACTATCATCATGCTTTTGAGGCTCCTCGTACTTCTCGGAGAGGTTTTGCTCCTCGAGGTGTTCACCATGTTCCATATGGTGGTAGACCCCGGGCGAGTAGCTTTGTACCTCATCAGAGTAGGAGACCTCGACATGTTGTTCGATCACAGCATGTAGGTAGACCTCGCACTTTGCATCATTCCGATTATCATGTGCGTAGACCGTCTATTTTTACTGTGCCTACTACTCGTGTCACTCAGTGTTGGATGCCTCGTCATTTTTTCACTCACCCCAGCACTGAGCGATCGAGATATTCTTATCATGTGTAGGTGACAGATCGAGGCTTGGAGGGCACGTGGATCATGGACTCTGGTTGTTCGCGCCACATGACCGGAGATGCAGCATGGTTCTCCAGCCTCACCACAACCAAGCAAAGGGAACATATCACCTTCGGAAACAATCGAAGGAGTAGAGTGAAAGGTAAAGGTGTGGTAAGAATTAACTCGAATTTCACTCTCAAAGATGTTGCTTTGGTTGAAAACCTAGGATACAATTTGCTGTCTGTATCTCAATTGCTTGATGAGGGCTTCGAAGTGTGATTCCATCGCGATACTTCGCAAGTGCTCAATCCTGATGGCGTTGTGGTGTGTAAGATCTTTAGAGTTGGGAGAGTTTTTGGAGCTGATTTTTCATAGTCATCTGGTTCTTCTCATTGTCTTGTTGCACATTCAACTTCTGAGCTTTGGAAGTGGCATAGGAGAATAGGGCATATGAGCTTTGAGTTGCTCGCTCGTCTAAGCGCCCTTAGCCTGATCCGAGGATTTCCCAAGCTCAAGTTTGAGAAGAATTTAGTTTGTGCTCCTTGTCGACATGGAAAAATGATTGCTGCTTCACATTCGCCAGTCACCACAGTAATGACTGAACAACCCGGAGAACTTCTCCATATGGACACTGTAGGTCCTTCTCGGGTTAGTTCTTTAGGCGGCAAGTGGTATGTTTTAGTCATTGTCGACGATTTCTCTCGCTACTCTTGGGTCTTCTTTCTTGCCAGCAAGGATGAATTGTTTTCACACTTTCGGAGCTTGGCTTTGAGACTTTTCACTGAACTCCCAGGTGCATTGAAATTCATTCGAAGTGATAATGGCACCGAGTTCAAAAACAGTCTCTTTGTTGACTTTTGCATGGAGCATGGCATAGAACATCAATTCTCTGCTCCGCGGGTTCCTCAACAAAATGGTGTTGTTGAGAGGAAGAACCGCACTTTGGTTGAGATGTCTAGGACGATGCTTGATGAGCATAGGACTCCTAGAAAATTCTAGGCTGAGGCCATGAACACAGCTTGTTACATCTCAAACCGAATATTCTTGCGCTCAATTTTAAACTTGACATCTTATGAGCTATGTTTTGGGAGACAGCCCAAGGTTACTCATCTTCGAGTTTTTGGCTGTCGTTGCTTTATCCTAAAATGTGGTAATTTGGATAAATTTGAGTCGCGATCTTCTGAAGGGATCTTTTTGGGTTACACTACTCATGGTCATGCTCATTTCCAAGCAATGCATCTTTTAAATGCTCCTTGATGCTTGCATTGCCAAAGGGGGAGAAATTTGAGTTCTCTGTTGCAAAAAGGGAAAATTAACTCAGAGGGAGTTTTTATCCTGAAAAAGGGGAGATTTGCCGAAGGGGCTTTTACTCTTTTGAAAAGGGGGAGGAAAATTCTTTTGTCAAGTGACAAGATTTGGCTCGTTTCTGAGTTTTTATGGTCACTTGTGTGCTGAAAGTATTTAAATTTTCTTGAACTTGAAATTGGTTGTCAATGCACTCATCAAGGGGGAGATTGAGAAACCAAGGGTTGGTTTCGGTGTTTGTGATGAGTGATTGACAGGCTTTTAACCTTTGATTCGAAGGGGTACCTCCGAAAGGGGTTCGGAGGTTGGGACTCCGAAGGTGTTCGGAGGCTGTTTTCACCGAAGGGTTCGGTGGTCTGGTTGCTGCAGCTGTTGCAGCGGAGTGTGCTTGTCAGAGGGGTCCGATGGTACACGATGACTGGATTCGTACCGAAGGTCTCGGTACTTTGGGCGGTACACCGGAGTGTGTGCCGAAGGTTGCTAACCCGGAGAGGTCTCCGGAGTACTGGAAACACTTGTCTGTTTGTCTGTGGTGCGCAGAGGACTTCGGAGGTGACGGATGGTTCGCGGCAGGTGAACCTGGGTCAAGCGAGAGGCTTGATGCCAGGGGAGCGGGGAGCTCCGTCATAGTGGCTGCGAAGGGGTCCAGGTCGGACCTCGGGTCGAGGTGCACCAGGAGAAGGCAGTAAGTGCGGAGCGTGGCTCCGGGTGAAGGTGCTCCGAGACGAAGTCCTCGAAGGCGAGGCACTTCAAAGGGTACTCCGGATGGAGTGACTTCGGAGTATGGTGGATCAAGTCCTCAACAGAGGCAAGGTGTTCGAAGTGTGCTCCGGAGGGAGACACTCGAAGGTATACCCGACGAAGGTCTCAGAAGTCGAGGTGCATCGAAGGCATGGTCCGGGTGAGGCTTGTCGAGGAGTGTGCTCGGGGAGAGGCACTACGACGAAGTGCTCATGGAACGCTTCATGCGGAGGCCTTGGACGAAGGAGGGACTTCGAAGGGTGGTACTCCGAAGGGGGGCTTCGGAGTGAAGAAGGCTTCAGAGCGAGGCTAGCTCCGGAGCGAGGTTGACTTGTGGTACTTCGGCCATGCATGGCTTCGGTACACGGACTGACGGAGTTCGAGCTGGGAGAAGCTGCGAGGCCGTGGTGGTCCACTCCGAAGGTGTTGGTGCGAAGGCCCAAGGGCTTTGACGGCTTCGGCTCAAAACCGTCACTATATCAGAGGCTGACTTCGGTGAAGCGAAGGCCATCAGGCTCAAGGCTTCTCACCGAAGCTACCGCACCCCTCGCGTGCGAAGGGGGGCTTCAGAAAGGTAAAAGACTGCAAAGGCTGACATTGTCTGCTCTGCAAAAGCTGACGATGTCCCCTCTACAAAGCTGACAGAGAAGCCTCCAGAATAAAGTTGACTACCTTTTGTACCCCTCTGTTCTGTAGAGACAAAACCAATGTAAACCCTAGGGGTAAAGTAGTCAATTTACTTGGGTGAATAGTGGCTATAAATATGGGGGCTGGGTAGGTAACATTTAACACTTTGAGCATTTACTGTTGAGCTCCTGTACTAGCCCCACATATGTTGTATTCATCCAGTGAGTTCTTTTACTGTGTTCCTTGTTCAAGCGGTGAAGCCCTACTTCTGTGTTGTCTTTCTGCTTGAACTTGTTTGCATACCTTGCTAGTTGTAGTGCACCGAAGCCTGTCTTGGCGAAGGGTGTTTTGTGCGAAGTGTGCGTTTCAGTGTGCGTTCGCTCTGTGTAACGGGAGGCTAGACCTCGCTGCTTACTAGCGAAGCCCTGATCGAAGCCCGTGTGTTTATCGTGTCGAAGCCTCTAGCGAAGTCCGTTAGTGTGCGTTTAGACCTTTGTAGTATGAAGCCCAGCACCAGTTGATGTCGCTAAGTATTAGGTCGAAGTCCTCAGAGGGTAGTCCACTCGTGCGAAGGGTGAAGTGCGAAGCCTGCTCGAAGCACCCTGTGTGCGGAGCCTGCACTGACTTAGCAGAGTTGTTTTCGGGGTTGTAGGTGGAGCGAAGTCTTCTTGGCTTCGAACTTTTGTTCCTTGCGAAGCCAGTGTTCGGAGCCGTCAAATACCTCCGAACCAGACCTTCGAAGGTTGGTGTTCGAAGCCTGTTCCGCAGTAGACAGAATTAAAACCGAAGGCTGTTTTTAGCCTGAAATTTTAAAAGCTCCCATTCACCCCCCCCCCCTCTGGTCGCCGTTTCCGGTCCAACAACTAATAATATAGCGGAGTACAAAGTAATTTTGTTAGGACTCCGAAAGGCGTGTACTCTTGGTGCTACAAGAGTTGTTATAAAAACGGATTCTCAAATTGTAGCAGGGCACGTTGATAAAAGTTTTTATGTCTAGCATCCGTAGCTTGCAAAATATCTGGAAGAGATCCGTAAGATCGAAGCAGCATTCAAGGGGATTTATGTCCGAAGTATACCAAGAGCTGACAATGCACAAGCTGATATCCTAGCAAAAGGTACAGCTGGAGCCATGGATATTCCAGAGGGGGCCTTTTATGAAAATCTTAATTTACCTTCGGTGCCTCAAATCCCTCCTACAAAGGTTCTTTCCATTCGGAACACTGACTGGCGGAGTTTGATCATGGAATTATTGCAAGGCGAAACAACATTACCTGAAGGACCAAAGCTTTCAAGATTGCAGCTAAGAGTTCAGAATTATCATGTTATCAACGGTATTCTTTACAAGGCCGGAGTATGTCCCCCCTACTCCGATGAAGGCCTTTGTGGTAGCGATCTTGCCCCCCAGGCTTTAACAGGAAAAACACTTCGCTAGGGGCTTTATTGGCCTACAATAGTATCTGATGCGGAGGCCTTGGTCCGCACTTGCCAAGGTTGTCAATGGATGGGAAGACGAAGTCATCGTCCGCCAACACCTCTTCAAGTTATTGCTCTAGTTTGGCCCATGGCCAGATGGGGCATGGATCTCATTGGCCCATTTCCAATAGCAAAAGGAAGTCTGAAATTTGCAGTGGTAGCAATTGAATATTTTTCCAAGTGGGTCGAAGCAGAACCCCTCACAGCTATCACTTCAAATAATGTACAAAAATTCTTTTGGAAGAATATTATATGCAGGTTCGGAGTGCCTCGACAGTTCACAATCGACAATGGCACCCAATTTGATGCCGAACCCTTCAGAGAATTTTGCGAAGGCCTTGGCATAGAAATGTGTTTTGCAACTGTGCATCATCCTCAGTCTAATGGAGCCATCGAACGAGCTAATGGACCGAAGAGCTCCCAATGTTTTTATGGTCCATTCGGACCACTCAAACGAGGTCCACAGGTTTTACTCCTTTCATATTTCTATTCGGAGATGAAGCCATGACGCTGATGGAGCTTAAAGGGGATCTCTTCACACCACCGAACCTAAAAAAGAAGATGAAAGTCAAGTTTCACTAGATTTAACGGAAGAAACAAGGCTTCAAGTTGTTGCAAATTTGTCGAAGTATCAACATCAGACGAAGACTTGGTATGACCTGAAGGTTAAACTTAATGAACTTAAACCAGGTCATTTAGTTTTGCGAAGCATCATAGCGCTAGGGAAATTAGGAAATAAGTGGGAATGTCCATATATCATTCTTCGTTCAGGACACCCTGGTTCTTTTAAGTTAGCTAATTTAGAAGGTGAAGAGTTAAAGCATGACTGGCATGCAGAGCACCTTAAGCGATATTTTGCATAGGAGCTCCTTGTAATCATCTATAAATACCTTATGAATAAATAAAGTTCAGGGTTTAGATAATGCCTACTTCTCAAACATTCCCTACTTATAGTGGACGCACTAGAAGAACAGAGTCGGTTGCGAAGGAAGTGTCATTCATTTGAACCAATTTTACGGACTTCGAACCACCGGTTCAAAGCTTCCGACGAGGTGGGAAAACCACAAAAAACGGATTCCAAGCCACTTGCTTGAAAGCATCCGTAAAAAGAGTCCAAGGAGACCAAATGATATGGATTCCAAGCTTTGGCTTGAAAGCATCTGTAAAAAGAGTCCAAGGAGACCACAAAAGAGGATTCCAAACCACCGGTTTGATAGGATCTATAAAAAGAGTCGAAGGAGACCAAACAAAATAGACTCCGAGCTAATAGCTTGAAAACGTCTATAAAGAAGTCCAAAGTGACCATTGTAATCAGACTCTAATGTGTCCGAAAAAGAGTCTGAGAAACCAAGGGTTGGTTTCAGAGTCTGTGATGAGTGATTGACAGATATTATCCTCTGATTCGAAGGGGTCCCTCCGAAGGGGTTCGGAGGTTGTTTCACCGAAGGGTTCGGTGGGCTCTGTTTGCTGCAGCTGTTGCAGCGGAGTGTGCCTGTCGGAGGGGTTCGACAGTACACGTTGACTTGGTCGTACCGAAGGTTTCGGTACTTTGGGCGGTACACCGGAGTGTGTGCCGAAGGTTGTTTACCCGAAGAGGTTTTCGGTGTACTGGATACACTTGTCTGTCTGTCTGTGATGCGCAGGTGACTTCAGAGGCGATGGACGGTTCGCAGCAAGTGAACCTAGGTGCAGTGGGAGGCTTGATGCCAGGCGAGCGGGGAGCTCGGTCATGAAGGATGCGAAGGGGTTGAGGTCGGACCTCAGGTCGAGGTGCACCAGACGAAGGCAGAGAGTGCGGAGCATGGCTCCGGATGAAGGTACCCCGAGACGAAGTCCTCGGAGGCGAGGAACTTCGAAGGGTACTCCGAATGGAGTTACTTCGGAGTATGGTGGACCAAGTCCTCAACAATGAGGCAGGGCTTTCGAAGTGTGCTCCGTTGGGAGGCACTCGAGGGTATACCCAATGAAGGTCTCAGAAGTCGAGGTGCATCAAAGGCATGGTCCGGGTGAGGTTCGTCGAGGAGTGTGCTCGGGGAGAGACACTGCGACGAAGTGCTCATGGAATGCTTCATGCAGAGGCCTTGGATGAGGGAGGGACTTCGAAGGGTGGAACTTTGAAGGTGGGGCTTCGGAGTTTGGCTGACTTGAGGTGCTTGGCCAGGCATGGCTTCGGTACACGGGCTAATGGAGTTCGAGCTGGGAGAAGCTGCGAAGCCATGGTGGTCCACTCTGAAGGTGTTGGTGCGAAGGCCCAAGGGCTTTGACGTTTCCGGCTCAAAACCATCACTGTATCGAAGGCTGACTTCGGTGAAGCGAAGGCCGTCAGGCTCAAGGCTTCTCACCGAAGCTACCGCACCCCTCGCATGCAAAAGGGGGGGCTTCAGAAGAATCGAAGACTGCAAAGGCTATCCATGTCTGCTCTACAAAAGCTGATGATGTCTCCTTTGCGAAGCTGACAAAAGAAGCCTCCAAATAAAATAGACTACCATCTGTACCCCCCTGTTCTGGTGAGACAAAACCAGTGTAAACCCTAGGGGTAAAGTAGTCTATTCATAGGGCTGAATAGTGCCTATAAATAGTGGAGGCTATCTAGCTCATATCAACACTTTGAGCTGCCATTTTTGAGCTCCTGTGCTAGCCGCCACACTTTGTATTCAGATTTGTGAGTTCATTTTTGTGTTCCATGTTCAAGTAATGAAACTTTGATTCTGTTTTCATATGTGCTTGAACTTGTATTATGTGTTGCACTGCATGCTTTGATTCTTCTGTACACCATCTTCTTCCTGGGTGAGTTTGTGTTTTGAATCTCTTCTGGAGAGGTGTGTGAGAGGTATGTCTGGGTGAAGTGTGATCCTCAGTGTGTGTTCGCTCTGTGTAAACCGGAGGCTAGACCTCTCTGATTACTAGCGAAGCACTGTTTTTGGCTTAACTCGAAGCCCGTTTTCTTCCCTTGTCGAAGTACTCGGCGAAGTGTGTTTGGTGTGCATTTAGACCTTCGAAGTACGAAGCCTAGTACCAGTTGCTAGCGCTGAGTGTTTGGTCGAAGTCCTCAGAGGGAAGTCTGCTTTTGCGAAGGGTGAAGTGCGAAGTTCGCTCGAAGGCACCCAGTGTGCGGAGCCTGCACTGACTTAGCAGAGCTGAATCTTCGGGGTTGTGGGTGGAGCGAAGTCTTCTTGGCTTCGAACTTTTGCTCCTTGTGAAGCCTATTTTCGGAGCTGTAAAATACCTCCGAACCAGAACTTCGAAGGGTGTGTTCGAAGCCTATTCCGCAGAAGACAGAATTAAAACAGAAGGCTATTTTTAGTATGAAATTTTAAAAGCTCTCATTCACCCCCCCTGGTCGCCATTTCCGGTCCAACAGAGTTTGAAGTGACCACATTCAAACAAAAAGGTACTAAGTTACCAGTTTTCAGACTCTGAATTAGTAGAGTCGAAGACATTTTCGAGGTCTTTAGTGACCACTATTGGACTTGGTCAATCTTTAATATGATAAGGGGCTCTAAGCCTCCAAAATTGTACTCCTGACTAACGTTATCTTCGTTGCGCGTAACCACCTTCAACCAAATTTCAGAGTTGCTTACACCCAAAGAGGGGCTGGGAAGTAGGGAGACAATTTTGAAATTTTAATTTTTATCATTCAAACAGATTACATTACATCATGAAAAATCTGTATCTATACCAAGAAGATACAGATTACCCTCTTCCCTTCTTTCGAATCTTGGCAGTCCTTTTGCTCTTGCTGAAGTTTGGCCCAGGTCCGAAGTCGTTCGGGGCTTCTTTCCCAGCCGCGAAGTCATTCTGGGCTCTTTTCTACTTGCTCTTTAGCAGTACTTTCTTCTTTGGACCACTCAATGTCCTCAGAAGATGAAGTTTCTAAGCTAATTTCCTTTTCCTCCTTTTTAATATAAGTTAATATTTCTTTACATATATCGGGTATAACTTCACCGGAGCTTCCCTGAGGAATTGAAAAATGAGGGCGCTTGTGAGGTCTTAGAGCTTCGAATGTAGCCCATTGCAGGCGAAGCTCTTCGTTAATCTCTAGCACTTCGAGATCATCAAAAAAAGGTTGGAAAGCCTAAAAACATTTCCAAATAAGTCTTTTCATTCATAAAAGGGTAAAAACATAAGTTTTTACATAATTGGGGCCCTAAGGGGAACTAAACCTTCGGGTCCGGAGGAGGCCATCTAGTCGAAGGCTGCGACCGCGCTTGATTTTGGCGAAGTACTGCATCAATCCATGTCTTGATTGCCGATTGACCTTCAGCTCTCCAAGATGGTTGGAAGGCTTCCCAAGCCGCAGCCACATCGATGGAAGGAGTCAGGAGCCGGTCGTCGCCAAAGTTGACAGGGGCTGCCTCCGGTTCTGGTGCTACAGATAGCCCTAGATCCTTATAGTAGCGACACACTTCGAGAGCAGCTACTTGGTCGGAGATCTCTCCGTACCTAATACCCGCTGTCTTAATAGTCTTCACTGCTGTTTGGATCATTTTCAGTCTTCGCAGTAGAGGGACATCGCCAGTCGAAGATAAGGTCTAGGAAGTGCCAAAGTACTCCAAGACACCCCGAAGGTTGTCCATGGTATCTGAGGCTACCTTTTCACACTTTATCTTGTCTTCGGACAAAGCATTCTTCAACGAAGACAACTCATCTGTCAAAGACGCGCGTCTAGCTGCCTCCGTAATCAAAGAATTTTTCTGCCCGAGCAAGTTGTTGGCCTCCTCCATCAACTTCAGTTGCTCTTCACACAGCTTGACCAGCTCACCTCCCGCAGTTGCTTGCTCCCTCCGCAGCTTTTCCACTTCAGCCTGAAGCACGATCTGTTCAGCTTTGAGCTTGTTATTGGCAGCCTCCAAGCTAATCCTTGCTTTTCGTTCTGCGGCCACCATCTCTTCCAGGCTAGAGGTCCGAACCTCGGAGCTAACAAGACTCCCCTAAAGAGCCATTATCTTCTCGTTGAGTCGGTTGCACACTCTCTCAGTTGATACAGTCGCATCTCGAGCTAGGACTATTTGCTGCGAAGAGAGAAAAAGAGCAATGTAAGTAAATTATTTACATATGTTTGAATTAACTCTGTTGTTGCAGATACTTCATACCTGATAGGCTGCCCGATCCAAAGCTGCGTCCAACTCCGACCCCTCGGCTTCCCCGACAATGGAAACCAAGTTCGTCTCCCCAACCTCATGACTAGCCCGAGCCAAAGGCTCTAGCAAAGTCCGAAGTCCAGTCCTTCACTCCAGAAAATGAGCTAGGAGGGGGAGCCTAGACAAGGCATTTTGATCGTCTTCGTTCAGAGATGGGTTGGAGCGCAGCGAGGCGTCTTCGAAGGCTTCCGTGGATTAGCCTCCCTCCGTGGATTGGTGTAACACCCCAAATTTTCAAAACAATAAAAATATTATTAAATTCAATTTATTGGAATTATTATTTCAGAAAAATACTTTTAATTCCTTTTATACCCTTTTGAACTACAATATGGAGTAGATGACCAAATCAGGAGGTGAAACTTTTTGTATATGATCCTAAGACCAAAATATAATTTTGAGAATTTTCATAAATTTTTACCAACCTTGGAAGTAGCCCTAATCTTTTAATCTATTTTCTAGAATTATTTTTATTCAGAAAAGTATTAGAACAGTAATGGGCTCCTCTCCCTCCCTTTTCTCTCTCCCGGCCAGCCCAGCCCGTTACCGCGCCCGCCTTAGACTGACACATGGACCCCACCTGTCGGCGCCGAAACTTTCCCCTCGCGCGCGCACCCGACACCGCGGCCCCACCCGTCAGCCTTCCCGTTCGCTCGCTCGCGCTCACTGGCTTGTGGCCCCCGCTCGTCAGAATCGTCTTCAACCCCGCGCCGCCCCCCCCCCCCCTAATCCCGCCGGCGAAGACTTCGCCTCGGATCCCCTCGCCGGTTCCCCCTTCCGTTAAACCGAGCCCGTCATTAACTTCCCCGAGCCCCGCCGGTCATTTAAGCACGTTAATGCGCGCGTTTAAGCCCCTGGACCGCCCTCACGCGCACGGTCGCGCCATCGCCGGCGAGTTAAAGCCCTCCTCGGCTTTCCTTGCATGCGGTGCCCGTTAACCCTCGCCGATGCCTCTATTTAAGCACCTGGCCTCCACCGCGTTCTACCCCCACGACAATTCACGGCGAGAACGAACAGAGCGCCCCCTCTTCGGTTTTTAACACCTCACCGCCGCTCCTACTCCAGTCGCCCCTCGCCGTCGCTAGCGACCTCCTCCGCCCTAGCCAACCCCACCGTCATCACCGCAAGGACGTCACCGACCCCGACCACCCCTCCGCCATCCTCGAGCCTCGCCGGAACACCGTCGTCGACAAGGACCCGAGACCACCTCACCGTCTACCTCGTCGCCGGCCACGCCCCTTCGTCCCCGGACCGCCGCCAAGGTACCATCGTGACCGCTGTAGTCCCCTCCTTCCATTTTTAGACTTAGCTAGGATCGCCGTCGCTCGCCGTGGCCGCTGGCCCGCTCGCCGTCGTCGGAGAAGACGACCGGCACGGGTCGAGTACCCGTGCCGTGTCGGATTCACGCACGACCGTGCGATCTGGATCCGACGGTGATGGTTAATCCCCGCGTGCGGATTAATCTGATCCGTTAGATCTCGGCGAAGGGGTACGTTTTAATCCCGTGCGTCCATTTGTTTTAAAACCCCGCGTTTAATCTCGTGCGTCCACGTGGTACCGGTTCGCACGTTTTAATCCTGGCCGTCCGTAGCCACTTACGCGTCCCGCCTCGCCCTCGCGCGTCGGATCTGGATCCGACGGTCCAGATCGACCCGGTGCACGCGCACAGTGCGCGGGTTCACCGTGGGCCTGGCTCACCGTGGACCCGAGAGGTTTAAAATTTGAAAATAAATTCCAGAAATGCTTTTAAACTTGTAAAATTCATATCTAATGCATTTGGACTCCAAAAATTACCATTCCAATTTTAGAAAATTCATAAAATTATTCTCTACATGTTTATGCCATAAAAACAGTAGGTTTATTTTGACATTTTCCTGTTTATTCAAATAATTACTCAAAAGCCTTTAGGATTAAAATATGGATTAAAATATTTAAACTTCAGAAAAATTATTATTAATTTCCTTTCTGTTCATTCACTGAAAACCACCAAATTGACAGGAACTTTTCATTTCACACTTATTTGAGGATTTAATATGACCATAATCACATTTAAACATTTGTTTTCTAAAAAGGACAACCCTTCATTTTAATCCCTTTAAAATTATTTATAAAATCCAGAACCTTAACCTTTGAGTTTATTTATTCAAACCAACTTTAACTTATGTGTTTATAATGTAATGTTACACTGTTTGATTGGATGTTATGTTCTTTTTATTTTACTTTATATTAAAAAGACTACGACGTCGCCGAGGAGCCGGAGTACTTCCCCGAAGTCCCTCCCTCTCCCTTTGCTGAACAAGGCAAGTCACCAAACAACTCTTTTGAGCATATTGAACCCATGTCTGAATTGACTATCGCTAAAACACATAGGTTATGTATATGCATTAGTCAAATGAACCCTTACATTATATTTATTTAGGATCCCCCGACCTTGATGTGCAACCCAAGCCATGCTATCTCGCCTAACCTCCTTGTCACCATATGATCAATGATATTAGCTAGTGTCCAATGTATTGGCACGGCCGCTATAGGATAAAAATGAGTCGTAGTGAAATGGTTCTATTATATGATCCCGTTACTTCTTATCTTTGGAAATTCTGTGGTGATGAGTCATGGTTGTGAGTGTATGCATGGTGGGTTCCGGGTGCAAGCTAGGGCATTGGTCAGTCGCACCCGGGGCACTATAAGGACCGGTCTGAGGGATCCGTTGCAATACACTTACGTACTAACCACAAGTCTAGTGGGTAAGTCCTAACTAAGGTATGGGTTGTTCCAAACCGAGGCCACCACTTGGAGATGGGTCAAGTTGCACCTGCGGGTGACTTGTACCAATGTGGCGCAAAAGGGGGTGCGACGTTAGCCGGGATGCGGCCCGGCGCGCCGGCGAAACCTAGAGCGGGTGGTTATCGCTTGGAACATCTCATATTGAGGTTTTGGCACGAGTTCCCGTGAAATGGGTCATCTCGTTGAGATGAGTGCGTGCCTTGTGGGTACAGTAGTACATCTCTGATCAGAGTCTTAAATCTTTTCGAAAAGCCGAGCCCACGGTCAAGGGCGGGTTGCGTGACATCCCCCAGTTAGATTACTTTGAATATGAATGTGCATGATGGATTGACATGTAAGGACTGTTGTGCGAGGAGGTAAAACGTACTCCTCGAGTTAGTTGGTGTTGATGATGTTCATGTTTACTTTCCGCATGATTAAAATATGATTACACTAAATGCCATAACTGCAACTGCTTTATTTCGCATTGTTAGCCTTTATCCTTCCTTGTTTATTATCCTGCATTATTATTTGCATTTGCGGTGGCTTGTTGAGTACTTTTGTACTCATACCCGTTGGACCCCACAGAGGATGCTTACTTTGAAGACGGTCTGGAGTAGCGACCCAGTCAAGAAGAAAGATCCTGAAGAAGACGTTCGTCATGCCGTTGTTTAATTTCTTTATTACTGTTTTTACTAAAACAATGTTGTAATAAATATGGTCTGCGTACCATGGATTTTATCGTATGTACGTTGTCGCATGATGAACCTCTTGTATTATTGTTTTTCTATGGAAATTCAATAATGTCTCGATTTTGATAAATCGGGGCGCTACAAGATGGTATCAGAGCCGACTTGACTGTAGGAAGCCAAACAGACCCGCCTAGCCATTAACCATAGGAAATTATTTCTTGAAAATCTACTTCATAAACTTTGTTCCTCTCCTCACTTTTATTCAACTTATTGTTTTGTAGATGCCAGTCTACCAAGTCCACAGTTACTGCCGCCACTACGAGGGCTTCGTCCGGGAGCTCCGCATGATGCTCACCTTCCTCGGGTTCCTCTTCGAACCTGAGTTTCAAGGAGTCTACCCCGACGAGTTCGCCGGGCCTTGCGACGTCTCCCTCACCGTCCATGGCTCCGGAGAGCATCTGCCGCCCTACACCACCGCACTTGGAGGCCCGACTTTCGACGTCGCGTGCCAACGAGTCGCCCTTCAGGCCCTCATGGAGCTGAGGATGATCTACGACGATCGTCTTCAGAACTCATCCTTCCGGCTTGTGCCGAAGCGTACTCCCGGAGCCCACCGTAGCATCTACCTCGGAGTTCACTCCGTGCGTGATCCGGTCATGGCCCGGCAGTCGCGTCTTCTGCAGGCCATGGATGATCTCCACACCGAGGCGGTGCTCGACGCCGACGAGCACCATGAGGCGGTTGCGTTTCTTCGTGAAGAAACGAAGAACCTGATCCAGCAGAACGGCGAGCTGCAGCGCAAGATCATGGAGCTGCAGAAGGACATCGCGGAGATGGTTCCTCTTCTTCCAAGGAAGAAGAAGCCTATCCGTGAGCCCCTCCCTCGCCCCAAGAGGATCCCGCCACGACCCTCCCCCGCCAGGCCTTCCACCAGCGCCCCTACACCACGCCCCGGCCTCGTCTCCGACTCCATCATCGAGAATTTTCTCGAGCCCACCATCTCTCTGGAGCCGCGCACTCGTGGTTCTGAGAGCACGGAGACCGCCTCCGGTGGCGAGTAGGCGTTAGGAGACGCGAAAATAAATAAAAAGCATTATTTTGTATGTGGTGCTACCCGCGACGAGTGTGTTGTGGGTAGAATAAGAACGTGATTGTAATGAACATTTATACCACTCTATATACTTATGTGCTTGAATTTTATATGGTACTTTTGGTTGTATTATTGTTTCGTCATCTTTGCTTTATCACTTTGGATATTCAGAAGATGGCCGACCACAAGAACACCGGCTCCAACAACGGAGCAGGAGGAAGCCGAGATGCGCCCGAGGGCGTTGTGCCCAACTGGGGTGCGACAGGCCCGCGCCAATCCGGGTCGCCTTCCGCCAACCACCCCACCTTGGCGGAAATGATGGCGAATCAGAATCATCTGATCACCGCCCTCCTCACCCAAATGCAGCACCAACAGGCTCAGTTGGACCGTCTGCAGAACGGGGAACCCGCCCCTCGCGCACCAGCACCCGCGGCCGCTCCGCAACTCTCCGAGTTCTTGCGCGTGCGCCCGCCCATCTTCTCGAGCACGACCAACCCGATGGAGGCCGGAGATTGGCTCCGCACCATCGAGAAGAAGCTCGACCTCCTCCCCTGCACGGACCGTGAGCGAGTGGCCTTCGCCACTCATCAGCTCCAGGGTCCCGCCGCCGAGTGGTGGGACAACTATCGTGCGTCCCAGCCAGAGGGCCACATAGTGACTTGGGCGGAGTTCACCATCGCCTTTCGTGCCGCCCACGTCCCCGCCGGTGTCATCGCGGTGAAGCAGCAGGAGTTCCGCGACCTGCAGCAAGGCAACCGAACTGTCATGGAGTACCTCCATGAGTTCAACCGCCTCGCTCGCTACGCACCGGAAGAAGTGCGCACCGGCCGCCAAGGCCCCGATCTTGAGGGATCGCCAAGGAAGGCCGGTCGTCTGCTTCAACTGCCGCAAGGAAGGGCACTACTCGCACCAGTGTCCTCACCCCAAGCAGAGCCAAGGCGCAGCACCCCACCAGGCCGTTCGCGCCCGCGTCAACCACATCAGCGCGGAGGAAGCTCAGGAGGCTCCTGAAGTCGTACTCGGTACGTTTACGATGAATTCCGTACCGGCCGTCATATTATTTGACTCTGGAGCAACCCACTCCTTTGTCTCGGAAGATTTTGCAAAAACAAACAATCTGGACGTGCTCCCTCTACCAATTCCCATGGTGATTGCCACCCCCGGCAATAGGACCTCAGCTCGCTTCTACAGCCCTAAGGTTCAACTTGACATCCAAGGAGTGCTGTTTCGGGCCGAGCCTGTCCTCATCCAATGCACCGGACTCGACCTTATACTAGGTATGGACTGGTTGATGAAGCACAAGGGAGTGATCGACTGTGCCAACAAGTCCGTCACGGTGACCAGTCCTGAAGGCATAACCGTCACCTTCCGGATGACCAGTCGCAAACCACTCGGAGCATCCCTTCGCTCAATAGCTCTTGAAGAGGTGCCAATAGTCAAGGAGTATGCAGATGTTTTCCCTGAAGATCTGCCTGGAATGCCTCCCAAGCGGGACATCGAATTCAGAATCGAGCTTGTCCCGGGGACCACTCCAATCTCCAAGCGCCCATACCGAATGGCCGCCAATGAACTAGCCGAAGTCAAGAGCAACATCGAAGACCTAGAGCAGAAAGGTTATATCCGACCGAGTACCTCACCTTGGGGTGCACCGGTCATATTTTCCATGAAGAAGGACAAGACTAAGAGGATGTGCGTGGACTATAGGGCCTTGAACGACGTAACCATCAAGAACAAATACCCATTGCCTCGGATCGACGACCTGTTCGATCAACTGAAAGGATCCTCGGTGTTTTCCAAGATTGACCTCAGGTCAGGTTATCACCAGTTGAGGATCAGGGAGGAAGATATACCCAAGACTGCCTTCACCTCCCGCTATGGACTTTACGAGTACACTGTGATGTCGTTCGGACTCACGAATGCCCCGGCCTTCTTCATGAACATGATGAACAATGTATTCATGGAGTTCTTGGACAAGTTCATCGTGGTATTCATCGACGATATCCTCGTTTACTCCAAGACCAAGGAAGAACACGAGACTCACCTCCGTCTGACCCTCGGAAAGCTAAGGGAGCAGCAACTGTACGCCAAATACAGCAAGTGCGAATTTTGGTCGTCTGAGGTGAAGTTCCTCGGTCATGTTATATCTGCCGGAGGAATAGCAGTGGACCCAACCACCGTTGAAGCGGTAACCAACTGGCTACAGCCAACGACCGTGACCGAGATCCGGAGTTTTCTCGGATTGGCCGGATACTACCGCCGGTTCATCGAGAATTTTTCCAAGATCGCCAAGCCTATGACCAGACTTCTGCAGAAAGAGGTGAAGTTTGATTGGACCCCCGACTGCGAAGAGAGCTTCCAGACTCTCAAGAAGAAGCTAGTATCAGCTCCCATTCTGACTCTGCCAGACATCCGGAAAGACTTCCACGTCTACTGTGATGCCTCTCGTCAAGGATTGGGATGCGTCTTAATGCAAGAAGGGAAGGTGATATCCTACGCCTCCCGGCAGTTGAGACCACATGAGCTGAACTACCCAACTCACGACCTGGAACTAGCAGCCGTGGTTCATGCCTTGAAGATATGGAGGCATTACCTTGTGGGAAATCGGTGTGAGGTCTTCACCGACCACAAGAGTCTCAAGTACATATTCACCCAACCAGATCTGAACCTCAGGCAAAGGAGATGGTTGGAACTGATCAAGGATTATGACTTGGGCATCCATTATCATCCAGGCAAAGCGAATGTGGTGGCAGACGCCCTTAGTCGAAAAGGGTACTGCAATGCCATCATGATCCAAGACCAGGCTCCTCTACTTTATAAAGAGATGGAAAGGCTAAACCTGGGGATCACCACTCGAGAGTACCTTGCTGCCTTGGAGTCTCGGCCGGTCTTAATAGACCAGATCCGAGAGAAGCAGAAGGAAGACCCAGACATCCTGGAGATCCAGCAAAACATGAGGAAGGGTAAAGCCCCCGGATTCTCCGAGGATGAACATGGTACCATCTGGTTCGGAAACCGAGTATGCGTACCCAACCTACCTGAGTTGAAGACTCTCATCCTTCAAGAAGCCCACGATACTCTATACTCCATTCATCCCGGGAGTACAAAGATGTACCAAGACCTGAAGGAGAAATATTGGTGGGTCAGCATGAAGAGAGAAATAGCTGAGTATGTGGCCAAGTGCGACACATGCCGGCGAGTTAAGGCAGAGCATCAGAGACCTGCCGGACTTCTTCAACCCCTCAAAGTCCCTGAATGGAAGTGGGAAGAGATAGGAATGGACTTCATCACGGGACTGCCCAGGACCCAAGCTGGTCATGATTCTATCTGGGTGATCGTTGATCGACTCACCAAGGTAGCCCACTTCGTTCCGGTCAAGACAACTTACACCGTCGCCAAGTTGGCTGAGTTGTATATGACCCGGATCGTGTGCCTCCACGGAGTTCCCAAGAAGATTGTATCTGACCGCGGGAGTCAGTTTACCTCCAAGTTTTGGAAGAACCTTCAAGAGGAACTCGGCACCCGGCTGAACTTTAGCACCGCCTATCATCCACAGACCGACGGTCAAACCGAAAGGGTCAACCAGATATTGGAGGATATGCTTAGAGCTTGTGCTCTAGACTTTGGCGGAATGTGGGACAAGAACTTACCTTATGCGGAGTTCTCCTACAACAACAGCTATCAAGCCAGCCTGCAAATGTCCCCGTTCGAAGCACTCTATGGGCGTAAGTGCAGAACGCCGTTGCTCTGGGATCAAACCGGAGAATCACAACTGTTTGGGACAGATTTATTGAGAGAAGCCGAAGAGAAAGTTAAGATCATAAGGGACCGACTGAAGGCAGCCCAATCCAGGCAAAAGAGCTGCGCCGATAACCGTCGAAGAGATCTAGCCTTTGAGGAGGGCGATTATGTCTACCTCCGAGTCACTCCCCTCCGTGGCACTCAAAGGTTCAACATGAAAGGCAAACTAGCACCCCGCTACGTCGGACCTTTCCAGATCCTCCGTCGACAAGGAGAAGTGGCATACCAACTTGAACTGCCTCCATCCTTGGCAGGCGTTCACGATGTGTTCCATGTCTCGCAGCTGAAGAAGTGTCTCCGTGTGCCCACCGAGCAAGCCGACCTTCAGCAACTCAATGTCCAAGAAGACTTGACCTACATAGAGAGACCCGTCAAGATCTTGGAAACCAAGGAGAGAGTAACCAGAAGTCGCGTCGTCCACTTCTGCAAAGTCCAATGGAACAACCATCCCGCCGAAGAAGCCACTTGGGAAAAAGAAGATGAGCTAAAAGCCCAATACCCCGAGCTATTCGAGTAGCGTTCCAATCTCGAGGACGAGATTCTTGTAAGGGGGATAGGTTTGTAACACCCCAAATTTTCAAAACAATAAAAATATTATTAAATTCAATTTATTGGAATTATTATTTCAGAAAAATACTTTTAATTCCTTTTATACCCTTTTGAACTACAATATGGAGTAGATGACCAAATCAGGAGGTGAAACTTTTTGTATATGATCCTAAGACCAAAATATAATTTTGAGAATTTTCATAAATTTTTACCAACCTTGGAAGTAGCCCTAATCTTTTAATCTATTTTCTGGAATTATTTTTATTCAGAAAAGTATTAGAACAGTAATGGGCTCCTCTCCCTCCCTTTTCTCTCTCCCGGCCAGCCCAGCCCGTTACCGCGCCCGCCTTAGACTGACACATGGACCCCACCTGTCGGCGCCGAAACTTTCCCCTCGCGCGCGCACCCGACACCGCGGCCCCACCCGTCAGCCTTCCCGTTCGCTCGCTCGCGCTCACTGGCTTGTGGCCCCTGCTCGTCAGAATCGTCTTCAACCCCGCGCCGGCCCCCCCCCCCCCTAATCCCGCCGGCGAAGACTTCGCCTCGGATCCCCTCGCCGGTTCCCCCTTCCGTTAAACCGAGCCCGTCATTAACTTCCCCGAGCCCCGCCGGTCATTTAAGCACGTTAATGCGCGCGTTTAAGCCCCTGGACCGCCCTCACGCGCACGGTCGCGCCATCGCCGGCGAGTTAAAGCCCTCCTCGGCTTTCCTTGCATGCGGTGCCCGTTAACCCTCGCCGATGCCTCTATTTAAGCACCTGGCCTCCACCGCGTTCTACCCCCACGACAATTCACGGCGAGAACGAACAGAGCGCCCCCTCTTCGGTTTTTAACACCTCACCGCCGCTCCTACTCCAGTCGCCCCTCGCCGTCGCTAGCGACCTCCTCCGCCCTAGCCAACCCCACCGTCATCACCGCAAGGACGTCACCGACCCCGACCACCCCTCCGCCATCCTCGAGCCTCGCCGGAACACCGTCGTCGACAAGGACCCGAGACCACCTCACCGTCTACCTCGTCGCCGGCCACGCCCCTTCGTCCTCGGACCGCCGCCAAGGTACCATCGTGACCGCTGTAGTCCCCTCCTTCCATTTTTAGACTTAGCTAGGATCGCCGTCGCTCGCCGTGGCCGCTGGCCCGCTCGCCGTCGTCGGAGAAGACGACCGGCACGGGTCGAGTACCCGTGCCGTGTCGGATTCACGCACGACCGTGCGATCTGGATCCGACGGTGATGGTTAATCCCCGCGTGCGGATTAATCTGATCCGTTAGATCTCGGCGAAGGGGTACGTTTTAATCCCGTGCGTCCATTTGTTTTAAAACCCCGCGTTTAATCTCGTGCGTCCACGTGGTACCGGTTCGCACGTTTTAATCCTGGCCGTCCGTAGCCACTTACGCGTCCCGCCTCGCCCTCGCGCGTCGGATCTGGATCCGACGGTCCAGATCGACCCGGTGCACGCGCACAGTGCGCGGGTTCACCGTGGGCCTGGCTCACCGTGGACCCGAGAGGTTTAAAATTTGAAAATAAATTCCAGAAATGCTTTTAAACTTGTAAAATTCATATCTAATGCATTTGGACTCCAAAAATTACCATTCCAATTTTAGAAAATTCATAAAATTATTCTCTACATGTTTATGCCATAAAAACAGTAGGTTTATTTTGACATTTTCCTGTTTATTCAAATAATTACTCAAAAGCCTTTAGGATTAAAATATGGATTAAAATATTTAAACTTCAGAAAAATTATTATTAATTTCCTTTCTGTTCATTCACTGAAAACCACCAAATTGACAGGAACTTTTCATTTCACACTTATTTGAGGATTTAATATGACCATAATCACATTTAAACATTTGTTTTCTAAAAAGGACAACCCTTCATTTTAATCCCTTTAAAATTATTTATAAAATCCAGAACCTTAACCTTTGAGTTTATTTATTCAAACCAACTTTAACTTATGTGTTTATAATGTAATGTTACACTGTTTGATTGGATGTTATGTTCTTTTTATTTTACTTTATATTAAAAAGACTACGACGTCGCCGAGGAGCCGGAGTACTTCCCCGAAGTCCCTCCCTCTCCCTTTGCTGAACAAGGCAAGTCACCAAACAACTCTTTTGAGCATATTGAACCCATGTCTGAATTGACTATCGCTAAAACACATAGGTTATGTATATGCATTAGTCAAATGAATCCTTACATTATATTTATTTAGGATCCCCCGACCTTGATGTGCAACCCAAGCCATGCTATCTCGCCTAACCTCCTTGTCACCATATGATCAATGATATTAGCTAGTGTCCAATGTATTGGCACGGCCGCTATAGGATAAAAATGAGTCGTAGTGAAATGGTTCTATTATATGATCCCGTTACTTCTTATCTTTGGAAATTCTGTGGTGATGAGTCATGGTTGTGAGTGTATGCATGGTGGGTTCCGGGTGCAAGCTAGGGCATTGGTCAGTCGCACCCGGGGCACTATAAGGACCGGTCTGAGGGATCCGTTGCAATACACTTACGTACTAACCACAAGTCTAGTGGGTAAGTCCTAACTAAGGTATGGGTTGTTCCAAACCGAGGCCACCACTTGGAGATGGGTCAAGTTGCACCTGCGGGTGACTTGTACCAATGTGGCGCAAAAGGGGGTGCGACGTTAGCCGGGATGCGGCCCGGCGCGCCGGCGAAACCTAGAGCGGGTGGTTATCGCTTGGAACATCTCATATTGAGGTTTTGGCACGAGTTCCCGTGAAATGGGTCATCTCGTTGAGATGAGTGCGTGCCTTGTGGGTACAGTAGTACATCTCTGATCAGAGTCTTAAATCTTTTCGAAAAGCCGAGCCCACGGTCAAGGGCGGGTTGCGTGACATCCCCCAGTTAGATTACTTTGAATATGAATATGCATGATGGATTGACATGTAAGGACTGTTGTGCGAGGAGGTAAAACGTACTCCTCGAGTTAGTTGGTGTTGATGATGTTCATGTTTACTTTCCGCATGATTAAAATATGATTACACTAAATGCCATAACTGCAACTGCTTTATTTCGCATTGTTAGCCTTTATCCTTCCTTGTTTATTATCCTGCATTATTATTTGCATTTGCGGTGGCTTGTTGAGTACTTTTGTACTCATACCCGTTGGACCCCACAGAGGATGCTTACTTTGAAGACGGTCTGGAGTAGCGACCCAGTCAAGAAGAAAGATCCTGAAGAAGACGTTCGTCATGCCGTTGTTTAATTTCTTTATTACTGTTTTTACTAAAACAATGTTGTAATAAATATGGTCTGCGTACCATGGATTTTATCGTATGTACGTTGTCGCATGATGAACCTCTTGTATTATTGTTTTTCTATGGAAATTCAATAATGTCTCGATTTTGATAAATCGGGGCGCTACAATTGGCCTCCATCTGTAAACTCCGACGGAGTCCACCATGGAACCGGAGTAGGCAAAGGTCCCCCCTAACCTTTACCTTTCCTAGGACCCATTTTCATGGCTACCTCCGGAATTGGCTTTAGAGACTCGGCAGCCTCCGGCGCAACCTTTGTAGCAGGGGTCACCTCCATGGGAGTCGATCCTGTAAAAGCCAAAGGTATTCGATATTGCATAAATTTTGCAGGAAACAAAAAGAACGAAAAATAAAAGGTACTCTGCTGAAGTTTACCTTCAACATCCTGCTGTGGAATGAGCACGGGACTGCTCGGAGGCTCGAACATCTCATCAAAGTCCTCTTCGGTCTCTGGTCTTGGAACCACAGGATTAGCTTCCAAGACTTCCCCGACAACTGCAGCTATCACTTCGTCCGAGGGCGAGACTTGGGCATCCACTGTCTCGACTCCGCCTTCTTCCGCAGTGGGGGCTTCTTGACCAGGCAGGACATTTTGAGTCTCTGCCTATTCGGGGTTGTCTCTAGTGACGGTTGCCGCCACCACTTCATCTTGAGCGGGGACTTCAGCCCCCATTCGTGATTCCTCATCACCTATTAGAAGGGCTTCGAACTCCCTTCCCATTTGTATGTTGGCTTCATCTTTAGATGACTCCGAAGACGAAGTAGAGGATTTGGCAGGAGCCAGTGCCTTCGGCTTCCGAGCCACTTTCTTCACGGGCATTTTGGTCAGCGTTGAGGTCCCCGCTTCGGCTTTCCTCTTCTTAGGGGATTGTTCAGAGGTGTCCCAGTCTAGAAGAGGGAGAGCTTCAGCTCCGAGTACGCTCCATACCCGGTTGAATTGCTCCCAACTACCAACCAACCTAACCCTCCACTCCTTTTCGGCGAGCGTAGGAGCTTCGAGGATCTTCTCCGAAGTCCGGACGATTTGCTCTGGAGTGAGGGTGGCGCGTGGAGCTGAAAGATAAGATTTTATTTTAGTTAAATCATTTCTACAAAGTCAATACTGCATGTAGAACATTTTGCAGGACATTCGAAGTTACCTACAGTACTTGAAGAGATTTATTGGAGTCCACCCTCCGGATTCTCTTCAAAGTTGATCGGCCAGCTGGCCATCAGGGGTGGCATTCGGAGTCCGATGAAATCCTCTGCTAAGTCCCGCATGCTCATGCGGCGACTTATTGCTTGTAACAAGTTGAGGTGAGCTTCGATATCCGGATGAACCTTCGCTTCCCTCCGATAGAAGATGTCTTCGAGAGGTCCGGCCAGGGCACTGTCTGCTCCTACTTCGGCATAAAACCAGGAAAGGACCCAATCCATGTACCACCTAGCGTTGATAGCCTTCGTTGGGAACCGAGTCTAGTACTCGTCTTGAAGTTGAAAGTTGATGCTGCCGAAGGCAATCACTATCTTCTCTCCTCCGGAGCCTTGGTAAGTCTTTGGTTGGTAGGAGGCTTTGTGGAGTGCTGCGAAGATCTCCGCTCTCCCCTCGTAACCTTCGGCTCGCATCGCCCACTCGAAGATGGCTAGGCAAGCTATGGCATTGGGCGAAAACTGAGGAAGAGTAACATGGAAGAGCTCCAATACCTCGAAGAGAAAGTCTACTGATGAAGTCCCAACCCCGCCTCGAAGAAAGCTTCAAACACGATCACTTCTCTGGCCCGAGGCGAAGGGATTACTTATGTGTCGGGTTGGCGAATCTTAATCCTTGGGATCGTCTTCCCCGTGATCACCACCTCAATAGACTTCTTCATGTAGGTCGATTGCCCCAGGCTGTATGACTAGTCGGAATACTTGGACGATGCCGGGAGAAGGTCACGGGGACCTGCCGGACGAGGGTTGCTCGAAGGCGCCGCCGCTGCTGCTGCCGCCATCGCCTGCTGCCTGGCCAGGGTTGAAGTAGGAACGGGAGCCTTGTGACTGGTTTTCACCATGAAAGAAGGTGGAGTTTAAAGCTTGAACTCAGGAAGCAGAAAAGGGAAGAATGCGAGAGTAGTTGGTAAAGTATCCCAAACGCACCCTTGCCCTTCTATTTATAGTATATGTTCATAGGCATTTTACCGTTCATACGTGCCTTCCAGTCTTCTGTACCGTTATAATTCATCACGACCCTTCGTGAGAATTCATATTTCCATAAACGAAGCGATATCATAACTCCTTCCGAGAAAAGGGGTAACGGTTATTTCTGTGAGTCTAATGGTTTTTTCAGCTTCGCAAGGATTATCTTCGAAGTTGCTTCGACGATGCCTTCGCATGGGAGTTGATTCGAAGATTGCAAATCTATAAATACGTCTAAGGATGATAAATTTTGTTAAGTCCCTGAGCATGAATATATTTCTTGCGCATACTGCTTCCCTAACCTTACAGATTACTCGGAGAGGCGTATTCAAGGGGCTACTGTTGGGGGAAAATACTTCATACCTAGGATCTTCAAGGTTATAAGATAAAGACAATTTACTAGACCGAAGTCCAAGACTTGACTCCGGCCTAGCGTATGATCAAGTCCGGAAAATCTGTCCAGACTCCTGTTCGAAGATACACTTCAAAGGTTCGGTCTTCACAGTGAATAACTGCCAACAAGGACAAACGACTTACCTTCTTTCTAATTAGATTAGTCTTTTACCATTTTAGCCCTATTAGGGGTACCGAATAGTTTCCACTATGTCGGTTGTAACTGAGGGGTAAAAATGTCTTTTCCTTAAAGTTTTTACCTATAAATACCCTCATTCTCACCCTGTAATAGGCATCAAATACTCAGATATTCAATACACAACTTTGAACTACTTCGAGCTATTATCCTATTTGGAGGCTTGAGATAGTTCACTTCACAAACTCCTTGTTTGTTAGTTCTTAATCTTAGAGAATCTGTTAGCGTAATCTTTTACGCCAACACAACTTTTGGTGGTGGAGTCTAGTCCTGCTGTCATCAACGAATGCATGAATTGTCCTTTACTTGTTGAAAGCATTAATTTGAGAGATATGCATATTGATGAACTTAAGGCTAGATTGGAGAGTGTTGAGTGTTCTAAGGATGTGCAGCTAGTGTGTCCCACCTGCATCACCCTTAAGGACAAACTCAGCTTTGCTAGAGAGCAAGTCGAAAAACTAAAATGTGAAAATGATTATCTTCTCTCCGTTGTTGAAAAATGCACGGAAGGAAACAATAGGATGGATTTGCTTTTGGCTAAAACAAAATTGTGTGCTGACAGGGCAAGGTTAGCTCTAGGGTTGGGCTATGAGAGAACCACTCCAAATAGTCCGAGCGAAACAGTGTTCACTCCACCCACAACCCTTAAGAAAGAAAGAACCCAGTTAGACACCATTCAAAAAGCCGAGAATCCTACTCAACCTACAAAGAAAGCCCTTCGTCCACCAAATAAAACTTCTCAGCAAAAACCCAAGAAGACTATGAGATTTGCACCTGAGACCTATGCTCACACACCCAAGAGAGTGTATCACTGCTCTTATTGTCATCGAGTGGGTCATTTGGTTGGGTTTTGCTTTTGTCATATCAAGGATGAACAAAGTGCTTTTGCAATGAGCTTTCAGGACATGCATTACCCATCTTTAGGTATGCATGCGTCTGATTTTCACTCTTATCCTGATTTTGAGGCTCCTCATGGTCCCATGAGAGATTTTGCACGTTGTGGTGTACACCATGCTTCATATGGTGCTAGACCGCTTGTAAGAGGTTTTGAATCTCGATAGTTTAGGAGACCTCGTTGTTTTCCAGGTTCGCACTTTGGAGGTAGACCACACACTTTTTTTCATGGTTCATACCCTATGCACAATCAGTCTACTCCTTACCTGATTCTCGAGTTATACAATGCTAGATTCCTAAACAATTTTTCACTCACCCCAACACTGAGCATTCGAGATCTTCTAGCATGTTTTGAAGGGGAGTTGTGTAGCACTGCATGAGCTTCTATTATATGATTAATTTCTTTTACAAGTACCTGCTTTGTTATGCCTTTGAAGTATTGTCTTTAATACTGTTGATTTCACTTGGCTTGTTTACATCTGATATTTGTCGTGAGCAAGGCTTTTAATTGTAAAAAGTTGAAAATGATCACTGCTTAGTCTAGAAACTAGCATGAATAGGTTGAGTGCTTTTGCTATCTTTTACATACCTGATAGCTAGGTCCTTTTCACTTGGATGCTAATATGTAACTTGATCGGATCAAAAATGTTGTGCTGAAAATTAAAAAATTGACAATGAAAAATGAATGAAGATGAAATGAAAATGATTGATATTCATGCTGTTTTATGATGAAATTGAAAAGATCCAGGTGGGTTTGCTTTGTCGCACTACTTTGTTCTGGACTGCTTACCATAGCACTTTGGTATGAACTAGGACATTGAAGTGTATGTCGTGATCATTGCTTTAAGCTTCTAATGGTCGGTTAGCATAAGGTTGACATGCAAATAACCCCTGGCACTAAAATGAAAAAAAAATCAAAAAATCAAAAAGCTTGAATCAATTGCATGTCAAGTTTGCTAAAGCTGCTTGTAGTGGGATATGCTTATCTGGTTAGTATTTGATTAGCTTTTGCATCTCATGCCTTGCCATGTCTAGTATGCTAGTCTGAGTGGTGATGCTTTTATTTGCTAAATTTTGAAAATGCTTGCTCATGCTTTTGTTTAGATAGTATTCATCTGAGTGTTTCACTCAGTACTTTTAGACAATATTCAAGGCAAATACTTGTTTGTACTGTAATTGAAATTGCTCATGTTTCAGAAGCTTGCATGTATATTGTACCTTCACACCCCTCTATGCATCTTTTTATCATCTTGATGCTTGCATTGCCAAAGGGGGAGAAATGGTTTACATGATGCTTTTGGAGGCTTTTGGATGATTGCTTGGTTAAGGGGGAGTAATTGGCTTTTAAGATTTATGATGCATTAAAGTTGTTGCCAACAAAGATGCTTTGCTTTGCATGAGTTTTTGCCCAAGGGGGAGATCTTTTACCAAGTGACATGTTTTGCTCTTTTATGAGTTTTTATGGTCACTTGTGCACTTAACTTGAAACCTTCATCATGTTTCTGTTTGGGGTTGTCAATGCACTCATCAAGGGGGAGATTGTGAAACCAAGTATGGTCGCACTGTGGTTGTTGTCTTTATGATGAGTGATTGACAAGGATGAGCGATCGAGTGAATGAGTGAGTAATGGCTTGATTGCATCGATGGGATCGATGTGTGGTTATGGAGAGTAGATGCTGAGGGGATCGGTGTGCGTTGTGTCTCTTGTTTTGGCTTGTCTCATGTGTGAAGGGTGGAGATGCTAACCAACTGTCAGCGGCGGGTGATCAAGGGTCGAGCGGGGAGCCCGATGCTATATGATCAAGGTTGCCGGGTGAAGTTGGAGATGATCTCAGGAGTGCACGAGGAGATAGAGCAAGACATGGATGGTTGGATGGTCGAGACAGGGTGACGGTCAAGTCAGCGAAAGGGAGGCCTGTGCAAGTGATCAGGCAGCTCGAGGGGATCGAGAGCGGGAGAGACTTGATGGCGGCGATCGAGGAGGCTTTGTCGGGTTTTGCTGAAAACCGTCTCATCTTTAAATGTGTTTTAATTCCAAGAATTAGGAGTCTATTTGTGTTTAGTTTTTTAGAGTAAGTGTAAAAGTTTAGTATTTTTTAGAATTTCCAAATTTCTAAAAAATATATTAAAAGAGTAGGGTCAAGTTGTAATAATAAAAAGTAGAGTCTAATATGGGTAGTTTTCAGAATATACAATTCTGAAAATAACTCATGTTAATCTAAAAAACTTGAGGGGTTCTTTGTAAGTTTCCCCCCTAGGGTGGCCTATAAAAGGGGTCCAAGGCCTAGGGTCAAATCTCTCCTTTTCCCTTTTTGACCGCTCACTTTGGGGGCTGAAATCAATCTAGAAATACTCCATTAAATGTGTTCCTGTAGCCCATGTTCTTTTATTCTTCGCAAGCTACTGTAGTTTGTCCCAGATGGTGAATAGTGTTGGCTGAAGCAAGGAACTCCAGGTGCGTTGCTTTGTGTGATCACTTTTGAAACAGATTTTTGAGCAATTTCTATGCAATTTTTGGATCTGTTTTCTTCATAGCTTTTGATGATCAAGTTTCCAGTGTTCCATTTTTGAAATTTGCAAGAGTTTTTGACCACTGCTACATATATTTTTATTCCCAACAAAGTGCTTAACTGATTCTGAAAACTTGAGATATCTGCTGAATAGTGCTATGTTTTCAGTGTGGATTCAATCTGTGAGATGATTTTTGATCTGTTTTGGTACTGATTTTGGACCTAAGTTCTACATAACTTTTGTTTTCCAAGATTTAAGAATTCCATTTTTGAAGTTTGCAAGAGCTTTTGATCACTGCTGCATATACTTTTCTGTTCAACTAAGTGCCTAAACAGTTCTAAAAAAAATTAATTCCTGTTGAGTTTCTCTGTTCAGTTTTTGCCTTTTCTGTTTGGATTGTTAATTGGAGGTTGTTTTCTTCACTGATGTTCATCAATTAGGTGCTGATTTCATAGTTCTTATTGCTAAAGTTTGAACCACTACTTAGGGTGTTCTTGTTCAAAGTCTCATTCTACACACAAGAACATTTCTGATTCATCCCTAAGATATGTGAGCTCTCACTTCTAGCATTATGTGCAGTTAGCATCTCTACATTTAATTGAATGATTCACAATTGTCATTTGCCAAGTACTGATTTCTTTCTGGCTACAGGAAAGACAGTGTTGTCAAGTTCTGCAGCAGTTCATCAGTTAAAAACCTTGAGCTCAGCCAAATTTTCTGTTGTATCTAGTATATCAACTCTGTTATCCTTTGTTCAATTAGATTAATCACTTTGTCACTGTGTTGTGCATGCATGATTGATCTATCAGTACTCATTCAGATCAGTTCAGTGCATAATATTTAATTTCATCATCTTACTAGCACTTTTGTCTTTTTAGTTCTTGACTGAAATATTGATTGGATGTTATATGAATTATGATGCATAGCAAATCTGTTTCTCATGCAATTTATATTCAGATCTGAAGATGTTGCTTGATTCAATTTTGATTGGCCAGTGTTACTGGTTCAAATTTGTTCTTCGGTGATCTTGGTGCTGCACACGTTTGTTTAAAAAAAATTGAGAGAACAACATCAGTCTAGAATCTTCTCTTATCTTCTTCTACACTGATATTGTTGTTTCTTTTCTAGACAGGCTTTTACTGCTGTGTGTATATTCTGTTTTGAATTAGTCCTGCTGTAAATTGCATCGAGTTATTTCTTTCTGCTGCCAAACCAAGTTGTGTCGGAATCACTACAGGAGAGACACCAAGCAATTGTTCCATATGCTGAATAGAAATGCCAATCATGTGCATCCTTTTTGAGCACTAAATTCTAGTGAATTTTTACTCTAGTCTGTTTTGATTTGAGTCTACTTAATTCAATTTGACCAACTAGTTTTTATTACTTCCTGTGTTCTTCCGTGTGATCTGTCTTTGTTTGATTTCACCTGTTCATCCTCTTGTTTTCAGATCTGTCCTGTTAGTATGTGTTCAATATCTATCATCAGGACAGACACTTTTGAATGAATATTTGTTGGACATTTCGGATCTATCTCTGCTGACACTCAGGAATTCATTTCTTTTGTTTGTGAATCATTCTTCTGCTGAAAGTTGCTTATCCATCTTCTGAGTTTAGGCTCATGAAATAATTTATCGGAATGGTTCTGGGAACAGAGAGCACAAGCATCATGCAGATTTGAAACAAAATTTGATTGCAATGAATGCAAACGGCTAGTTGTTCTAAATTAGTCATGGAATTTTTGGTCAATCAGATATGCTCAGAGAATTAATTTTTCTACTAAAAGTTAGTCAATTATGTCTATCTGATTTTCTATTTTTGTTCAGATATAGTTCAACCAAGCATTGTTGTAAATTGTGTTTAATCTTCTGTACTGTTGTAATGCATCAATATTGTTGACTTTTGCCACAACAGTGCATATATACATGTGGATAATTTATAATACCACAGTGCATGAATTTTGATTTATCATAGTTAAATTTGAAATCAATGTTTGAATTCAGAACACAAGTTCAATGTGGTGTATTCTAGTTCTAATCTGATTCAATCATTCTTTACTACTAGGCAAAGCATATTATCAGACTAGAAGGTCACCAGAACTCATTTGAAGGATTAGCACTGCCATTTTGTTCATCTTTTGCATTTTTGTGATCATCTGCAATCAGTTGGAGGTTCATTTGGCAACTAAAGATAGTTGGCATTTCAAAGTCCGAAGTTCATTTGAATTCGGTGTTCCATAGTATGACTGACCCAAGTTGGTGAACCAAATACCAACTAACAAAATGAAATCGGTGATTCAACGTCCGACCTTGAAAATAATATCTCAGAATTAGTTTTGAGTGCTCTTGTCCATTTGGGGGTGCATTGGGTGTTTTTGAAAAGGCCATCATATTCGAGGAGAATTTGTCGAGGCGCCTGTTCACCCCCCCCCCTCTAGTCGCAATTCCGATCCCACAATGCTAAACCCTTCGACATGGTCGCTAAGGCTCGATCGGTTAAGCCTTTCCACGCACCTTTAGTCGATTGTCTCTTTATACTTAGTTGAATGGACTAGGTTGTTCAATGATCGCAACCTATTCTGATTGTTCGACTAAATCCATTCATACCCATTCATTTCTATCCATTCATTGTACTCAATTCGACTCATCCTTTGTTTCTAGTCGAATTAATATCATTTGTCGATCGTGACTTGAGTCGATCTACCCTTGACTCAACTCAAGTTGAATCATTCTATTTCATTCTATATAAGTGAGTGTGTTGATCACATGTCGACCGTCTCATTTAATCCAAAGGAATAATCTTGTGGTTATTCCTTTTCTTTTTAGAGCTGTTTCATTTCATATGAATGAATCATAACTTCTAAAATTCATATATTTTCCATTTCAACTCCAAATCGATCCATTCAACTTTCTAGATTCATCTAGATTTGTGCTCTACTTGAATGTGTACTTGGACCATATCGCTCGTACACCGTTCAAGGTCTTCTCATCCTATTTCGGAGGAATTTCACAAGAAATGTCTCATCATTTCATGTGATCTTATAAATTCAATATCTTTCTCATCCTATCTCTGATCCAATCCATTCAAGTTTCATAATCCTCCCTAATCAATACTTTAACCAATAATAATATTTCATTGTCTTGTTTATTTATTTTTCTTAGAGTTTTTATCTTGTTTTGTGTGTCGTGTAGTTCCTCGTGTTCCTGAAGATTTGAAGACCTTGTGCAAGTCCTGGAAGTCTTCATTCAAGAGTTAAAAGGTTCCAATCAAAAGAGGCATGTCACACCCCCTTTCTTGAACATGTTGAACCCATGTTTTCAAATTATTTATCGCTATGACCCATAGGATTTAATTGCATTAGTCAAATTAAAACCTACAACTATATTTATTTAGATCCCTTGACCTTGTTCTGCAAACCCAAACCATGATTTTGATTCATTTTCCCTTGTCGCCCTGAATCAATATTAGTTAGTGCTAAATTATTGGCACACTTGCTTAGTTATGCTAAAAAGAGTTGTAGATTAGATTAGATATTTTATTCTCTTTTATACTCCCTAGATAAGTCTCTTCTCATGGTTCTAAAATGATGGAAGCAATTTTTGGAAACTGGTTAAGTTAATGGTAATGCTGGTGGGTTCCGAATGCAAGCAAGGGCATTGGTTGGTAGCACCCGGGGCACTATAAGGACCGGTCAGCGGGATCTGTTGCAAAGCATTTCCATACAAGCCACAAGTCTAATGGGTAAGTCCTAACCTAGCATATAGATCGGTTCAGCAGGATGCACAGACCGAAGGGTCGTGAGAATCAAGACAAAAGGACACAAGATCTCTTTCTTATTGACTACACATTGTGGCACAAAAGGGGGCTTACGTTTCCATTGCTTTGGGCGTTGGCGAAACCTAGTGTGGTTGTCCTCTTACTGAGACGGTTTATATTAAGGGATTTGGCAGGAGTTCCTGTGTTATGGGTCATTTTGGAGACACTTTGGTGTGCTGAAATGAGTGTGTGCTTTGTAGGTAAATTTGTACACCTCTGATCAGAGTAGAATCTTTTAAAAAAGTTGTGCTCGTGGACATGAGCAAGCCAAGTGATGTTCTCTGCAGTTAGCCTAATAATCTAGATGTGAATGGTTACTGGTTTTGAAAGAATTGTTGTGCGAGTGAGCTCAGGTGTGCTACTCGAGTTAGTGAATGGCATTTATATTATTTATATGCCCATCCTTTGATATTATCCTTGCATTATATCCATTTCGGTGGCTTGTTGAGTACGTTTTGTACTCATCCTTAATTAAACTTTTTAGAAGCTGAGTTCATTGATTACGAAGGCCTGGTGTAGTTGTCTCAGTCAAAGAGCGGTTCTTGGAGCAAGATGTTCATTAGTCTTTTTATTATTTTATCTTCAGTGTAATAAAATAGCCTCTGAGCTATATTTTATTTTCTCGTAAGACGTTATTTCTTGATGAACATTTTGTAAGTTGATTTTCTTAAGTAAATTCATTAAACTCGAAATCATGAGATTTCGTGGCATTACAATTAGCCACATAAGAACCGATGATCAACTAGTTGATATTTTTATCAAACCACTTGATGAAACTCATTTTTGTAAGCTTAGGAATGAGTTAAATATTATATACTTCTCTAATGTGGCTTGAAATCATGCATATATGTGAGTTTTGCATCCTTCTAATTAAATATGTCATGTATGTGTGATTTATTTCTTTAAGTGCTATATTTGGATTTTATTTGTTCTCCAATGTTTGCATAGGGCTACACATTAAGGGGAGTATTGTATTCTTTCATATGATCTATAACTCCCTAAATGTGAAGAAATCAAAATCTAATGCTAAGTTTGAGTTGAAAACGGTCATTTTGCCCCAAAATGCTATTTGCCAATAAAATAATACAAAATTATGAAATATTTCATGAAAATCTTATATAAATGATTATTAATGTATTCCAAGGCTTTTTGATCAAAATAAAACTTCTCTACAACCTTCAAAATTCTGTTTGGCCCAAGAAGTATCTTATAGATTCTAGTTTTGAGTAAAATTGGATTATGTTCCTAGTTTCTATTCTAAATACTTTTCGGACTTTAGCCCAAAACAAAATTTGTATATCTTTTCCATATGAACGTTTTCCGTATTCAAAAGTTTTTATTTTGACCATCCTATAAAACGTTATTCAAAGTTGAAGTTCGGAAAAAATTGTCTTCCCACCGTTTTGAACTTAAGTATACATTTGAGTAAATCCCTTAATTTGAGCTCCAAAAATTTGAAATTTTGAAGTTTCATAAACTTTGGGAGTTACACATCCCCTCTAGAAATTTTCAATATTTTTAAAATTCATTTGCGAGGTTTTTCCACATTTGCCATTTTGATTCAAAATTTTGGATGTTTATTTTGTGTATGGGCGGTCTGATCGGGGGCACATGGGTGGTTCGACCGGCCCTATATGTACGGTCTGACCGAGGGTTGTGCAGGAGTCTTTTTAGTCTCGGGTTCCCCTCTTTCTCTCTATTACCCCCATTATTCAACCTCCAACCTGAGTTGCTTATTCTCCTCACCTCCCAAACTTCCCCAAATCAAATCCCTAGCATTCTTGTCGGTCGAACTGGTGATTTCTCTCCGGTCCAACCTCAACGTCGAATCCCCTTACTGGTAAGAACCTTCTCTCCACCCGATCCATAGTCTTTCTCATTTTAAGGCTAAGGTTAGGGTTTGTGCTCATGAGAAATTTTGTGACCTTGTTTAGGATAAAGTAACCTTGTTCCATCCATTTTAGCCTTCTTTTATCAATTTGCATGAATTTTTGCTATTGCTAAGGCCGATTTTCATCGTGGAAGTTTGATTTTGCCTAGTGTGCCTGGTCGGTCTGACTGGTTTGCAATGGGCGGTCAAACTAGCCAACATGCCTTGATCAAACAGACCCCCAAATATCGGTAGTCCAACTTTGTACATTTTTTTACTCCTTCGAGTTTGCCAATTACCAATAGTATAAATCAAATTTAAATCCTTCAAGTTGTCATATATTTTATCCCCTTTGAATCTCTCAAGTCATATACTCAAATCATTTTGGCCATGCATCGTGATGTCGGTCGCTCCCAAGGAAATGAGAGGCGCTCCAAGAACATTGAAGATCGTGGTTGTTGGCGTAAAAGATTACGCTAACAGGTTTCGAAGATTAGAAACTAACAAACGAAGTGTTTGTGAGCTGAACTATTTCAAGCCTCCAAATTGGATAATAGCTCAAAGCAGTTCGAAGATGTGTATTGAATAACTCAGTATTCGATGATCATTACAGGGTAAAACGGGGGGTATTTATAGGCCAAAACCTTAAGGAAAAGACCTTTTTACCCCTCTATTACAACCGACATAGTGGAAACTATTTGGTACCCTTAATAGGGCTAAAATAGTAAAAGACTAATCTAATGAGAAAGAGGATAAGTCTTCCATCTTAGCTGGCTAGGAGGTTCTGCGAAGAGTCTACATTCGAAGATATACTCCGAACTAGAGTTCGCCTCTATCCTTTGAACTTGCTCCAATACTAAACTGGAGTTAGATACTGGAGAGCTTTGGTTGAATAGACTGCCTTCGTCTTGTTACTGTAGTGACCTCGAGGATGAAGTATTTTCCCCCAATAGTAGCCCCTCGAATACGCTTCTCTGCTTGATCTGTAAAGTTAGGAGAGCAGTATACGCAAGAAAAATAATCATGCGTAGGGGTTAACAAATTTAATCAACATTCGGAATACACTAAGATTTATAACTTCGAATTGATTTCTAAGAGAGTTACATTTGAACAATCCTAGAATCAATTTAAGAAGTCAGAAAGCCTTTCAGACTCGGAAGAACTAGCTGTTAGCCTTTTCCTTTCAGAAGAAGATATGTGGCGCATTAACTTCGCAAATGGTAACGGTCAAGAATGCGAAATAGCAAGTGTGAACGGTAAAAAATTGTGAGCCTAGGCTATAAATAGAGGACCCAGAAACCTCTCAAACACCTTTCTCACCGTCTTTGCGCAATCAACCTTTAGCCTCCCAACTTTAGCCTCAAGCATTCGGTTTGGATCAATGGCGAAAACAAGCTTCAAGGCTCCTGGGGCGACTTTGGCCCTAGCCCGACAGCAGGCCATGGCGGTGGCAGCAGTGGCGGCAGCGGTGACGGCGCCAACGGGGGTAGCGCCAGCGGGGAATCCCCAACAGATCGGTCCTCACGACCTCCTCCCGGCTTCTTCGAAGTATCCGGACCAGTCTTACAAACTGGGGCCATCCACCTGCAAGAGGAAAACGATCACAGCGGTGGTCGAGGGGAAGATTAACTCGGAGATCAACGTCCGCAAACCCGGAAAGGAAGCCATCCCTTCGCTGCGGCCTGGTGAAGTTGTCGTCTTCGAAGTCTTCTTCCAAGTTGGGTTAGGACTCCCGGCGGTGGACTTCCTGTCGGAGGTATTAGATCTCTTCCATGTCACCCTTCCTCAATTATCTCTGAATGCAATAGCGCGCCTGGCTATCTTCGAATGGGCGCTCCGGGCTGAGGGCTGCGAAGGAAGAGCGGAAATATTCGCAGCGCTGCACAAGGCATCTTGCCAACCGAAGACTTACCAAGTCTCCGAAGGGGAGAAAATCGTAGTAGCCTTCGGGAGTATCAACTTCAGACTCCGAGATGAATTCCAACTGCGATTTCCAGTGAAGGCCATCAATGCCAGATGGTACACAGATTGGATTCTCCGGTGGTTTTATGCCGAAGTTGGAGTAGGCAGTCGTCTGGCTGGACCCCTGCAAGACATATACTTTTGAAGGGAGGCTGAAGTCCACACGGATCCTAGCCAGCTCGAAGCTTGCCTTAGCCTGCTCCAAAGAATTAGTCACCGCATGAGCAAGCAGGACTTAGCGGAGGAGTTCATTGGGCTCCAAATTCCACCTCTGATGGCTAAATGGCCTATCACCTTCGAAGAAGATCCAGAGGGTGGACTCCAAAAAATTTCTTCGAACTTGAGCCCTGCATGTAACTTCGAAAACTACAACATGTTTTATATACGATTGTTCGATGAAATGACTAATGCAAACTCATCTTTCAGCTTCTCAAGCCCCTATGACTTCGGAGCAAGTTGTTCAAGCTTCGGAGAAGATTCTTGGATCTCCAACTCCGGCAGGAAAAGGACTGGAGAAAGAAGCTAGTGGGCAGTTGGGAGCAACTTAACCGAGTATGGGGCGTACTCGGAGTTGCAGCCCCCCTCTTCTGGACTCGGTGCCTTCTGAGCAAGGCCCGAAGAAGAGGAAAGCAGATGTTGGGACTTTGGCTCCGGCCAAGACTCCCGTGAAAAAGTTAGCCCGAAAGACAAAGAATGTGGCTCCTTCAAGGCCTGTGGCTTCACCCTTCGATTCATCCGAAGATGATGGAGTGAGAGAAATGAAAATGGTCCTCGTGAACCTAATTACCGAAGACGAAGCGCAGGCAAATGTTGTTGTAGACACTGGCGACGTAGCAAGCGTGCTAGCTGCTCCAGGTAGCTCCGAACAGGCCGGGACCTCAAGTGTCTAGCCTGACTTGCCGCATCAAGAAGCCCCTGCTACTGAAGGTGGAGTCGAAGTTATAGCTGAACAAGCTTCAATTCTGGACGAAGTGGTAACTATTGCTCCAACGGAAGCTCCAACAGTCAACCCTTTGGTTCTAGACCCCGAGTCCGATGAAGACTTCGAAGTGGCCTTCGACCCTTCGAGTAGCCCCATACTCATTCGCCGATAGGACTTCGGAGGTAAACTTCACTTAAACCGCCTTTTTCTTTACCCTGAAAAATTATGCAATATATAATACCTTTGTTTTGGCAGGGTCTGCTCCCATGGAGACGACTCCTCCTGCGAAGACTGCTCCTGGGACTTCGACATCTCCGGGGTCATTTCCAGAAGCTGCACAAATGGGACATGGAAAAGGTAAAGGCAAAATGGACCCCTTTCCTGCTCCGAACTCGAGATTAACTCCGTCGGAATCGATAGACAGAGGACAATCTACGAAGGGGGGCCAGTCCACTGAAGTTTCCGAGGATGCGGCGCATCGCTCCAGCCCTTCACCCAATGAAGACGATCAAATGGCTTTGTCCATGCTCCCCCTCCTAGCTCCTTTCCTGGAGCGAAGGACCGGACTTTGGGCCCTGCTCAAACCTTTGGATCGAGCTAACCGCGAAGTTGGGGAAACAGACTTAGTAGCCATACTTGGGGAGGCTGAAGGGTCGGAGTTGAACGCAGCATTAGAACGGGCAGCATACTAGGTACGAAGTATCTGCAAAAACAAGATTAATTTCAACTTAAGAACAATTTCTCACCTTGCTTCTTCTCTTCACAGCAAATAGTCTTGGCTCGAGCTGCAGCTGTTTCGAATGAGCGAGGAAGCATTCGTCTTAAGGAGAGGATTACTGCCCTCCAATGGAGTCTTGAGGGCTCCAAAATTCGAATCTCCAGCTTGGACGAGATGGTTGCAGTGGAGAGGAGAGCCAGACTTGATCTGGAGGCCGCAAATCAAAAGCTCGAAGCCGAACAAATCGTGCTTCGGGATGAAATCGAGAAAATGCGGGCAGAGCATGCAATGGTGGGGGCTGAGTTGGTTAAGCTTCAAGAAGAAAAAGCGAAAGCCATGGAGGAGGCCATCAACCTACTTAGCCAGAAGAACTCTTTGGCTACGGAGGCACCTAGACTATCTTCTGTGGTAGACGAGCTGTCTTCGTCAAGGGATGCCTTAATTGAAGACAAGGTGAAGTCGGAGAAGGTAGCTGCGGAGGTCATGGATAATCTTTTAGGTGTTTTAGAGTACTTCGGTACTTTTTGGACACTACCTTCGAGTGACAACGTCCCCGTACTGCGACGGCTGAAAATGATCCAAGGAGCAGCGAAGATGATGAAGACGGTGGGTATTCGGTATGGAGAACTCTCCGGCCAAGTAGCTGCTCTCGTTGTACTTCGCTACTATGAGGATCTAGGGCTATCAGTAGCACCAGACTTGGGGGCGGCTCCCATTACCTTCTACGACAACCAACTGTTAAACCCTTCTGAATATGTGGCCGCAGCCTGGCAAGCCTTCCAAGCATCATTGAGAGCCGAAGGTCGAACAACGGTCAAGGATTTGATCGATGAAGGGCTTTGCCAGAAACAAGCTCGGTCTCAAGCTTCGAGCAGCCAGCCTCCGCCTGACCCGCAGGTTTAGTTTTGCTTAGGGGTCCAAATATGTAAAAATTATGCTTTCATCTGTTATGAATGAAAACTTATTTGTTGTATTTTTAGGCTTCCCAACCTCGTATGGATGATCTCGAAGTATTAAATGTTACCGAAGAACTTCGCCTGCTATGGGCTACCTTCGATCTTTTAAAACTTCACAAATGACCTCGATTTCTGATTCCTCGAGAAAGCTCTGGTGCAATTGCGCCCAAAATACGTAAAGATATATTATCTCATATTAAAGAGGAAGAAAAAGAATTTAACTTGGAAACCTCATCTTCTAAAGACGTTGAATGGTCCGAAGAAGAGATTACTGCTGAAGAACAAGGAAAGAAGCCTGAAGAACTTCGAAGCTGGGAGAGAAGCCCGAGCGACTTTGAACTTGGGCTGAACTTCAACAGGAACAAAAAGATTTTCAAGCTTCGAAGGGAGGGAGAAGAATTAAACGTAAAGTTATCAGGACTCCCGGCTTTGGAACTAGTCGTTCCGGCTTTAGTGGTAGATCTAGAGATTGAAGGGGTCTTCGATTCCTTCTTGGTATAGACACAGATTTTTTGTAATGTAATGTAATCTATTCGAATGATAAAGGTTAAGATTTTAAAATTGTCTCCCTACTTCCCAGCCCCTCTTTGGGCGTAAGAAACTTCGAAGTGTAGTCGAAGATGGTTAGGCGCAAAGAAAAGACTTAGGAGTACAATTTTGGAGGATCAGAGCCCCTTAGCAACTTAGAAATTGATTAAAATCTCACAAAATGTCTTCGACTACTTGGAGTCTGAAAACTGGTAACTTAGTACCTTTTGTTTGAAAGTAGTCACTTCGGACTAATTTTCTGGACACCTTATCATCCAAAACGATTGGTCACTTTGGACTCTTTTTACAGATATTCGAAGCATATCAGCTCAAACTCTGTTTAGTTTGGCCTCCTTCGGCTCTTTTTGCGAATTCTATCAAACCGGTGGTTTGGAATTCGCAGTGGTCTCCTTGGACTCTTTTTACGGATGCTTTCAAGGTGGAGCTTAGAATCCGCATTATTTGGTCTCCTTCGACTCTTTTTACGGATGTTATCAAGCTGGTGGCTTAGAATCTGTTTTTCAGTGACTTTCCCACCTCGTCGGAAGCTTCGAACCAGTGGTTCGAAGTCTGAAAAATTGGTTCAAATGAATAACACTTCCTTCACAACCAACTTCGTTCTTCCAGTGCGTCCACTAGAAGTAGGAAGTGTTTGAGAGGTAGGAATTATCTGAACCATGAGCTTTATTAATTCAGAAGGTGTTTACATATGATTACAAGGAGCCCTATGCGAAATATCGCTTTAAGTGCTCCGCATGCCAGGCATGCTTTAACTCTTCGCCTTCTAAATTATCTAACTTAAAAGAACCAAGGCGTCCTGAGTGGAGAATAATGTATGGACCTTCCCACTTATTTCCTAATTTCCCTGGTGCTATAATGCTTCACAAAACTAGATGACCTGGCTTAAGTTCGTTAAGCTTAACCTTCTAGTCAAACCAAGTCTTCGTCTACTACTGATACTTTGACAAATTGGCGATAGCTCGAAGTCTTGTTTCTTCTGTTAAATGAAGCGAAGCTTTCCTTTCTCCTTCTATTTTAGGTTCGGTGCAGCGAAGAGATCCTCCTTTGAGCTCCGTTGGCGTCATAGCTTCATCTCCGAATAATAGTCTAAAAGGAGTGAACCCTGTGGACCTTGTTTGGGTGGTCCGAATGGACCATAAAATCTTTGGGAGCTCTTCGGTCCACAACCCTTTTGCCAACCCTACTATTCTTCGATTTAACCCTGACAAGATATTGCCATTGGCTCTTTCGACAGCTCCATTAGACTGAGGATGGTGCACTACAGCGAAGCATATTTGTATGCCAAGATCTTCGCAAAACTTCCTGAAGGGCTCTGCATCAAACTGTGTCCCATTATCAACTGTGAGCTATCGAGGTACTCCTAACCGGCATATAATACTTTTCTAGAAAAATTTTTGTACATTATTCGAAGTGATAGCTGTGAGGGGTTCTGCTTCGACCCACTTGGAAAAGTACTCAATTGCTACCACTGCGAATTTCAAATTTCCTTTTGCTACTGGGAAGGGGCCAATAAGGTCCATGCCCCATCTGGCCATGGGCCACACTGGGGCAATGACTTGAAGAGTTGTTGGCGGACGATGACTTCTTCCCATCCATTGACAACCCTGGCACGTGCGGACTAGACTCTCTACATCAGCTACTATTGTAGGCCAGTAAAGCCCCTAGCGAAGTGTTTTTCCTGCCAAAGCTCGAGGGGCCAAATGGCTACCACAAAGGCCTTCATGAATTTCTCGAAGAATCTCCTGACCTTCGGCTTGAGATATACATCGGAGCATAGGGGAACATACTCCGGCCTTGTACAGTGTACCGTTGATTATATGATAATTTCGAATTCTGAGATTTAACCTCGAAAGTTGTGGCCTTTAGGCAAATTTGCTTCTCCTCGTAACAATTCCATAATTGACCTCCACCAATCAGTACATGGAATGCAAAGAACTTCCACAGAAGGGATCTATGTTACCGAAGGTGAACTTAGCTCTTCGTAAAAAACTCCTTCCGAAATGTCCATAGCTCCGGCTACAACTTTTTCCAAGTATCAGCTTGCATATTTTCAGCTCTGGGTATACTTCGGATGGAAATCCCTTTAAATGCTGCTTCAATCTTACTAATCTCTTCCAAATATTTTGCAAGCTGGGGATGATGAACTTGAAAACTTTTATCAACGTGCCCTGCTACAATTTGAGAATCTGTTTTAATAACAACTCTTGTAGCCCCCAAAGCACGTGCTTTTCGAAGTCCTAACAAAATTCCTTCATACTCTGTTGTATTATTGGTGGACTTAAAGTTGAGCCTTGCAGAGTACATTGCTCTTTGCCCTGAAGGCGAAATTATCACCGCTCCGACACTTGCTCCAGATGCTTGGAAAGCTCCATCGGAGTATATGGTCCAAATTCCTTCATTTGGTTTCTCTGGAGCCCATACTGCGGAGGGAGTCCATTCTGTCACAAATCTGATAACACCTGTGACTTGATTGTTGTCCTCGCCACGAAGGAGATGCCGAAGGGTGCTAATTCAACAGCCCATTTCCCAATTCTTCCTGTAGAATCCTTACTTCGGAGCATATCTCCTAAGGGATAGGAAGTTGGTACAATCACATTATGTTCTAGGAAATAATGCATTAACTTCCTCGAAGCCATTATCAGAGCATAGGTGAACTTCTCAAGCTCAGAATATCTTGTTTTTGCTCCAGACAATGCTTCGGATACAAAATAGATTGGATTATGTACCAACTTCCCATTGAAATCAACTTCTCTGACAAGGACTACACTGACAGCGGAGCCAGTAGCCGCAAGGTAGAGGAGTAGGGTTTCGTCCGCAACAGGCACCGTGAGTGTAGCGAGGTTACTAAGATAATTCTTAATATCATCAAAACTCTTTTGACACTCCGGTGTCCATGCAAAATCTTCGGACCCTTTCAATGCTTTGAAGATGGGCAAACTTCTCTCCGCAGACCTTGCTAGGAATCTTCTAAGTGCTGCAAGGTGACCAATTAGCTTTTGCACTTGCTTCAAATTTTCCGGAGGAGCCATCCTTTGTAATGCAGTTATTTGAGTAGGGCTAGCTTCGATCCCTCTTGAGGAGCCATGCTGAATAGCGTGGGCCTCATGGCTCCAGATGTGATGAGTCATTGTCAACGATAGTCAAAGAGGGCTGAAAAGAGAGAGATGATCTGCTGCGTCTGGGCCGCGTGTGACTCAGGTACACGGGCAGCAAGCGACTGTCGGGCAGAGGGGCCGCGAAGTCGGGCTGGCCCAATCCGGGTACATGGGCTAGGAGCAGCAGAGGATCCACTGGACTGTTGACTGGGATTGACTCAGGTACACGGGCGGCGAGTGATTGCCGGGCTGAGGGAGCCGCGGAATCGGGCCGGCCCAATCCGGGTACCCGGTGTGAAGACAGTGGACGCTTTGTCAGTTTCGGCGCAAAACTGACGACCGCTGATCTTGGATCGGACCGTCCTGGAGCGAAGCCGTAGCTGCCACGAAAGCTCCGCATCAGGACAAGTTACCTTTATTTAGGATTTTACTTTTTTGCCTTTAGGCCCACAGTCTGTCAGTCGAGTCTGTAAAAAACCCTAAGGGCATTTCGGTCTTTTCCATTTTTATTCAGCGTCTGTAAAAAACCCTAGGGGTATTTCTGCATTTTTACATTTAATGGGCTGCCTATAAATAGGCCCCAATATCCTAGGGTTAGGGTTACCCATTTTAAGAAATTACTTTACCAATCAAAATTATGGGTCATCTTTTCCTCTGTCTCCTCTGAAATCGCCGCCGCCTCTGTTTATTCCTCCACCGCCGGCGTCTTTTTCTTCGGTCGCCGGCCAGTTTCTCTGCTTCCTACCAGGCGCTAGCGAGTTATTGCACACACAAACCGTGGCTTTAAATCCTGTTGTTTCCCTGGTGTGTGCGCAAGCCTTGGCTAGAGATTAGCACTTGCGTGCTTGTGTCGGGCAAAGAGCACAGCTAGCCCGGCAGCCTACGGCTAGCTGGCCTGCAGCATTGGCAGCCAGTGGTTTCGCTCGGCTGTGCGCAGCAGGAAATCACGAGAAGCTTGCAGCCGGCGTGCACGCATCCTCGGGAGGCCAGCCAGGATCTTCTGTGACTACAAGCGCCGGTGTGTAGATCTGCATGGCGATAGAAAGCTACGTAACGGAGAAGCCAAAATGCTCACGGCATGTGTCCAGGTGAAGGAAGAAAGGAAAAAAAATCCATTGCACGGTAATTTTTGTTTTGCCTCGATTTGCGTGCATTTGCTATTACTTTGTTGTTTTTAATCCTCTGTTTAATTCTTTGTATCGTGAGTACTGTAGCTACGAACAAGAAGTACTGTAGCGTAAAACACTATAGATTTGTAGTACTGTTGCAACATTTTTTTTCTGAAGCTCCAGAGTTCTGTTTCATTCAACGAATCAAACCAAACCATGATTAGTACTAATTACGTTTCTCGATTTGCGTGCTAATTAAATATTCATGTATTGCCATGTTTCACGTACGGTTAGCACTATTTCAAATACTTCCCGTAACATCCTATTGCATGTGATGGCATACTGTTAAAAAGTATTTTTCATGAATATATTTTATCTGTTGAGTTAATCTTTGTGCTGTCATTACATCTGTTGGTTCATCTGCTGTTTTGATAGATAATATTGATTCTGGTGTTTTAATCTGAGCACTGTTTTATTTCGGTTAGAACATCACAGTTTACCATCTTCATATGTGTTGGTTTGATTAAATGCCTGTGTGTTAATTAATCTGTGAATCAGCCTTAAGCACTGTGTTGGTGTCTTTTCGATTAGGACACCGGTCGTGTTTGGGCTAGATCATTTTAGGTCTTGTTGATTCGTTTACTTTTCTTTGCTAAGTCTGTCGAGGTGCGTTGGGTATTGGGAGCAGGCCATGATTCGAAAGAATTTTTTAGGCGCCCATTCACCCCCCCCTCTGGTCGCTACTTTCGGTCCTACAAGTGGTATCAGAGCCTGGTTAGGGTTTTTTCCATACCTTAACCGGTTCTAACCCCCAGTAGTGATCATGACTTCTCCTGGCAAGGTCCCGTCCTTGGAAGCTTATGGCTATAATTATTGGAAGACTCGCATGCGAGCCTATCTCATGAGCCAAAGCTCGGACATCTGGGACATTTGCGTTCACGCTACGTTTGTCATATTGCTAGTTGCTGAGCGTGATTCTCCTAGTATCATCGCCCAGCATGTGAACAATAGCAAAGCAGTGAACATCTTGTTTTCTGGTTTAGGTCCCACCGAATTTGAGCGTGTGAGCCATCTTTCCACTGCGAGAGAGATCTGGGCTACCCTCCAGGCACACCATGAGGGGACAGCCCAGATCAAGGCTCGGCTCTATCAGACCTATCGGCGTGAATATGAAAACTTCACACAAAAGCCGGGTGAATCTGTTGAAGCGTTGTTTGGTCGTTTTCAGTCGATCATAAACAAGCTTCGGGACAACAAGGCTGAGGGTGTTCAGTTAGTCTCAGATCACGAACAGGCACTCAAGGTTCTTCATACCTTGGACCCAAAGATCTGGGAGATCAAGGTATCCTCTATCATTGAGAGTACTTCTTATGATACCTTGACCATTTCTGATTTGTTTAGCAAGCTGAAGGCCACCGAGGTTGATACCCAGTTGAGATCAAATCTCACTGGCTCTGGATCAAAGTCTCTGGCCCTTGCTACACCTTCTGTTGATCCCTCTTCTGTGAGCTGTGTTGGGTTCTCTTTGATGTCTATCACTAAGGATCAGCTTGAGTCGTTGGGAGATGATGATTGTGTCTTTTTAACAACCGGGTGTGTCGTGTCTATGATAAGAGGATGTTCAAAAGACACGGCACAAAGACCGGATGCTTTGAGTGTGGTGACCCAGGACACTTCATCGCCGACTGCCCCAAGCGCAATGGCCACAAGAAGAGCACTGGTGGTGGCTCCCACGACTCCGGCAAGCACGACAGCTCCTCCTTCAACAAGGGCAAGCCAAAGACCAGATTCTTCAAAAAGGCCCTGAAGGACTACCGGCGAGAGAACAAGAAGCGCGACAAGGCCTTCTTTGCTGAGATGGAGAAGATCTACTCCAAGCGGTCCACGTCTTCTTCCTCTTCATCGAGCTCAAGCGATGAGGAGATCATCATCAGGAAGGGGAAGGACAAGGACGATCCAGCGGGCCTTTGCTTCATGGCTTTCGGGGACAGACCGAAGAGCCACTCACACCAGCGCCGAAGATCCCTCAAGAGCTTCTGCTCAATGGCTCTTGGGGATAAGGAAGAAAAGAGCTCCTCCGATGACTCCGACGACGACGACAACAAGGTATCATCCTATGAACGAGAAATTGTTGATTTACTTGAGAGCAATCGTCAGGAGTTAAAGTATCGGGAAAAACTGCTTAGGGGGGCTAAGAAGAGGATAGATGAGTTAGAGAGTGAGCTTGCCATGGCCAACGGCAGAATTGAGAGTCTATCTTCTTCCCCTTGCTTGGGTGATAGCAGTGAGTGCCCAAAGTGTGAGGTGCTTCTGTGTGACCTGTCGACTCTGAAGTCCAGGTACACAGAAAGGGTTGATGAGAGGGACGCTTTGGCCACTGAGCTTGAAAGCACTCAGCTGGAGCTGAAAGATGCTCAAGCCACTGTCGTCGCACCCTGTGCTGAGTGCCCATCTCATCTAGCTGTCTTAGCTGAGCTGAAAGCCAAGGGCGATGTGCATTTGGGTGATTTGGAGAGAGTGAGAGCTGAGCTTGCGCAGACTAGGCTAGAGCTTGAGACATTGTCAGTTCCACCCACTGTCTGTGAGAATTGTCTGTCTCTTAGAATGGAGTTGATTAAGCTGAAAGCCGAGAAGTCTGTCCAGATAGATAGCGAGTGTGAGACCTGCTTGTCTCAGGTGGAGGTTCTAGCTGCCTTGAGAGAGGAGTTAGCCGATTCTCAGAATGAGAACTTTTACCTCCGTTCTATCTTGAGTTGGATCAGTGCCAGAGAGCCTCAGCTTGGCATGATGATCCAGCAGTTCAAGAGGCAGGATGGGTTTGGGGTAGGTTACACCTACACCAAGGCTGACTTTGAGAGTGCCATTAGCCGGGCAGTGGAGTGGAGTAAATGACTCCAGAGCAGAAGTATCCCAAGACTCACTCCACTGAGTCTTCCCAGGCTGGTCAGCCCAAGGATGGAGTGATCCATGAACCACCCAAAGCTCCACCCAAGAAGCCTATCTGGGTTCCAAAGCCCAAACACCTCCACACTTCTCTTGACTCTCTTCCTGGACCCTCTCAACCCAAGAAGACTACACCGAACACCACTAAGCCCAAGAACCCCAAGCCTCAACCACATCCCAAGAAGCCCACCTATCATTGTGAGTATTGTCAGAGAGACGGGCATCTTGCGGAGTTTTGCTTCAGGAGGGAAACGGGTTGAGAGAGCAGAGAGAGCTCGTGGTGGTCAGGAGCAGTTCTACCAGCAGGATGGTAGACTGCGTGTTCCTCGACGCGGGGAGAGGCTAGAGGCCAGGCCGCGTCGTGTAGGTGGTGGTAGAGGAGACGGCTTTCTTGCCCGTACTCCAGTTGGTGGTGGTCGTTCCGGCAGAGCTCCAGGCCGTTTTGGCTACGATCCTGGACCTCGTGGCCGAGGCTTTAGGCAGAACCAAGGACCGCGCTTTGAGCCGCGTTTTGGTCCAAACTTTTCTGATGATTTCTGCTTTCCGTCTTTTGAGCAGATGGCTCGACACTGGTTTAGCTCTTTTGCTAAACCCGGTGCCGGACCATTTGCTCCCACTTACAACCATTAATTGTGCAGGATCGGGGACTGGAGGACGTTTGGATCATGGACTCAGGGTGTTCTCGCCACATGACAGGACATCGCAGATGGTTCTCCAGTCTCACTCCCCCGAGCTCCAAAGAATACATCACCTTCGGGAATAGTGGTCAAGGGAAAGTAAGTGGCATTGGCTCAATTCGCATTTCAGACCATTTTTCTTTGAAGAACGTTGCTTTGGTTGGAAACTTGAACTTCAATTTGATTTCTGTTTCGCAACTTCTTGAGGATGGTTTAGAGGTGCGTTTTAAGAAGGGCAATTCTTCTGTGTTTGATTCTAGAGGGTCTTTGATTTGCCAGATCTTACCTTTCGGTAAAGTTTTTCGAATTGACTTCTCTAGTTCTTTTGGCCCTTCTCGCTGTTTGATTGCTGGATCTTCTTCTGAGCTCTGGAAGTGGCATAGGAGGTTAGGTCATTTGAGTTTTGATCTGCTAGTCAGGTTAAGCTCTATGGACCTCATCCGAGGATTGCCCAAGCTTAAGATGGAGAAGGATCTAGTTTTTCATCCCTGTCGTCATGGGAAAATGGTTGCCGCTTCTCACTCACCTGTGACTCAGGTGATGACTTCGTATCCAGGCGAGCTTTTACACTTGGACACTGTTGGTCCAGCTCGGGTACGCTCAGTCGGTGGGAAGTGGTACGCACTTGTCATTGTTGACGACTTTTCTCGATTCTCGTGGGTTTTCTTTTGGAGTCTAAGGATGAAACTTTTCAATTTGTTCATGACCTGATTTTGAAGCTGAAGAATGAGAACAATGGTCGGATGCGAGCAATTCGCTCCGACAACGGCTCTGAGTTCAAGAACTCTTAGTTCGTCAGCTTTTGTAGTGATCAGGGTCTGGACCATCAGTTTTCTTCTCCTTACACTCCCCCACAGAACGGCGTTGTGGAACGAAAGAACCGCACGCTAGTCGAGATGGCCAGGACGATGCTCGATGAGCACAGGACTCCTAGGCGCTTTTGGGCTGAAGCCATGAAACACGGCTTGCTATCTGGCCAACCGCATTTTTCTTAGAGCTTACCTAGGTAAGACCTCATATGAGTTGCGGTTTGGTAGACAGCCCAAGGTGAGCCACTTGCGAGCATTTGGCTGCAAGTGCTTTGTGCTCAAGAAGGGAGGGCATTTGGACAAATTTGAGTCTCGTTGCTGGGATGGAGTTTTTCTTGGTTATGCTTTGCATTCTCGAGGCTTCCGTGTTTGGAACCTCGACTCCCAGCAGCTTGTCGAGACTTGCGAGGTTTCTTTTGATGAGTCCTTGCCTTCTTTAACTCCTTCTTTTGAGCTTTCTGGTGATGGTGAGCTCGGAGAGTCCATCTTCGAGGAAGATGAGGATACTCCAGCTGCTGATGAGGGTGGGCCTTCTGCACCTCCTGCAGAGCCCACACCTTCTGAGACTTCGACTGAGGACGAGGGCGGACCTCTGATCACTTCTTCCACTTCGATCGAGCCCCCTCAGTCGAGTCTAGAGGTGCCAGCTGCTGACTCCGGTGAGGTGACTTCAGATCACCAGGGATCCTGAGCAGTTCAGCGTGATCACCCCTCAGAGCTCATCATCGGTGATGTGTCTACAAGAACTTTGCGATCGTCTGTTGACTCTCTTGCTGTGTTTGCTGAATCTGCTTTTGTTGCATCTTTTGAGCCCAGAGACATTTCTCATGCTCTTTCTGACTCGAACTGGATTAATTCCATGCAAGAAGAGCTTGAGAATTTTTGTCCGCAATCGGGTTTGGACACTAGTAGAGCTGCCACCAGGATGCAACCCCATAGGCACCAAGTGGGTGTTCAAGAACAAGCAAGGTGAAGATGGGGTTGTGGTGCGCAACAAAGCTCGACTAGTTGCCCAGGGTTATTGCCAGAAGGAAGGTATTGACTTTGAAGAAACCTTCGCCCCTGTTGCCCGTCTTGAGTCCATTCGCATTCTCTTAGCTTTTGCTTCTTCGAAGGGTTTTTAAGCTTTTTCAAATGGATGTCAAGAGTGCTTTTCTGAACGGGTACATAGAGGAGGAGGTTTATGTTAGGCAGCCCCCCGGTTTCGAGAACCCTAAGTTTCCTCGACATGTTTTTAAGCTGCAGAAAGCTTTATACGGGTTAAAGCAAGCCCCCAGGGCTTGGTATGACCGGTTAAAGCAGTTTTTGTTGGGGAAGGGCTTTGTGATGGGTTCTGTGGATAAACTCTCTTCTTGCTTAGAGATGCTTCTGATTTTTTAGTCGCTCAGATATACGTGGACGATATTATCTTTGGCGGTACTACTAACGATCTTGTGTCCAAGTTTTCTGAGCAGATGCACAGTGAGTTTGAGATGAGCCTCATGGGTGAGCTCAAGTATTTTCTAGGGCTCCAGATCAAGCAGACCAAGGACGGCACCTTCATCCACCAGGGTAAGTATACTCGGGACATGCTTAAGAAATTTGACTTTGGTGGTGAGTTGAAGCCGCAGATGACCCCGATGGGCACATCTGGGGGTCTGGACAAGGACGAGAGCGGCGTCAAGGTCAATGAGAGAGAGTTTCGAGGGATGATCGGTTCGCTGCTGTACTTGACGGCGACGAGGCCAGACATACAGTTCGCCGTGGGACTGTGCGCGCGCTTCCAGTCTTCACCACGCGCGTCTCATCGGCAAGCTGTCAAGCGCATCTTCAGGTATCTTACCTATGCGCCTGATCTCGGTCTTTACTATTCAGCATCATCTTCTCTTGATTTATCTGGCTTTTCGGACGCTGACTTTGGTGGGTGCCGGTTGGATCGCAAGTCGACTTCCGGTACTTGCCAGTTTCTTGGTTCTTCTCTTGTCTCTTGGTCTTCTCGAAAGCAATCTGGAGTTGTTCTTTCGACCACAGAGGCTGAGTATGTAGCTGCTGCTAGCTGCTGCTCACAATTGGTTTGGATGATTTCCACTCTACGAGATTTTGGGTTGTTCTTTCCTACCAGAGTTCCTTTGTTTTGCGACAGCACTAGTGCAATTAGTGTAGGGAAAAACCCATGTCTCCATTCTAAAACCAAACACATTGATGTGCGCTTTCACTTTTTGCGGGATCAATATGAGAAAGGTGTCATTGACCTTGTTCATGTTGATACCCATCATCAGTTGGCTGATATTTTCACCAAACCCCTAGATCAGTCTACATTTGAGCGTTTACGAGGGGATTTGGTGTTGTGTATCCTTTTTAGGATATTTTGAGTCAGTTTTCTTTCTTCTTTACTCTTTTCTTGAGTCGTTTTGTGTGTGTTCATATCATGCATATTCACATATCACACTTTTGAGCCTGCTTCTGTTATATGATTGAACTGCTTTACTTATTCTAGCTGGTACATGCTTTTGATTACTTGTCAATGATCATGTTTGGTTCAGTTCACTTGATATGTCTGATATCTGTCATATGCATGGCTTTTATGCTTTAAACTTAAAAACTTAATCACCATTGCTTCTGGTAACTAGCATGTGTAGGCTGAGTGCTTTTGTTATCTGTTACATGCCTTGTAGCTAGTTCATCACATAGATGCAGATATGCAACTTGGACATCTTTATGCTTTAACATGGAAAATGTGCTATAAAAATGATAAAAATCAAAAAATGAATGAGAATTCCATGCCTTTTTATGCTTGAGTTGAAAAGATCCAAGTGGATTTGCCTTGTCGCATTGCATTGTTCTGGACTGCTTACCATAACACTTTGGTATGAACTAGGACAGTGTAGTGTATGCCAAGACCAATGTCTTAAGCTTCTGATGGTCCAGTTCTGGCCTAGGCTTGACTTGGTCGGTTAGCATAAGGTTTGACAGACAAATAACCCTTGGCAAAAATGAAAAAGGAAAATGAAAAGCCTGAAACTTAAAAAGACAACAAGTTTGCTGAAGCACTTTGTTTTGGACGATGCTTATTTGGTAGATATCAGTTAGCGTCTGCATCTCATGCTTTACCTTGCTTGTTAACTGGAAAATGTGGTGATACCTTTGTTTGCAAAACTGAAAATGCGTGCTAAATGACTTTTCTCCTGGCTATCATCTGTTGTACTGATCATGCCATGTGACTTCGACAGTATGTCTTTGCTATACTTGTTAGATGTTGTAATTGCAGTAAATCATATCTGAGAAGCATGCTTTCTTCACCTCCACCTGCACCTCCGTTGCATTCATTGCATATTTTGAGGGGGAGTTGCATTTTAGGGGAGTCAGTGTCGTTTTTAGAGTGCTTGATGAGTTCACTTGTCAACAAGGGGGAGAAATTTTGGTATAAGAGTTTAAGGGGGAGGTTTTGGCTTTCTCTGGGATTTGTTTCAGGTGGAGTTTTTGTCCGTTTGTCCTTACTCTTTTGATATCCTTGTTGATGTTTCTGGGACTGCACTCGTTTTGAGCTTTTACCTTTGGTTAACCATAATGGACCGTCTCTTGCTTTTGTTCGGCTTTTGGTCATTAGGGATAAACTTTTACTTTGTTTTCTTCTTTTCTGTTTTCTTGTGTTTTGTTTTCGTGTTTCCACGGTTGTTCGCAGGTACTGAAAAGCAGATGAAGTGAAGTGTTGACAATGCACTCATCAAGGGGGAGATTGAGGAGCCATGCTGAATAGCGTGGGCCTCATGGCTCCAGATGTGATGAGTCATTGTCAACGATAGTCAAAGAGGACTGAAAAGAGAGAGATGATCTGCTGCGTCTGGGCCGCGTGTGACTCAGGTACACGGGCAGCAAGCGACTGTCGGGCAGAGGGGCCGCGAAGTCGGGCTAGCCCAATCCGGGTACATGGGCTAGGAGCAGCAGAGGATCCCTGGACTGTTGACCGGGATTGACTCAGGTACACGGGCGGTGAGTGATTGCCGGGCTGAGGGAGCCGCTGGAATCGGGCCGGCCCAATCCGGGTACCCGGTGTGAAGACGGTGGACGCTTTGTCAGTTTCGGCGCAAAACTGACGACCGCTGATCTTGGATCGGACGTCCTGGAGCGAAGCCGTAGCTGCTACGAAAGCTCCGCATCAGGACAAGTTACCTTATTTAGGATTTTACTTTTTTGCCTTAGGCCCCACAGTCTGTCAGTCGCGTCTGTAAAAACCTAAGGGCATTTCGGTCTTTTTCCATTTTATTCAGCGTCTGTAAAACCCTAGGGGTATTTCTGCATTTTACATTTAATGGGCTGCCTATAAATAGGCCCCAATATCCTAGGGTTAGGGTTACCCATTTTAAGAAATTACTTTACCAATCAAAATTATGGGTCATCTTTTCCTCTGTCCCTCTGAAATCGCCGCCGCCTCTATTTATTCCTCCACCGCCGGCGTCTTTTTCTTCGGTCGCCGGCCAGTTTCTCTGCTTCCTACCAGGCGCTAGCGAGTTATTGCACACACAAACCGTGGCTTTAAATCCTGTTGTTTCCCTGGTGTGTGCGCAAGCCTTGGCTAGAGATTAGCACTTGCGTGCTTGTGTCGGGCAAAGAGCACAGCTAGCCCGGCAGTCTACGGCTAGCTGGCCTGCAGCATTGGCAGCCAGTGGTTTCGCTCGGCGTGCGCAGCAGGAAATCACGAGAAGCTTGCGGGCGTGCACGCATCCTCGGGAGGCCAGCCAGGATCTTCTGTGACTACAAGCGCCGGTGTGTAGATCTGCATGGCGATAGAAAGCTACGTAACGGAGAAGCCAAAATGCTCACGGCATGTGTCCAGGTGAAGGAAGAAAGGAAAAAATCCATTGCACGGTAATTTTTGTTTTGCCTCGATTTGGTGCATTTGCTATTACTTTGTTGTTTTTAATCCTCTGTTTAATTCTTTGTATCGTGAGTACTGTAGCTACGAACAAGAAGTACTGTAGCGTAAAACACTATAGATTCGTAGTACTGTTGCAACATTTTTTTTCTGAAGCTCCAGAGTTCTGTTTCATTCAACGAATCAAACCAAACCATGATTAGTACTAATTACGTTTCTCGATTTGCGTGCTAATTAAATATTCATGTATTGCCATGTTTCACGTACGGTTAGCACTATTTCAAATACTTCCCGTAACATCTATTGCATGTGATGGCATACTGTTAAAAAGTATTTTTCATGAATATATTTTATCTGTTGAGTTAATCTTTGTGCTGTCATTACATCTGTTGGTTCATCTGCTGTTTTGATAGATAATATTGATTCTGGTGTTTTAATCTGAGCACTGTTTTATTTCGGTTAGAACATCACAGTTTACCATCTTCATATGTGTTGGTTTGATTAAATGCCTGTGTGTAATTAATCTGTTGAATCAGCCTTTAAGCACTGTGTTGGTGTCTTTTCGATTAGGACACCGGTCGTGTTTGGGCTAGATCATTTTAGGTCTTGTTGATCCGTTTACTTTTCTTTGCTAAGTCTGTCGAGGTGCGTTGGGTATTGGGAGCAGGCCATTGATTCGAAAGAATTTTTTAGGCGCCCATTCACCCCCCCCCCTCTGGTCGCTACTTTCGGTCCTACACCTCTGCTTGAAACTAGATACCCTAACAATTTTCCAGCCTGAGCCCCGAAGATACATTTTTCGGGGTTAAGATGGACTCCACATGCCCGAAGGCTATTGAATGTTTCTGCTAAGTCTAGGCTATGTTGGTGCTTTAGAGGACTCTTTATTACAATGTCATCCATATAGGCTTCTACATTGCGGCCCATTTGATGACCTAGAGCCTTAGCAATTAACCTCGAAAAAGTTGCCCCGGCATTTCTTAAGCTGAAAGGCATTCTTACACAGAAGACTCCCGAAGGAGTTACAAAGCTTGTTTTGATTTCATCTTCGCGCTTTAACCAGATTTGATGATAGCCAGAATACGCGTCGAGGAAGCTTAATAACTCCGAACCAGCAGTGGAGTCAACCAATTGATCAATTCGGGCATGGGATAGGGGTCACGGGGGCATGCTTTATTCAAGGATGTAAAGTCAATACACATGTGCCACTTCCCAGAAGATTTGTTCCTAACGAAGACTGGTTGGCTAGCCACTCCGTATGAGCTACTTCTCTGATAATCCCACCATCAGCAACTTTTCCACTTCAGCTTTAGCAAGGATGGCCCTCTCCGCAGATAACTTCTGGAGTCCTTGTCGGACAGGCCGAACCTTCGGGTTCACAAGTAATCTATGCTCAATAATCCTGACTGACTCCGGTAATGTCCTCATCAGACCATGCAAAGACATCTAAATTTTCTTCAACTACTTTTTTCTAACGAAGTAGCTACTTCTGGAGGCAAATCCTTGTCGAACTGAAATGAATAGTATTTGTCGTCTTTGACAATAACTGTTGGACCGGAAACGGCGACCAGAGGGGGGTGAATGGGAGCTTTTAAAAAAATCGGACTAACCTGCCTTCGATTCATTTCTGTCTCTGCGGAACGCG
>JAAALK010000290.1:41899241-42144715 GCA_019279435.1 Zizania palustris | reverse complement strand
GCATATAAGTGCAAAAGATGTAAATGCAATTTCAACGCAATTAGCAAATGCACATCCATCTAACACTACTCCCCCTCACAAAATGCCGTAAGGGTGACAAATACCAAGTTCCCCACGCAAGTAAGCAAATCGAGAAGCATCGAGGGGTTTGGTGAAAATATCGGCTAGCTGGAGTTGGGTATCAACATATTGAAGTTCGATATCACCCTTCTCATTGTGATCTTTGAGGAAAATGATATCTCACATCAATGTGTTTGGTTCTGGAGTGCTGAACCGGGTTGTTTGCAATACAAATAGCACTAGTGTTATCACAGAAAAGTGGAACACTCTTATATTCTAACCCGAAATCCCGCAAAGTGGAAGTCATCCACAAATCTGAGAGCAACAGCTAGCTGCAGCAACATATTCGGCCTCAGCCGTCGATTGTGCAACACTAGACTGTTTGCGGGAAGACCAGCAGACCAGAGATGTACCCAGAAAATGACAAGTACTAGAGGTACTCTTGTATCAATCCTACACCCAGCAAAATCCGCATCGGAATAACCTCGAAGACATAAAGATGAAGATGCTTAATACCATATGCCAAATTCAAGGGTATGTTTGAGATACCTTAGGATGCGCTTGACCGCTTGGAGGTGCGAAGCTCGTGGTAAAGCCTGAAAACGAGCGCACAGACACACAGCGAAGTGTATATCCGGCCTCGTAGCAGTCAAGTAGAGGAGGGAGCCGATCATGCTTCGGAACTCCTTCTGATCTACGGCTTCTCCATCTTCGTCAGGGTCCAATGCTACAGATGTAGCCATTGGAGTGGCGAGGGGCTTCGCATCGGACATATCAAACTTCTTGAGCAGGTCCTTGGTGTACTTCGTCTGGTGGACGAAAGTACCTTGTTTGCTTTGCTTGATTTGCAAACCAAGGAAAAAGGTGAGTTCACCCATCATGGACATTTCAAACTCCCTGCTCATGGTATCTGCAAACTCGGCAACCAAAGCATGAGAAGAGCCACCAAAGATGATATCATCCACATAAATATGAACTAGGAGGAAATCTTTGCCATGCTTGAGAGTAAATAGTGTTTTATCAACAGAACCCATCAAATACCCTCGCTCAAGCAGAAAAGACTTAAGTCTATCATACCAAGCCCGAGGGGCCTGCTTGAGTCCATAAAGAGCCTTATGAAGTTTAAGGACTTTATGTGGGTACTTGGGGTTTTCAAAACCAGGGGGTTGTTTTACATAAACATCTTCACCTATGAAGCCATTAAGAAAAGAACTTTTGACATCCATTTGATAGAGTTTGAATCCCCGGGATGTCGCAAAGGCAAGCAAAATCCTAATGGCCTCAAGGCGAGCAACAGGTGCAAAAGTTTCAGTAAAATCAATCCCTTCTAGTTGAGAAAAGCCCTGAGCTACAAGTCTAGCCTTGTTTCTAACTATAGTCCCATCCTCCCCTTGTTTGTTTTTGAAAATCCATTTTGTTCCAATGAAATGAACATTTGGTGGAGGATCAACTAATGACCAAACTTGGTTTCTCTCAAAATTTTCAAGCTCTTCATGCATGGCATTGATCCAACTAGAATCAGAAAGTGCATGACTAACATCTAAGGGCTCGAAAGAAGCAACAAAAGCGGAATCAATGAAATGAGCATGAGAACGTGTTACCCTTTGATCAAGCTCACCAATGATCTGCTCAGGAGGGTGCATCCTTTGAACATGATGTGGAGCCTCACGACGGGATGCAGTCTCCCCCTCAACTTGTGCGTTGGAGTGGTCCAAGATGACCGATGTTGAGGTAGTCGCTTCGGGACCTCGTGCCGAAGTGGTCGAAGCGGGGTCGGCTTCGGGGGTTGATGTCGAGGGAAGAAGGGGTTCATCCTCGAATTCTCCGGGATCTTCTTCTTCGAATAAGGTCTGTTCCATGTCATGTTCATTTGCCTGTTCAAAAGCAGAACTAACAGAGGGGGTTGATTCATCAAAAGTCACATCACATGACTCGATGACAATGCTAGTTTCCAAATTAAAAACACGATAAGAATGACCATGAGTAGTGTAACCCAAAAAGATCCCGTCAGAAGATCGCGACTCAAATTTGTCCAAATTACCACGTTTTAGGATGAAGCAGCGACAGCCAAAAACTCGAAGATGAGTAACCTTGGGCTGTCTCCCAAAACGCAGCTCATAAGATGTTAAATTTAAAATTGAGCGCAAGAAGATTCGGTTTGAGATGTAACAAGCAGTGTTCATGGCTTCAACCCATAATTTTCTAGGAGTCCTATGCTCATCAAGCATCGTCCTAGCCATCTCAACCAAAGTGCGGTTCTTCCTCTCAACAACACCGTTCTGTTGAGGAACCCGCGGAGCAGAGAATTGATGTTCTATGCCATGCTCCATGCAAAAGTCAACAAAGAGACTATTTTTGAACTCAGTGCCATTATCACTTCGAATGAATTTTAATGCACCTGGGAGTTCAGTAAAAAGTCTCAAAGCCAAGCTCCGAAAGTGTGAAAACACTTCATCCTTGCTGGCAAGAAAGAAGACCCAAGAGTAGCGAGAGAAATCGTCGACAATAACTAATACATACCACTTGCTGCCTAAAGAACTGACCCGAGAAGGACCTACAGTGTCCATATGGAGAAGTTCTCCGGGTTGTTCAATCATCACTGTGGTGACTGGCGAATGCGAAGCAACAATCATTTTTCCATGTCGACAAGGAGCGCAAACTAAATTCTTCTCAAACTTGAGCTTGGGCAATCCTCGGATCAGGCCTAGGGCACTCAAACGAGCGAGCAACTCAAAGCTCATATGCCCTAGTCTCCTATGCCACTTCCAAAGCTCAGAAGTTGAATGTGCAACAAGACAATGAGAAGAACCAGATGACTCTGAAAAATCAGCTCCAAAAACTCTCCCAACTCTAAAGATCTTACACACCACAACACCATCAGAATTGAGCACTTGCGAAGTATCGCGATGGAATCGCACTTCGAAGCCCTCATCAAGCAACTGAGATACAGACAACAAATTGTATCCCAGATTCTCAACCAAAGCAACATCTTTGAGAGGGAAGTTCGAGTTAATTCTTACCACACCTTTACCTTTCACTCTACTCCTTCGATTGTTTCCGAAGGTGATATGTTCCCTTTGCTTGGTTGTGGTGAGGCTGGAGAACCAAGCTGCATCTCCGGTCATGTGGCGCGAACAACCAGAGTCCATGATCCACGTGCCCTCCAAGCCTCGATCTGTCGCCTACACATGATAAGAATATCTCGATCGCTCAGTGCTGGGGTGAGTGAAATAATGACGAGGCATCCAGCACTGAGTGACACGAGTAGTAGGCACAGTAAAAGTAGACTGTCTACGCACAGGAAAATCAGCATGATGCAAAGTGCGAGGTCTACCTACATGCAGTGATCGAAAAGCATGGTGAGGTCTCCTACTCTGACGAGGTACAAAGCTACTCGCCCGAGGTCTAACACCATATGGAACATGGTGAACACCTCGAGGAGCAAAACTTCTCCGAGAAGCACGAGGAGCCTCGAAAACAGGACGAGAGTAGAACTCAGACTCATGCATACCTACAGATGGGTAATGCATGTCCCGGTAACTCATCGCCTGAGAGCGTCGCTCATCCTTTATGCGACGAAAACAGAACCCAACCAAATGACCCGCCCGCTGACAATAGGAACAATGAAACACTCTCCTTGGGGCACTCTCATGGGTCATAGGAGCAACTCTCACAGGCTCCTTGGGTTTCTTCTGAGTGGTTTTCTTGGGAGGATTTTTCTTGGTAGGAGGTGTGGTTTTCTTTGGTGGTTGGGTAGGCTTTTTAGCTGATGGAGTGTCTAACAGAGCTCTCTCTTTCTCTAAGGTAGTGGGAGAGGTAAAAACAGTTTTGGTCTTACTGTCTGAAGGAATCCTCTCAAAACCCAAACCTAGAGCTACCCCTGCTCTATCAGCACACAACTTGGTCTTGGCCAAGAGCAAATCCATCCTACCATTTCCCTCAGTGCATTTATTAACCACAGAAAGAAGGTACTCATTTTCAGACATGAGGTTTTCAGCTCGCTCTCTAACAGTGCCTAGCTGGTCCTTAAGGGTAATGCATGTGTCACAAACAGGCTGCACATCCTTAGAACTACCGGCCCTCTCCAATCTAGCCTCTAAATCATGAACATGTTTATCACGTAAATTAATGCTCTCGCGCAATAAAGAACAATTCATGCAATCAATTTTATCATGAGGTCTAGAATCCACCACCAAAAGCTGCTTCTGTGCAGTCTCAAGCTCAGAAAGAGTTTGAGCATGTACAGAGCGCAACTGAGCAAGCTCACTCATGACAACAGAACAAGATTCACATTCAGCATCATTAAATTTAGACTTAAGAATGGCATATTCAGTAGAAACAGATTCTAGCCTAAGTCTAAGGTCTTTTCTTTCTATAGCGGCTTGCACAAGTAATCTATCCTGACCAAGAACTACTTCATTCAGCTCATCTAATTTAATTAATAGCTGGTCAGATGATAGAGGTACCTCAGATGAGTCTAGCTCATCGCCGCTGTGATCGCTGTCGGCCATGAAACAAAGGCCGGTGAAGTCTCGTCCCTTCTTGTCCTTCTTGTCCTCCTTCCTTGGGGACTTCTCCTCCTCAGAGCTCGACTCCTCAGTTGAGGAAGTGTCGATGTCACTGAGAGCAGCAACAAAGGCTCTGGAAGCGGCTTTGGCTACTTTCTTAGCCATCTTGCCGCGCTTGCCCTTCACAAAGGGTTTCCTCTCCTTGTGGTATTTGGGGCGCTCACTCTCATCTCTCTTTTTGAGCTTAGGGCAATTGGCCTTAATATGAGAAGTGTCACCACATTCAAAGCAACCACTAAAACCACTTCTCCTCTGATCCCGTCTCTCATGATGAAAACGAGTGAACCTTCTGGCAATGAGAGCAAGCTCATCATCATCCAGAGTGTCCACCTGCTCCTTTGTGACGGAGACCAGGGAGGACAAAGCAAAACCATCTGCAAAAACACAAGTGCCGGATGTGCTTGGTTCTGTAGTGGTGCCACGGCTAGTGCTAGAAACCAATGCCAATGGCTGTGGCAAAGAGCTTCTGTGCACTGCAAGAGATGCCTTGGCAATCTCTGTGGACTTCAGCTTGCTAAAGATCTCATCACAGGTCAATGTGTCATAACCTGCGGACTCCTCAATGCTGGATATCTTCACTTCCCATATGCTACGGTCAAGAGCATAGAGAAGCTTGATAGCCCTATCATGATCATTGTAAGCAAGCGTCCCGTTGGATCGCAAGTTACTCACTATCGCATCAAAGCGAGAAAACATGGCATCTATAGATTCACTAGGTGCCTGCACAAACAGCTGATACCGTTGGTTTTATGTGCTTTGGCGCCTGGCCTTAATCTGTGTAGAGCCCTCATGAAAAATAGTGAGTGTTGTCCAAATCTCCCTAGCAGTCCTAAGGTGCTGCACCCTATCAAACTCACTCCGGCTCAAACCAATGAACAGTATATTCCTAGCCTTGGAGTTGGCATTATACTGATCTTTTTCTGTTTGAGTAGTGCGAGTATCAGGGATGGAGTATTGTGAATCCACAATCTCCCAAATTGCATTTCCCCGGCTTAACAAGTAAGCCTCCATGCGCACCTTCCAGTATGCAAAATCTGTCCCATCAAATAGAGGAATTTTACTGCCTCTATCCATGTCGCCAACAGATCACAAAACCGGTTAAGGTCAATTGGTGATCTTAACCCGCTCTGATACCAATTGTTGGACCGGAAACGGCGACCAGAGGGGGGGGGGGGTGAATGGGAGCTTTTAAAATTTCGGGCTAAAAACTAGCCTTCGGTTTTAGTTCTGTCTTCTGCGGAACAGGCTTCGAACACTACCTTCGAAGGTCTGGTTCGGAGGTGTTTTGACAGCTCCGAACACAGGCTTTGCAGGACCAAAAGTTCGAAGCCAAGAAGACTTCGCTCCACTTACAACCCTCAAAAATCTACTCTGCTAAGTTAGTGCAGGCTCCGCACACAGGGTGCTTCGAGCAGGCTTCGCACTTCACCCTTCGCAAGAGTGGACACCCTACTAAGGACTTCGACCAAGTACTTGGCAGCAGCAACTGGTGCTGGGCTTCGTACACGAAGGTCTAAACACACACTGACAGACTTCTCTAGAGTCACAGACACGATAAAAGCACGGGCTTCGATCAGGGATTCGCTAGTAAGCAGCGAGGTCTCGCCTCCTGTTATACAGAGCGACAGCACACTGAAAAACACACTTCGCACAAAACACCCTTCGCCTAGACAGGCTTCGGTGCACTACAACTAGCGAGGTATGTAAAGCGAGCTCAAGCAAAAAGCACACAGAAGCAGGGCTTCGCCGCTTGAACAAGGAACACAATAAAATTGAACTCTGGATGAATACAACGAAGTGTGTGGCTAGTACAGGAGCTCAACAGTAAGTGCTCAAAGTGTTCAATGTTACCTACCGACCCCCATATTTATAGCCCACAGTTCACCCAAAGGAATTGACTACTTTACCCCTAGGGTTTACATTGGTTTTGTCTCTACAGAACTGAGGGGTACAAAAGGTAGTCAACTTTATTGGAGGCTTCTCCGTCAGCCTTTGCAGAGGGGACAGCGCCAGCTTTTTGCAGAGCAGACACCGTCAGACTTGCAGCCTTTAACCTTTCCGAAGCCCCCCTTCGCACGCGAGGGGTGCGGTAGCTTCGGTGAGAAGCCTTGAGCCAGATGGCCTTCGCTTCACCGAAGTCAGCCTTCGATACAGTGACGGTTTTGAGCCAAAGCCGTCAAAGCCCTTGGGCCTTCGCACCAACAGCCTCGGAGTGGACCACCACGGCTTCGCAGCTACTCCCAGCTCGAACTCTGTCAGTCCGTGTACCGAAGCCATGCAGGCCGAAGTACCACAAGACAACCACACTCCGAAGCCCCACCTTCGGAGTACCACCCTTCGAAGTCCCTCCTTCGTCCAAGGCCTCCGCACGAAGCATTCCATGAGCACTTCGTCGCAGTGTCTCTCCCCGAGCACACTTCTCGACGAGCCTCACCCAGACCATGCCTTCGATGCGCCTCGACTTCTGAGACCTTCGTCGGGCAACCTTCGAATGCCTCCCTCCGGAGCACACTTCGAACTCTTTGCCTCCGCAGAGGACTTGATCCATCCAACTCCGAAGTCACTCCATTCGAAGTACCTTCGAAGTGCCTCACCTCCGAGGACTTTTGTCTCAGAGTTCCTTCAGCCGGAGCCACGCTCCGCACTCTCGGCCTTCACCTGGCGCACCTCGACCCGAGGACCGACCCAGACCACCTTCGCAGCCACCGTGACAGAGCTCCCCGCTCCCCTGGCATCAAGCCTCCCGCTTAACCCAAGTTCACCTGCTGCGAACTTGTCCGTCGCCTCCGAAGTCCCTGCGCACCACAGACAAACAGACAAGTGTATCCAGTACTCCGGAGACCTCTCCGGGTTAGCAACCTCCGGCACACACTCCGGTGCACCACCTAAAGTACCGAAGCCTTCGGTACAAACCCAATCAACGTGTACTGTCGGACCCCTCCGACACGCACACTCCGCTGCAACAGCTGCAGCAACCAACCACCGAACACACTTCGGTGAAACCACCTCCGAACACCCTTCGGAGGTCCAACCTCCGAACCAGAGGTAAAGAGCCTGTCAATCACTCATCACAAACACCGAAACCAACCCTTGGTTTCTCAGTATGAATAGAGAAACAACCGAGTATGTGTCTTTGTGTGATACTTGCTAGCGAGTTAAAGCGGAACACCAAAGGTTGGCCAGATTATTACAGCCCCTTAAGATTCCTGAATTGAAGTGGGAACAAGTCGGAATGGATTTCATCACAGGCTTACCTAGAACTCAAGTCGGTTATGACTCGATATGGGTAGTAATCGTTGGTCTAACAAAAGTATCTCACTTCATAGCTATGAAGACAACTTACAGTGTACCTAAGTTAGCAGAATGATATATGACCAGGATAGTATGTTTGCATGGAGTTCCAAAGAAGATTCTTTCTGATAGAGGAAGTCAGTTTACCTCAAAGTTTTGGAAGAATATGCAAGAAGAACTTGGTGCCCGACTGAATTTCAATACTGCCTATCATCCTCACACTGATGGTCAGACAAAAAGAGTAAACCAGATTCTTGAAGACATGCTTAGAGCCTATACTCTAGATTTTGGAAATACTTGGGATAAAAGTTTGCCTTACGCCGAGTTTTCTTACAACAACACTTATCAAGCCAGTTTACAAATGTCGCCATTTGAAGCCTTGTACGGTCGCAAGTGCAGAACCCCTCTGCTTTGGGATTAGACAGAAGATCATGTTTATCTTCATGTCACACCGCTCCGTGGAACGCAAAGATTTAACATGAGAGGAAACTTAGCTCCTCGATTTGTTGGACCATTTTGAATTGTCCGCCGCTAAGGAGAAGTTGCGTATGAATTGGAATTGCCACCGTCTTTAGCCGGAGTGCACAACGTGTTCTAGCATCAAGAGCTATTTTGATATTCCTTCCGAATCTTGAGGACGAGAGTCTTTGAAGAGGATTAGGATTGTAACACCATGAATTATTGCCAAATAATATTTTTGAGAAATTAAAAATTGAGAAAATGATTATTCAAATTGTGAAAAGATGGAAAATAATTAAAAATCTTAAGAAATAATACACATTTTGGGTTGGAAATTTTTTGTTAAATTCTTTGAGTCAAAAGAATATTTTAGGAAATTTTTCCAATTTTTCAGGACTTTTGCAACTAGCATAGAAATTACAAATGAATTTCACCAATTATTTTACTTGAACAATGAATTTAAATTCCTCTTGGGCCGCCTCCCCCAAATATCTCTTCGTTGCCCAGCCCTATCTCACGCTCTCGCTGACATGTGGACCCCGCCTGTTGGCACCAGCCTCCACCCGCACGCGCGCTCGCCCTCTCTACCGCATGGACCCCGCCTGCCAGCCCCGTGCATTCGCCACCCACAATGACCCGTGGCTCCCTCCTATCAGGACTGTCGTCTCTGCCTCAGACTCCCGTCGGAATCATCAAAATCTCACCGCCGCCGCAAACCCTAGAGCCTTCGCCCGACATCTCTGGTTAAGCCACCCCTATATAAACCTCCGCCCTGATGCCCACAACCTGTATCCACCCTTAGCTTCATTGATTGTCGTTGCGATGCCGGTGATCGCCATAGTTTCTCCCTCTACTCGGTTCTAGCTCCAGCAGCCTACCCTCGTCACCGGTGAACCCACAAGCTCCCACCGCTAGTGCCACCATGACCGCCACCACCTCCCCACCGTCGTCATTGAACCCGAACGGCCATCCCATCATCAGATTTAACTAGATTCATAAACTTGAGGGGTTACATCTGCCTCCACTCACTACTGGCCACCGTCCGTCATCACCGGTGACCATCGCAGGTACCATTGTGTTCCCTATCCTATTCTCTATCTGTTCATGCCTTCCTATTGTCTTATCACCGCTCGCCCTCGCCGTGATCGCTCACCATCGTGCCTTACCACCACCAGCAATAGACCGCATGCCAGATTGACTCCTGTTCATTCGATTTGTGGCATGCGGTCCTAATTAAACATGTGATGTGGCTGAATCTGGTGCGTTATTGCGTGCCAGTTCGCACATTTTAATTTGGGTCGTCCATCACAACTTAACTCCCTTGCCTCGCCCTGCGCTGTCCGATCAGGATCCGATGGCTATCTGCCGCCCGCTCCACAGCACACGTGCGTGGGTTCATCGTGGACTTTTTCTGATTTTCAGTTCAAAAATAATTCCAGAATTGATTCAAACTTCAAAAATTCATATCTCTCTCATCCTAACTCCAAAAACCATTCAAATTTCCTTTTGATCACCATAATTTTATCTACAACATGGACTAATTTAATTTCATGAATTGTACTATTTATTTTTGTCCCTTTAATTGGTGTTTTCCTTATTTTGCGTTCTTTTTGAATTTGAAGCTGTCGAGGAGCCCGAGTCTTTTGCCGAGGACTTGTCTCTGTCTTTTGTTGATCCAAGCAAGTAACACCTCATTCCTTCACCATATTGATCCCATGTTTTAAAAGTAGTTATCGCTATAACACATAGGAATTAATTGTATTAGTCCAATTAAAACCTACAGTTATATTTATTTAGATCCCTTGACCTTGTTGTGTAAACCCAAGCCATGATTTTGATCCATTTTCCCTTATCGCCCTAAATATTATAATATTAGTTAGTTCCCAAGTACTGGCACACTTGCTTAGTATTGCTACAAATGAGTCGTATACTAGAATGGCTACTTTATTCTTGTTTATATTCCCCAGATATGTCTCTTATCATGGTTCTAAAAGATGGAAGAAATGTTTGGAAAATGGCTATGTTAATGGTAAAGGTGGGTTTCCGGGTGCAAGTGAGTGTACTAGTTGGTAGCACCCGGGGCACTATAAGGACCAGTCTATGGGATCTGTTGCAAAGCATTTTAGTACAAGCCACAAGTCTAGTGGGTAAGGCCTAACTTAGCGTATAGGCCGCTTCAGCAAGATGCTCCAAGTGACGGGCCAGGAGAGTCGAGAAGAAAGGGCGCCTTGTTTCTTTTTTATTGACTATGACACGAGGCACAAAAGGGGGCTCGATGTAATCCAAGTGGTTGGAGCATCGGCTAAACCTAGTGTGGTTGTCCTTCTGCTGAAATGGTCTATGTCAAAGGGTTTTGGCAGGAATTAGGTAATGATCTGTTGAATTCTTGCATTGTGGGTAAATTTGTACACCTATGATTAGAGTACAATCTTTTCGGAAAGTCATGTCTACGGTTAAAGGCGAGCCAAGTGATGTTCTCCGTATTTAGAATAATTAACTTGAATGTGAATTTTGACTAGTTTCCTAAGGACTGTTGTGTCAGTGAGTACTGTTGTGCTACTCAAGGTAGTGAATGGTTTATCACATGTTTATTTATTTACTATTCATTAAACATGTTCACTATAATTGCTTAACTACTAAAAATGTACTTTTATACAAAACAAGTCATATGCATATCCTTTGATATTACCGTTACATTTATATTGCATTCGGTGGCTTGTTGAGTACGTTTTGTACTCATCCTTGTTAAATAACCCTTTTTAGATGCTGAGTTTGTAGAAGAAGGTCTGGATTAAATTGTCCCAGTCGAGGCACGATTCTAGGAGCAATATGTTCATCGTTTTGGAGTCTTTTATTTTATTAGTTTATCTTCAGTGTAATAAAATAGACTTTGAGCTATATTTTGTTTGTTGTAAGACGTTGTCGCTCGATCAACATTTTGTAAATTGATTTTCTTAAGGAAATTCAATAGAGTCGAAATTGTGAAATTTTGGGGCATTACACCCGGCCTTCGTGAGATGGTGGAGCCCTTGTCTCAGGTTTGCCGAGTCGTGGGTGGCACCGAGTTGGTCGTCGAAGTGAGCCGCTCGGAGGGGGTAGATTTGGGCATCGCCCTTGAGCAGGCCGCATACCAAGTACAATGGCCTTCGTATTCTTTTGCAGTATTTATTCGGAGTGTTATTCTTGTACTTACCTCCCTTTGTTTGTCCACAGTTCATTGTCTTAGCTCTATCGGCTATGACTTCTTATGAAAATGAGTGCGACCGTCTTGAGGGCAAGGGCGCAAACCTTCAGGACCACCTTGCCGACTCGAAGGAGAAGTCTTCGAACTTGGAGGATGCGCTCAAACAGAAACATGGGAGGCGAGCGGCCTTTAAGGTAGAGGCCAAAAACCTTCGGGCCAAGCGGGGCGCTCTGGCGGCTAAAGTGCAAAAGTTGTAGGCTCAGAAAGCCATCCTTGATAAGAGGACTTCTGAGCTCACAACTTCAAACTCTAAGCTGAATACATCAGTGGAGGCCTTGATCACCGAATGGTCCAACTGTCAAGGGGTGGCAGTTGAAACCATGGACGTCCTTTGAGATGTCCTAGAGAACTTTGGCACGTCCTGTCCTTCATCTTCTGCCATTGTGAACGAGCCCCTGGCCCGTCGACTAAAGCTCATCCAGGTAGCGGTGAAGATGATAGGGACCACCACCGCCAGATATGGAGAGATCTCTGGGAGGGTGGCCACCCTTGGCGTCCTCCACCACCTCGAAGACATGGAAAGCGCCATCTTGCTAGTGACGGAGGTTGCACACATTATATTTAGAGGCGGGTGCCTTATGACTCCGTCGTCTTGTGCCACCACCGCTTGGAAAAATTTCTAGGCACCCTAGAAGGCCAAGGGCCAAGAGGTGACGAAGGCCTGGATCGACGAGGCCCACTGCCAGAAGTATGCGCGGACGTAGCCCCCTCCGACACATTCTCCGAACCCTCCTTCGGTGGACCAGAAGGTGTAGTCTCCTTAGGGCCTCAAATGTAAAGTCCATCTATAAAGCTTCTTAACTTATGAATAAAAAGGAATTATTTTTTAGTTGTTTTGCACTCAGGACTTGGCCTGTGTCTCGTTTCCTGACATCGAAGTACTTGAAGCCACCGAAGGCCTTCATCACCAGTGAGCGATTTTCGAAGCTTTTAAACTCGATAGGTGCCCTCGCTTTTCCATTCCTCGCGATAGCTTAGGGAGAATTTTTCCTAAAATGTTTAACAAAGTGCTTACTTTTGTAAAAGAGGAAGAAAAGAGAGTAGGAGTATCATCTCAGTTGTCAGAGTATGTAGATTTGTCTGGCGGGGACGAAGGGCCTGCCAAGGTCTTGTCTTCGCCATCGGAGTTTGTAGATTGGTCCGACGCGTAACAAGAGCCTGTCGTGATGGAGTCTAGCCACCAAAGGCTTTGTACTTGGGTGGAGCTTCAAGAGGAGCGGAGGGCATGGAGGGCTTCAAAGAAGGGGAAGCGGTCCAAGACCAAGGCTAAGGAGAAGACTTCTACTGCCTCGAGGGCTCTAGGCCTAGGAAGGAACCAGCCTATCCTTTTGGATCGAAGTGGTTTTCGGTTCCTTCTTGGGCTGGATACTAATTTTTTGTACTGTAAAGATTTGCCTATTGTTGTACTTGTACTTGTAAACATTTAGCTTTTCAAAGTAATAAAACTTACGAGATGTATTTTAATCGTGTTTTTATGCTTTTCCCCTCTTTTCAGCAGGTAGGTATCTTATTCTTAATAAGTACCGGTTATGCGCAACGCTTAGTACGTTTCGAAGTATGTTTCATAAGTTGCATAGTGCTCGACCACTCTTGCTCTTTTTTGTTTTGCTTTAGTTATCACTTTAGACTCTTTTCGGATGCTTCAGGCCATTGACCCAGAATACTTTGCTTGGTAACTTTCGACTCTGTTGACACGAAAACATGCCCACACACTGGCGTCAGTTCGACGATATAAAAGCGTGTGGTCGTTTCAACGATAAACCCTAAAACATCGTTTGACGCTGACGCCATGTTCCGACGACCCTTAAACAGTGGTATGGGAAAACGGAATCACCAAGCAATCAAACAAATATCTAGGAATAATGTTCAATTAGCCGAATTATAGGGGTAAAAGATCAAACCAGTAGAACAGGTCGGTTGGACTGAAGTATCACAGGCACTCAGATTGGCCAAGGTAGTCCAGTTGGACCGAGGGCACACGGCCGGTTTGACCAGTGGTGCGAGGTCTCGCCAAAGGGGGCCTTTGGCATCCGAGTACGAAGGGTTCTGAAGAAATACAAAGGGGGTTTCAGATCTTTAGGCAGTCAGACTGGAAGCAGGGTTGTGGTCACATCGGGAGTGTGCAAAGGGCTCTGGAGGCTTGCTACGAGGTGGCCCTCAGTGTATGGCTTCTAGCGCGATGAAAACCTCCGGTGCGAAGGGAGTCAATCGGACCAGCGTAAATACATCGGTCACACCAGGCTTCGGTGTGCGGGGTCGGTCGGATTGGCCTTGGGGCTCCTATCGGACTAGGGTGTGCTGTCACGCCTGATGATGGCACGACATAGGTCGGGCAGACCAACAGCCTCCGAGAAAGCGGCCTCCAAACTCCGGCGGCCATCTTAGGGGAACCAGATGGTTCTGAAACTTCTTGGCGGAGAAGATGAGATAAAATGCTGCAAGGAACACTAAGAAACCAAGTGAGGTCTTCACTATGGTTGTAGTTTTATGATGAGTGATTGACAAAGTAGGCTGTGTTGATGGTTGGTTGTCTGTATGGGTTGCATGGAGTTGTGTGTTTTGTTTGTCTTGTGTGTGCAGGGTTGAGATGCTTGTCAACTTTTGATGGCGAGTGATCAAGGTTAGACAGGGAGTCTAATGCCATATGGTCGAGGATGCCAGTTGAATTTGAAGGTGATCTCAAGCGTACGTATGGAGACAAGGCAAGACATGGGAGAACTAATGGTCGAGACGAAGTGTTGATCAAGTCAACGAAAGGGAAGCTAGTGCAAGTGACAAGGCAGTTCGAGGGATCGAGAGGGAGAGACTTGCTGGCAGTCAAGTTCGTGGACTGATGACACATGTCGAAGATCTAGGAGGCTTTGTCGGTTTTTGCTGAAAACTGTCACATCTCAAAATGTTTTTAATTCCAATAAATAGGAGTTAATTTTTCTATTTAGTAGTATAGATTAAGTGTAATCTTTTAGTATTTTTCGGAATTTTAAATTCTGAAAAATATATTAAAAGAATAGGGTCAATGTTGTAATCAATTAGGAGTATACATTAATGTATTTTTCAGAATTAATAATTCTGAAAATGCATAATAGAAATTAGGTAAAGACCTAGAACTTTTACCCTAATGGCATTTTGGTAATTACCCTCATAGATTGCCTATAAAAGGGGTCCAAGCCTAGGGGTTTGGGTTACTCACTCATGACAGCACTTTATCCTGAACATCTCTCTTCAAAAACAATGCAGTAGCTTTTATTCTTCTATTTAGTCTTACGTTGCTAGAAAAGTTTATACTATTGAAGGTATTTTGCTAGATGTGCTACAGCATGTGTTGTTTCAGCCTGGTTTGTCTCTGATTCTGTTTTCTTTCCTGGTGTTCTATCTCTACTGTCTTTGGACATTGCTGTGAGAAATTTTTGCTTCACTTTTCTCTCCTGGTTGTATTCCTTGCATGATGCAGTACCTTACCAGATACATTGCTTCGTAGTCTCTGTAGAGATTCATGCCAAAAGCTGGATCACCTTTCTTCTTACTGAAAGCATTTGATCTTGATGTGGATCTATGCAAGGTTATGTTTCTTGTTTGGTTCTTAGTTGTATTTTTTCTCTAGAACATCTCTATTCTGCCAAGAACAATTGCTTTTTCCATGAGTACTTTCTAGAGCCTCAGTGCTCATCTCTTGTGCAGGCATACTGTTGGGGGAAAATATCTCATCTTCGGGGTTATTGCCGAAGCAACATAAAGGCAGACAGCGGATTCGAAGGTTCCCAGATGATCATCTTCGAAGATACTCGGAGCCAAGTTTGAAGTACGAAGATAGGCATTGGTTCGGAGTACATCTTCGAACTAAGGCCTTTCAAGATCTTTTCTGCCAGCTAAGATGGAAGACTTATCTTCTTTCTCATTAGATTAGTCTTTTACCATTTTAGCCCTATTAAGGGAGCCGAATAGTTTCCACTATGTCGGTTGTAATAGAGGGGTAAATAGGTCTTTTCCTTAATGTTTAGGCCTATAAATACCCCCCATTTCACCCTGTAATAGGGACCGAATACAAGTTATTCAATACACACTTTCGAACTATTCTAAGTTATTATCCTTTCGGAGGCTTAGAACAGTTTGCTTCACAAACACTTCGTTTGTTAGTTTCTTTTCCACAGAAACCTGTTAGCGTAATCTTTTACGCCAACAGTTGGCGCCGTCCGTGGGGAACCTAGTCCGAAAAACTTCGTTCTCTACCAACTTCGTACATCATGCCTCCTAAGCGGAGCACACCCCGCAATCCCACTCGGAGGTCCTCTCGGATCTCCGGAGAGATACCCTTCGACACAGTTGAAGTCGGAGGTCCTTCGACATTCCCTCCACAAACTCCGGAAGGGGCTTCCATCCCTCGAACATACGAAGCTTCTCCACCAACCCCTTCCATACTCCGACCGCCCGGAGTCCCTTCTCCACCATCCATCCCGATTCGAACTGATCCTACCAGTTCTCAAGACCCGGAAGATCCTTCCGGAGGAAATGAAAATAATCTTGGAGATATGGCCACTCAAATGGCCAACCTTCAAGCTGAAGTGGCAAGGTGGCGACAGGAAGCTGCGAGCAGGCTTCGCTCTCAAGCCACCCCAACCATCCCAGAAGTGCCCGAAGACGACGATCTTGATTATCCCGAAGCCCCGGAGAATGCCTCCTTCAACAATGAATCTCCGCTGCATCCTGAGCTGCAGAAGGTTCGCTTTGATCCGAAGTTTAAAACTTCGAAGCTCTGCAAGTATGCCGGAGAGTTCGTTCGTTCTTATGCCCTAGCCATTGAGGCTAGCGGAGGAGTTCGAGACACCATGGCGAAGTGCTTCCCTTTAGCCCTTCAAGGAGTGGCATTGAGATGGTTCTGGTCCTTGAAGCCAAGATCAATCAATTCATGGTCGCAGCTGAAGAAGAAGTTTATAAGCAACTTTCAGGGCACCTTCGTGCCTCCCATGTCAACAGGAAGCCTTTTCCAGGTGAAACAGCTCCCCGGAGAAACATTGAGGCAGTACTTTAAGCGCTTCGCTCATACGAAGTCGCAAATTCGGGGGTTGTCTGCATCTTCAGTGGTTGATGCGGCTCGGGAAGGCGTCAGTCATCAAGGCCTTCTGGATAAACTGCATCGGAAGAGCATCTCCTCGGTCTCTCAGTTGATGTCATACTTCGAGGAGTATGCGAGGTCAGAAGAGGGTTGGCTTCGGAGGACTACTGCTACTTCGTCCATATTGCAAGAAGTCAAAGTAGAAGTGAAAACTTCGGCACAGCCGCAGGAACCAGTCTTCGAAGTGCAACATGATCGGAGAAGAGAACAAAAGCACCCTCGTTCTGAAGTCATGAATATTGCACCCCCACAGAAGTTTGCACCAAGAGCTCCACAGTCTGCGGGGAACAAGGCCAGCGGCTGGAGGCCGCCAGGGAAAACGGCTGGCAAGGGCCAGACCCTTTTCTGCTGCATTCACGGAGAAAATCGAAGCCATGCAACTGATACTTGCAAGGATATACTTACCCTAAGGGGAGAGTACTTAGAGAGAACTTCGGGTCGAGGCAGTACCGACCGAAGTCCAGCTGCAACGCGCCCAGAACCGGTCCAGGCTGTGGCGCGGATAGAAAATTTTGATGCTGCAAGGCACCCTCTGGTGGCCAATGTTATGCCACCTCCGAAGCAAGAGGAAGGGCAAGATAGAGGAAAAAGAGTAGTTCTCCCTATCTCCGGAGGAGGTACCCTCGGAAGCATGTCCAAGAGACAGCGAAGAGAGTACGTTCGGGAAGTAGGTCATATTGGGACTTCGTCATCCGCAGCTGCAATGCCAGAGTGGTCTCACGTTCCGATATCTTTTTCTGTGGAGGATGCAGCTGGTATTAAGTTCCCGCACGCAGATCCATTGGTTATCACTGCTGATATTGCGGGCACTGAAGTCCGAAGGGTGTTAATTGACGGAGGTAGTTCGGCAGATATCATTTTTGTTCAAGCCTTCGATCAGTTATGCATTTCCAGGAAGCATCTCCTTCCAGCGGCTCGTCCTCTGCAAGGCTTCGCAGGACCACCGCTTGATGCACTTGGCCAAATAGGCCTAGAAGTTACCTTCGGAGAAGGTTTATTAGCCCGGACTAAGGAAGTATTTTTTGATGTTATAGATGCCCCGTATGCTTACAACGTCATCTTCGGAAGGGGCATGTTAAATCAGTTCGGAGCTGTGGCGCATCACAATTACTTGTGCATGAAGATGCCCACACAAGCAGGAGTCCTTACAATCTTCGGAGATCAAGCCATTGCTCGGAGGGCGGAATATGGTCATGGTCCCCCTCTTGATCCGAGGCAAGTAAACAGTGTGCAGGATAATGAAGAAATTTTTTCAGCCTCCTCCGAAGCTTCGAAGAAGTCCTTTCCGAGACCAAGTCCCGAAGGAGAGATTGCAACGAAGGTCATTGTTAAAGATGGTAAAGAGTATACTTTTCAATTTGGTAAAGATTTACCTCCTGAAGTTGCAACCTCCTTGGAAAAGGTGGTGGAAGAAAATTTGGATGTCTTCGCTTGGTCTGACGAAGATATCACCGGAGTCGATCGGGATATCATTGAACACAGTTTACTTGTAAACCCGAAGGCCCGGCCTGTTCGGCAAGGACTCCGGAAGATGTCCGCAGAAAGAGCTGCTCTAGCTAAGGACGAAGTTGAAAAATTGTTGAAGGCTGGGATTATCAGAGAAGTGGCTCACACAGAATGGTTAGCCGACCCAGTCTTCGTCAGAAAGAAGTCTTCCGGGAAGTGGCGCATGTGCATTGATTTCACATCCTTGAATAAAGCATGCCCACGTGACCCCTACCCCATGCCCCGAATTGATCAACTGGTTGACTACACCGCAGGTTCGGAGTTATTAAGCTTCCTTGACGCGTATTCTGGTTATCATCAAATATGGTTGAAGCACGAAGATGAAATCAAGACAAGCTTCGTAACTCCTTCGGGAGTCTTCTGTTATGTAAGAATGCCCTTCGGCCTAAGAAATGTCGGGGCTACTTTTTCGAGATTAGTTGCTAAGGCTCTAGGTCATCAGCTAGGTCGCAATGTGGAGGCCTATATGGATGATATTGTAATAAAGAGTGCTTTAAAGCACCAACATAGCCTAGACTTAGCAGAAACATTCAATAGCCTTCGGGCATGTGGGATCCGTCTTAACCCCGAAAAATGTATATTCGGAGCTAAGGCTGAAAAATTGTTAGGGTATTTAGTTTCAAGCAGGGGAGTTGAAGCTAGCCCTACTCAAATAACTGCGCTGCAGAAGATGGCTCCTCCGGAAAATTTAAAGCAAGTGCAAAAGCTGACTGGGCGTCTGGCAGCACTTAGCAGGTTTTTATCAAGGTCTGCGGAGAGGAGCCTGCCTATATTTAAAGCATTGAAAGGGTCTGAAGATTTTGCATGGACACCGGAGTGTCAGAAAAGTTTCGAAGATATTAAAGAGTATCTCAGTAATCTTAATACACTCACGGTGCCTACTGCGGACGAAACCCTACTCCTGTACCTTGCAGCTACAGGTTCAGCTGTCAGCGCAGTCCTTGTCAGAGAAGTGGATTTCAATGGGAAGTTGGTCCAAAATCCTGTTTATTTTGTATCCGAAGCATTATCAGGAGCGAAGACAAGATACTCCGAACTTGAGAAGTTCGTTTATGCTCTGATAATGGCTTCGAGGAAGCTAAGACATTATTTTTTGGCTCATAATGTAATTGTACCAACTTCGTATCCTTTAGGAGATATGCTCCGAAGCAAAGATTCCACTGGAAGGATTGGAAAGTGGGCAGTTGAGCTAGCACCCTTCGGCATATCTTTCTTGGCAAGGACAGCTATCAAATCCCAAGTCCTAGCAGACTTTATAGCAGAGTGGACTCCACCTGCGAATTTGGCTCCGGAGAAGTCAAGTGACGGAGTTTGGACTGTTTACTCTGATGGGGCTTTCCAAGCATCCGGAGCAGGCATTGGGGCAGTGTTGATTTCACCGTCAGGGCAAAGAGCAATGTACTCCGCAAGACTCAACTTTAAGTCTACCAATAATATAGCGGAGTAGGAAGGGATTTTATTGGGACTTCGAAAAGCACGTGCTCTAGGGGCTACAAGAATAATTATAAAGACAGATTCTCAGATAGTAGCAGGGCACGTAGACAAAAGTTTCCAAGTTCGGCATCCACAGCTTGCAAAGTATTTAGAAGAAATCCGTAAAATCGAAGCACACTTCAAGGGTATTTCCATTCGGAGTATACCAAGAGCGGAAAACGTGCAAGCGGACATCTTAGCGAAGGCTGCAGCCGGAGCTATGGATGTGCCCGAAGAAGCTTTCTACCAAGAACTCAATATACCTTCGGTGCCACAAATTCCCTCTGCGGAGATTCTTTGCATTCCTAGTGCAGATTGGAAAAATTCGATCATGGAACTTTTGCAAGGAGGAACAAATTTGCCCGAAGAGCCCCAGTTGTCAAGATTAAAGCTCAGAGCCAGAAACTATCAGATAATCAACGGTATATTATACAAGGCCGGAGTATGTTCCCCTCTACTCCGATGTATATCTCAAGCCGAAGGCCAAGAAATTCTTCGAGAAATTCATGAAGGCCTTTGTGGAAGCCATTTAGCCCCTAGAGCTTTGGCAGGAAAAACACTTCGCCAGGGGCTTTATTGGCCCACAATAACAGCTGATGCGGAGAGCTTGGTCCGCACTTGTCAAGGATGCCAGTGGATGGGTCGACGGAGTCATCGCCCACCAACAGCTCTTCAAGTCATTGCTCCGGTATGGCCTATGGCCAGATGGGGTATGGATTTAATTGGTCACTTTCCGGTAGCAAAGGGAAATCTGAAGTTCGCAGTGGTAGCTATTGAATATTTTTCTAAGTGGGTGGAAGCAGAACCCTTAACAGCTATCACTTCGAACAATGTACAGAAATTCTTCTGGAAGAACATTATTTGCCGGTTCGGAGTGCCTAGATACCTCATAGTTGATAATGGAACACAATTCGACGCAGAACCCTTCAGGAAGTTTTGCGAAGACCTAGGCATTCAGCTATGTTTTGCTGCAGTAAGGCATCCTCAGTCTAATGGAGCCGTAGAGCGAGCCAATGGAAATATTTTATCAAGGCTAAATCGAAGAATAGTAGGATTAGCAAAGGGACTGTGGACCAAAGAGCTTCCGAAGATTCTGTGGTCCATTCGGACTACGCAAACAAGGTCCACAGGTTTTACTCCGTTCAGACTACTATTCGGAGATGAAGCTATGACTCCAACGGAGCTCAAAGGGGGATCATTTCGCAGCACCAAACCGGACATTGAAGAAGAAAGACAAGCTTCGTTAGATTTATCAGAAGAAACAAGACTTCGAGATGTAGCTAATTTATCAAAGTATCATCAACAGACGAAGGCTTGGTATGACCCGAAGGTTAAGCTCAATGAACTAAGACCGGGTCATCTTGTTCTACGAAGCATTATAGCACCAGGGAAGTTAGGGAATAAATGGGAAGGTCCATACCTAATTGTCCGTTCAGGGCGCCCTGGTTCATTTAAATTAGCTAATTTAGAAGGTGAAGAGTTAGCACATATTTGGCATGCGGAGCACCTAAAGTGATACTTCGCATAAGGGCTCCTTGTAATTTGCTTGTAATCATCTTCTAAATCAATAAAGCATATGATCCTGATAGTGCCTTCCCCTCATAGACTTCCAGCTTCCAAGTGGACGCACTAGAACCGTGGGGTCGACCGAGAGGGAAGTGTCATGAAGCTGGGTTGTATTTTCAGACTTTGAACCCATAAAGTTCGAAGCTTCCGACGTGGGGGCTGGCATAATCCGGAGCCCAGGCCACCGGCTTGTAGGCATCCGTAAAAGAGCCCAAAACCACACCCTACGGAGTCCATGCCATTGGCTGGTAGACTTCCGTAAAAAGAGCCGAAGGTGGCCAAAATCTGCGGAGTCCAAGCCATTGGCTGGTAGACTTCCGTAAAAAGAGCCGAAGGTGGCCAAATCCTGCGAAGTCCAAGCCATTGGCTGGTAGACTTCTGCAAAAAGAGCCGAAGGTGGCCAAAATATACGGAGTCCAAGCCATTGGCTGGTAGACATCCGTAAAAAGAGTCCAAAGAGACCATTGCAAACTCCGAACCATTGGTTCGACAGAGATCGCAAAAATAAGTCGAATGTCTGTTAACATAGTCCAAAGTGACAAATTTTTTAAGACACTAAAGTGTCCTGAAAGTTATCTCAACTGATTTCTTTCATAAAACAAAGGTACTAAGTTAACATTCTTCTGACTGCAAAAAGTCGAAGACATTTCATAAGATTTTAAAAGATCTTTAAATGACAGAGGGGCTCCGAACCCCCAAAAAATTGTACTCCGAAGTTTTTTCTTTGCGCATAACCATCTTTGAATACATTTCGAAGTTGCTTATACCCAAAGAGGGGCTAGTAAATATGGAGACAATTTTAAATCGGCATTCATTATTGAAATAATGTGTTTACAGATTACACTATGAAAAATTGGTATCTATACCAAGAAGGAATCGGAGACCTCTTCGGTCCCTAGAGCTAGGGGTGGAACGACTAGTTCCAACATCGGAAGTTCTAATAACTTTACGTTTAACTCTCTTCCTCCCCCTCGAAGCTCTAAAATCCTTCTGCTCTTGTTGAAGCTCGGCCCAAGTTCGAAGCCGTTCGGGGCTTCTTTCCCAGCTTCTAAGATCTTCAGATCTTTTATTTCGAGCTTCACCTTCGCCTTCAGACCAATTAGTGTCTTCAGAAGACGAGGTGTTTGCGTTAACCTCTTTCTCTTCCTCTTTAATATAAGACAATACATCTTTGATTACTTCGGGCGCAATTACGCCGGAGTCATCTCGAGGAATTAGAAATCGAGGACACTTGTAAGTCTTTAGAAGTTCGAAGGTATTCCATAATGAACGAAGTTCGTCGTTAAGCTCTAACACTTTGATGTCTTCCATAAGAGGCAAAGCCTAAAAATATGACAAACAAGATTTTCATTGATAAATGTTTACAAGCATGAAGCTTTACATAGTCAAAAATCCTAAATGATTCCTAAACCTGCGGGTTCAGAGGAGGCTGACTGCTCGAAGCTTGGTTTCGAACTTGCTTCTGGCGTTGGCCTTCATCGATCCAAGCCTTGATCGCGGAACGACCTTCGGCTCTCCATGAGGTTTGAAAGGCTCACCAGGCAGCAGTCACGCCTTCGGAAGGATTTAAAAGCCGCTCGTCGTCGAAGGTAATAGAGCCCTCTGCGCTCGGAGTGATTGTTCGGCCCAAATCCTCGTAGTAACGAAGTAGTCCGAGGGCAGACACTTGTCCGGAGAGTTCTCCATAACGAATGCCTGCCGTCTTCATTTGCTTCGCTGCTCCTTGGATCCTTTTTAACCGGCGCAGCAGAGTCACGTTGTCATCTGAAGGAAGTGATCCAGTAGTACCAAAGTACTCCAGAACACCTAGCATCTGTTCTATGACCTCCGTAGCTACCTTCTCAGACTTAAGCTTTTCTTCGATTAATGCATCCTTGCTCGAAGTTGTTTCTGCTAGAACTCCGGAAATCCTAGCATTCTCCGTACTTAAAAATTCTTCTGATTTAGGAGTTGGCTAGCTTCCTCTTGGAGCCTCACAAGTTCGGACCCAGCACTAGCATGCTCCAACCGCACCTTTTCAATTTCTGCTCGAAGCACGATTCTTTCTGCTTCGAGCTCTTTATTAGCAGCCTCCAAGCCCTGTCTGGCCCTACGCTCCGTCGAAATCACATTATCCATTTGAACCACTCTATCTTCGGAGAAAGATAAGTTGCGTTTAAGAGCTTCATTTTCTTCCCGAAGCTGAGCAATTTCATTTTCGCTTGATAAAGTTGCAGCGCGGGCCAAGACCGCTTGCTAAGAAAAGAAAAAACTAAAGTAAGAAATTATTCATGTATAATTTGCTATTGGTTCGAAGGTGCTCCGTACCTGGTAGGCTGCTCGTTCCATAGCAACGTTAAGCTCCGAACTCTTCGCCCTGCTTAAAATTGCTACCAGCTCTGTCTCCCCGACTTCGCGACTCACTCGACCTAAAGGTTTGAGAAGAGTCCGAAGCCCGGTTCTTTGCTCCAAAAAAGGAGTTAAAAGAGGGAGCATTGCCGAAGCCTCTTGGTCATCCCTGCTTGGCGAAGCTCCGGAGCGTTCTCTTGAGGTCCTTGGAACTTCGGTAGATGGCCCCCCTCAGTTGATTCACTTTCATTTGTTGATTCAGACGAAGTTGATCCTTGAGTAGGGAGAGGCTCTATGTGTCTTTTACCCCTTCCAGGCCCCTGTTGAGCGACCTCCGGGTGCGGCTCCGAAGTTGTCGAAGGCCTTTGAATTGGATCTTCGCGATGTACTTCTACAGAAGGGGGCTCTGTAAAAGCAAAGGTATTATACATTGTATAATTTTGCAGAAAATAATAAGAGAATTATGCGAAGTTTACCTTCGACATTCTGGGGGCGATCGAGCACCGGACTGCTCGGAGGATCAAAGGTGAGGTCTTCGTCTGAATCCACAGTTAAAACTTCAACTGCCGGAGCATCTCCGTGAGCAGTCCTCCCTTCATCCACAACTGAAGTTGTAGTAACTTCAACTTCATCTTCGCCCACAGGGGCTTCGATTTGCTCTTCTTCTTGAGCATCCGGAGCTCTCACTTCTTCAATGTTAGCTTGAGACTCCGGCATACCTGCAGTATCTACAATGTGAATATCTTTTTGAGCCGCATCTTCATCAATCAACCTCACTAGTAGTATACCTTCATCTTCTTTAGAACCGGAAATTGAGGTTCTTGAGCTCGAAGGCGCAGGATTCGAAGGTGCGAGATTTTTTGGCTTCCGAGCCACCTTCTTCACCGGAGTCTTTGCGGAGCTTGAAGTCCCCGCTTCGGCTATCCTTTTCTTGGGTCCTTTCTCCGAAGGCACCCAGTCCATCAGAGGGGGCGGAGTCGTCTCCAACATTCCCCATACTCTGTTAAACCTCTCCCAACTCCCGACCAATTTAACTCTCCATTCTTTTTCAGTCGGAGTTGGAGCACCCAAAATCTTCTCCGAAGCCCTTATAATTTGCTCTGAAGTAATAGGGGCTGAAGAAGCTAAAAAATAAATAATTCAAGTTAGTCTTTCTTCGAAGTAAATATGTATAATACATGTTGGTTTCGAAGTTACCTGCAGGGCTCGAAGTCAAGTTGATCTTGCGAAGACCACCTTCTGAATCATCCTCGAAGATGATAGGCCAGTTGGCCATCAGCGGAGAAATTTGCAGTCCGAGGAATTCTTCGGCTAAATCTCGCATGCTTAACCTTCGGCTAATCTTTTGAAGCAGGTTAAGACGGGCTTCGAGCTGACCTTCGTTGGGCTGCACTAAAGCTTCCTTCCGGAATTGAATTTCTTTGAGGGGCCCGGCCAGAGGACTGCTTGCCCCAACTTCGGCATAGAACCATCTCAGAACCCAATCGGTGTACCATCTGGCATTGATGGCCTTGGCAGGAAACTGAAGGGCGTACTCATCTCGAAGCCTAAAGTTGATACTACCGAAGGATACCACTACTTTTTCACCTCCGGGGCCTACGAAGGTCTTTGGTTGGCAAGTTGCTCTATGAAGTGCAGCGAAGATCTCTGCCCTCCCCTCACAACCTTCGGCCCTCAGCGCCCATTCGAAGATAGTTAATCTAGCTACTGCATTCGGAGATAATTGGGGGAGGGTTACATGGAACAGATCAAGTACCTCCGCCAGGAAGTCCACTGTAGGGAGGCCCAAGCCAGCTTCGAAGAAGGCTTCGAATACAACTACTTCTCCGGGTCTTGGCGATGGAATCATTTCTTTGCCTGGCTTCCGAATCATAACTCCATTACTGATTTTCCCTCCCGCTGCGATTGCCAGTGACTCTCTTTTGCAGGTAGAAGGTCCCAACTGGAAAGATTGATTGAAATATTTTGTTGATGGCGGGCACAGACCTTGGTCATCGACGATTTGGGGATTTCTCCCTCATGCCGCCATGGATGTCACCGCCGGTATCGAAGGTGTCACCGCCAACGTTGCCACCGCTGCTGCTGCAGCCGCCTGCTGTCGGGCCAAGGCCGACGGAGGTGCAGATCCCTTAGTCTTCACCATTGCGGTCGATGGATTGCTTTGGGGAAAATGGAGGCTAGGGCTCAAGAACTCAAAGGGCTCGAAAGGTTTTTGGTTGCGAGAAGACGGTGAAAAGGTAACCGGGTAAGTTCTAGGCCTTCTATTTATAGCCTAGATCTTACTTTTTTACCGTTAGTCTATGTCGTTTCGCATTCCTGCCGTTACTCATCCCCGAGATTAACGCTTACTACAGTTTCCGTTAGAAACAGAAACTTAACGGCTATTTTCTCTAAGTCTAAAAGACTTTCTAACTTCTTGAGTCGGTTCTAAGATAGTTCGAAAAGCAATTACCTTAAGACTGATTCGGAGTTTATATCTTCATGCATTTCGGAGATGAACTAAAAACCAATAACCCCTATGTTTGGTTATCTTTTCCTTCCGTATACTGCTCTCCTAACGTTACAGGTCAAACGGAGAAGCGTATTCGAGGGGCTACTGTTGGGGGAAAATATCTCATCTTCGGGGTTATTGCCGAAGCAACATAAAGGCAGACAGCGGATTCGAAGGTTCCCAGACGATCATCTTCGAAGATACTCGGAGCCAAGTTCGAAGTACGAAGATAGGCATTGGTTCGGAGTACATCTTCGAACTAAGGCCTTTCAAGATCTTTTCTGCCAGCTAAGATGGAAGACTTATCTTCTTTCTCATTAGATTAGTCTTTTACCGTTTTAGCCCTATTAAGGGAGCCGAATAGTTTCCACTATGTCGGTTGTAATAGAGGGGTAAATATGTCTTTTCCTTAATGTTTAGGCCTATAAATACCCCCCATTTCACCCTGTAATAGGGACCGAATACAAGTTATTCAATACACACTTTCGAACTATTCTAAGTTATTATCCTTTCGGAGGCTTAGAACAGTTTGCTTCACAAACACTTCGTTTGTTAGTTTCTTTTCTACAGAAACCTGTTAGCGTAATCTTTTACGCCAACACATACCTTTTGGAGGTGATCTGAAGTCTTTTTGGGATATAGTTGGACTAATTACTTTTGCTGAAAAGTTGCTAGAAGATCTGTTGCTCATCTGTTCCTTCTGCTCCATGAAAAGCACTTTTTCCTGAAATGCAACAGCATTGTCTACCTAGTGCTTGGAATAGTTCTAAACCAACTTCACTTTTTCGTCTGTTCTTGTCTCACTGCTTTTTGAACTGATTCTTGGTTCATCTGTTTAGATTTCTTTTGTTACATCAATGTGTTGTTCATAATGTAGTTTGTGTTGAATGTTTATGGTTGTGTTTGAAGCTACATTTTGAATATCGCCTTCCTTATTTCATTCTGTTCAGTTTACTCAGCTCTGTCTGTGAGTACTCCTGTTCATCGTCAATTTCCAAGATTCGATGACATCACTGTGATAATTTCATACGTATGAACTTTGTGAGGGCTAACTGCATTGCTTGAATACACTCACTAAATTCTAACTTCAGTTCTAGCAATTCATTACAGCTTAACAAATTCTTGCAGTACACAAGCAAAAGACACAAGGTGAAAGGTTTAGAAAAGTTATAAACAAATTGTTCACCAGTGTTCTTGAGTTTCCTATGAATAGATTTCCTGCTATAACCTGGTTGGTTTAGTCAATACTTTCCTTCATCAGTTGCTGAACATAATCATGGTTTAGGTTCCTTGAACAAATTAATAGTTCAGTTTCTGTTATTCAAGGAGTTCAATTGTTTTAAAGGATCCTTTTATCAGATTCAATTGTTTTTAATAGGTTCTGTCTAAAGTCATTGAATTTTTCTTGGGGATCATCAAGGTTTATTCACAACAAGTCTGTTGTGTCTTGGTTGTTGTCGGTATTTCATTCACCTACTAGTATTTGATTTCGGAGATCCATAGACCGACTCAGGCATGTTGGAGATTGGTTGACCGAATCAGAGAGTGAGTCAGCAACTCAAAGTTCGAACTGAACAGAAAATTCCCGAAAATATTTTTAGAATACATTTGATCATTTTGAGGTGTGTTGGGTGATTTGAAAAGGCCATATATTCATAAATATTTTGTGGAGGCACTTATTCAACCTCCCCCCTCTAGTCGCCTTTCCGATCCCACAATTGGTACCAGAGCCGGTTAGATCACAAGTTGACCTTAATCGGTTTGTGATCCTTGTTGCGACATGGACAAGAATTCTAAGATTTCGATGTTTGATGGTCGAGATTTCTCTTATTGGAAGGTGCGTATGGAGGCTTATCTACTAAGCCAAGGAAGTGCTCTATAGGACATTGTTGATTCCCAATATGTGATTCCTGGAACTCGCACCTCACAGACTGAGAAGGAACAATACGATTGTAATAGCAAAGCAAGAAACATATTGTTCGTCAGTCTAAGTCGCAATGAGTTTGACAGGGTCCAGCACCTTCGAACTGCACGAGAGATTTGGACTATTTTAAAAACCTTTCATGAAGGCACTACTCAGATTAAGGCTATGAGGCAAAGCACATATAATCAAGAATATCAAATGTTTGTGCAAGGCCCCGGCGAAACTGTAGATGTCATGTTTGCTCAATTTGATGGGATTGTGAGCAACTTGCGCTCCACTTGGACTTTAGTTATTCAGACCATGATAGAGCGATCAAAGTTCTCTATTCTCTTGATCGTAGCATATGGGAGGTGAAGATCTCTAGTATTGAAGAGTCGGCGAGCTTTGACACTTTGACTTGTGATTAACTTTTCAGTAAGCTAGTAGTCCACCGAGATCGCCAAGGCGTCTCGCTCTGGAATTGGGAACTCTTTACCACAATCCATGGCACTAGTTTTCGGTTCTAGCAGTGACACCTCATCTAGAGGTAACCTTTCTACTGGTTCTGGAGTTTGTGCTTTCTCTGGAGGTTTTTCCTTGTCTTCTTTGGTCTCTATCACTAGAACAGGTGGACACATTGGACGATGAGGAGCTTGCTCTCATAGTCAAAATGTTCACACGATTCTATAATGATAGGAGGGATCAAAGGAGAGGAGGCTCTCGAGGATGTTTTGAGTGTGGAGATCTTAATCATATCAAAGCTAATTGCCCAAAACATAAAGCAAAGAATGAACATGAACACAAACACCAGAAAAGAGACAAAAAAACCTTCTTCAAAGGAAAGCGTGGAAAAGTGGCAAAAAGAGTAGCCAGAGATTTTGTAGCTGCTCTTAGCGACATCAACAACACTTCAAGTGAGGAGCCAAGCTTCGATAAAGAAGAGCCATCCAAGAATGAAGAAAAGAAGGAGAAGACAAAAGACTTCACCGGCCTTTGCTTCATGGCCGACAACAAGCATAGCAACGATGAGCTAGACTCATCTGAAGTTAGTCTTTCTCATGACCAGCTTCTTGTTCAGAACGATGAATTACATGATGCTATCATTTCACAAGATAGACTACTTAAACTTGCTGCTAAAGAATGAAAGGAACTAAAATTCAAAATTGAATCTCTTTCTACCGAGCTTGTCTTACTAAGGTCTAAGTTTGAAATTGCTGAATGTGAGTCTTATCTTGTTGTTATGAACGAACTTGCTCAGTTGCGTCTGATTCATGCTCAAAATCTTGAAAAACTTGAAATTGTTCAGAAACAACTTTTGGAGGTGGAGTCTAGTCCACGTGTCATCAATAAATGCATGAATTGTTCTTTACTTGTTGAAAGCATTATTTTGAGAGATAAGCATGTTGATGAACTTAAGGCTAGATTGGAGAGTGCTGAGTGTTCTAAGGATGTGCAGACAACATGTTCCACTTGCATCATCCTTAAGGACCAACTCAACTTCGCTAGAGAGCAAGTCAAAAAACTTAAGTGTGAGAATGATTATCTTCTTTCCATGGTGGATAAGTGTACCGAAGGGAAGGGTAAGATGGACTTGCTTTTGGATAAAACAAAAATATGTGCTGACAGGGCAGGGTTAGCTCTTAGGTTGGGTTATGAGATAACTACACCAAATACCCCAAGCAAAATTGTGTTCACTCTACCTACTACCCTTGAGAAAGAGAGAGCCCAGTTAGACACCACTTAAAAAGCCAAGAATCCTACCCAACCTACAAAGAAAATCATTCCACCACCAAAGATAGACTCCAAAAAAAACCCAGAAAAACTGTGAGGTTTGCACCTGAAACTTTTGTACCTACTCACAAGAAAGTTTATCATTGCTCTTATTGTCATAGTGTAGGTAATTTGATTGGGTTTTGTTATCGACGTATCAAGGATGAATGTTGTGCTCATACTATGAACTTTCATGACTTGTATTATCCATATTTTGATTTGTATGAGTATGATTATCGTTCTTATTCTGATTTTGAGGCTCCTCGTGGTTATATGAGTGACTATACCCATCTTGGTTTACATCATGCTTCATATGATGTTAGACCATGTGTTAGTGGTTTTGGTCCAAGTCATTTTAGGAGACCTCGACACTTTGCAAGAAGACCTTGCTTTTATCATGATTCATATCCTACACAGTCTTCTATTTTGCTTGACTTTCGAGTTGTTCGGTGCTGGATTCCTAAACGTTTTGTTACTAACCCCAGCACTGAGTACTCGAGATCTTCTTATTCTGTGTAGGGAAGGCATGGAAGCCTGGAGAACAAGTGGATCATGGATTCCGGTTGTTCGTGTCACATGACCGGAAAGTCATTATGGTTCTCCAACTTCACCTTGACCAAGCAACAAGAACACATCACTTTTGGAAACAATAAAAGAAGTAGAGTGAAAGGCCAAGGTACGATTAGAATCGATGAAAACTTCACTCTCTCAAATGTTTCTTTGGTTGAGTACTTGGGGTATAACTTGCTTTTTGTCTCTCAATTGCTTGATGAGGGTTTTGAGGTACACTTTGGATGTGATACCTATCATGTGCTTGACTCTTCTTGCTTACCATGCTTTAGGATGAAGCACCGACATCCAAATACTCTTAAATGAGTAACGTTGGGCTTCCTCCCAAAGCGAAGTTCATATGACGTCAAATTCAACAAGGAGCGCAAAAGGATCTTGTTGGAGATATAACATGTTGTACTCATGGCTTAAGCCCAAAATTTTCTAGGAGTCCTATGCTAGTTGAGCATCGTCCTAGTCATCTCCACAAGTGTGCGATTTTTCCTCTCAACAACACCATTTTGTTGAGGGACCCTTGGAGCAAAAAAACTGATGCTCAATGCCATGTTCAAGGCAAAAATCTGCAAAACAACTATTCTTGAACTCGGTGCCGTTGTCACTTCTAATGGTTTTCATTGCAATAGGGAGTTCATTGAATAGCCTTAAAGCTAAGCTCTAAAAGTGTATAAACACTTCATCCTTTCTTACAAGAAATAAGATCTAAGAGTAACAAGAGTAGTCATCAACAACAACAAGGTCGTACTATTTAACGCCTAACGAACTAACCTGGGATGGACCTACAGTGTCCATATGAAGAAGCTCTCCGGGTCGTTCAGTCATCACCATGTTTATGGGTGAATGAGAGGCGGAAACCATTTTACCAAGACAACAAGGAGCACAAACGAGGTTCTTCTAAAATTTGAGCTTGGGCAATCCTCGGATAAGTCCTAGAGCACTCAATCGAGCAAGCAAATCAAAGCTCATGTTCCATAGTCTCCTATGCCACATCCAGAGCTTAGAAGAAGGTTCAGCAAGAAGGCAGTGAGAAGAATCAAATGATTCAGAGAAATCAGCTCCAAACACTCTCCCAACTCTCGAAATTTTGCAAATACAAGCGATGTCGGTGCCTCATCCTAAAGCGTGGTAACTTAGACAAGTTTGAGTCACGTGCATCTGATGGAATCTTTTTGGGATATTCCTTGCATGGTCACTCTTATCATGTCTTTAATCTTGAAACTAACACTGTTGTTGAATCTTGCGATGTAACTTTTGATGAGACATCTCCATGTGTTAGTCCTTCTTTTGAACTTGCGAGTGAGCACGATATGAGTGAAATGATCTTTGAGGAAGAGGATTCATCAGATATTGAAGATAATGAAATTGTGCCACAACCTCCTTCTACGGCATCTCCAGAAGCGTCATCCATGTCTGCAAGAGGACCTGAAGCATCTACCTCTGAAAGCTTGGAGCAAACTTTGACAAGAGTTGAGGGGGAGATTCTATCACAAAGAGAAGCACCACTTTGAATTCAGAAAATGCATTCCCCTTAGCAGATCATCGGTGAGCTAAATGAAAGGGTAACCCAATCTCATGCTCACTTCGTTGATTCTACATTTGTCGCTAATTTTGAGCCATTAGATGTTAGTCATGCTTTGTCTGATGCAATTTGGATCAATGCCATACATAAAGAGCTGGAAAATTTTGATAGAAATCAAGTTTGGATTCTTGTTGATCCACCCCCTAACATTCATATCATTGGAACAAAATGGATTTTCAAAAACAAACAAGGGGAGGATGGGGCTATAGTGAGAAATAAGGCTAGACTTATGGCTCAAGGTTATACTCAAGTCTAGGAGGTTGATTTTGGAGAAACTTTTGCACCAGTCGCTCGACTTGAGGCCATTAGGGTTTTGCTTGCATTTGCATCATCTCGTGGTTTCAAACTATTTCAAATGGATGTAAAAAGTGCTTTCCTTAATGGTTTCATAGGAGAAGATGTGTATGTAAAACAACCCCCTAGCTTTGAACATCCCAAGTACCCCTATAGAGTCTTTAAACTTCACAAAGCTTTATATGGGCTCAAGCAAGCTCCTAGGGCTTGGTGTGACCGTCTTAGGAACTTCTTGATTGAGCACGGGTACAAAATGGGCTATGTTGATAAGACCTTGTTCACTCTTATGCATGGCAAAGATTTCTTACTTGTTCATATTTATGTCGATGACATAATTTTTGGTGTTTCATCTCATACTCTTGTGGCCGAGTTTGCTAATTCTATGAGCAGGGAGTTCAAAATGTCAATGATGGGAGAGCTGACCTTCTTCCTTGGTTTGCAAATCAAGCAAAGCAAACAAGGAACATTTGTACATCAGACAAAATACACTAAAGACCTGCTAAAATACTTTGACATGACAGATGCAAAACCACTTGCTACCCCAATGGGTACTTCAGTTGCGCTAGATATAGATGAAGATGGAGAAGAAGTGGACCCAAAGGAGTTTTGGAGCATGATCGGCTCCCTCCTCTACTTGATGGCTATGAGGCCGGACATACACTTCGCAGTATGTTTGTGCGCTCGTTATCAGGCTTCTCCAAGGGCTTCACATCGTCAAGCTGTCAAGCGCATACTAAGGTATCTCAAGAACACTCTTGAATTGGGCATTTGGTACTCTGCATCATCTTCATTGTGCTTGAGAGGTTTTTCTGACGCTGATTTTGCTGGATGTCAAATTGATCGAAAGAGTACATCAGGGACTTACCATTTTCTGGGTTCTTTTCTTGTGTGTTGGTCTTCTCGCAAACAGTCTAGTGTTGCACAGCTTACAACCGAGGCTGAATATGTAGCTGCCGCTAGTTGTTGCGCACAAATTTTGTGAATGGTTTCTACTTTGCGGGATTTTGGGTTGGATTTTAAGGGTGTTCCACTGTTTTGTGACAACACTAGTGCGATCAACTTAGCAAACAACCTAGTACAGCATTCTAGGACTAAACACATTGATGTGTGTTATCATTTCTTAAGATATCACAATGAGAAGAGTGATATCTATTTGCGCTTTGTTGATACCTAGAATCAGCTTGCAGATATTTTTACCAAGCCTCTCGATGCTTCACGTTTTGCATTTTTGAGAGGAGAGATTGACATTTGTCATCCTTATGGCATCATGTGAGGGGTAATTGTGTAGCATTGCATAAGCTTTTGTAATATGATTAATTGCTTTTACAAGTACATGCTTTATTATGCCTTTACAATATTGTCTTTTAATACTGTTGATTACACTTGGATTGAATGCATCTGATACATGTCTTTAGCTTGGCTTTTATTTGTGAAAACTTGAAAATGATCATTGCTTAGTCTGGAAACTAGCATGAATAGGTTGGAGTTCATTTGCTATCTTTTACATATCTGGTAGCTAGGTCCTTTTTCACTTGGATGCTAATACGCAACTTGATCATATTATGCTGAAAATTAAAAAATGATGAAAATAAAAAAATGAAAAATATTTGATACTCTTGCTATCTTGTGCTAAAATTGAAAAGATCCAAGTGGGTTTGCATTGTCGCACTACTTTGTTCTAGACTACTTACCATAGCACTTTGGTATAAACTAGGATATTTAAGTGTATACCAAGACCAATGCTTTAAGCTTCTGATGGTTTCAACCTAGGCTTAGCTTTGTCGGTTAGCATAAGGTTGACTTGCAAATAACCCCTGACACATAAATGAAAAATAAAAAGTTTAAATTCATTGCATATCAAGTTTGTTGAAACTCCTTGTAGTGGGATATGCTTATCTGGTTAGTATTTGATTAGCTTTTGTATCTCGTACCTTGCCATGTCTAGTATGCTAGTCTGAGTAGTGATGCTTTTATTTGCTAAAAATTGTAAATGCTTGCTCATGCTGTTACTTAGATTGTATACATCTGAGATTGTCACACAGTATTTTAGGATGGTATTCAAGGAATAATGCTTGTTTGTACTGTAATTGGACTTAATCATATTCCAGAAGCATTGCATTTACACTTTATCTTCACATCTCATGTTGCTATCTTGATGTATGCATTGCCAAAGGGGGAGAGTTCATATGATTTTGCTCGCTTGCTTGCTTTTGAGTTTGATTTTTGTTTTACCACCAACTTTTATCAAGTGAAATGATCTTTTTGCTCTTTTTAAGAGCTTTCATGGTAACTTGTGTGCTGAACTTGCAATTTACTTCTTTTTATCTTGGAGTTGTCAATGCACTCATCAAGGGGGAGATTGAGAAACCAAGTGAGGTCTTCACTATGGTTTTAGTTTTATGATGAGTGATTGACAAAGTTGGATGTGTTGATGGTTGGTTGTCTGTATGGGTTGCATGGTGTTGTGTGTTTTGTTTGTCGCGTGTGTGCAGGGTTGAGATGCTTGTCAACTATCGATGGCAAGTTATCAGGGTTAGACAGGGAGTCTAATGTCAGATGGTCGAGGATGCCTGTTGAAGTTGAAGGTGATCTCAGGCGTATGCATGGAGACAAAGCAAGACATGGGAGAACTAATGGTCGAGACAAAGTGTTGATCAAGTCAGCGAAAGGGAAGCTAGTGCAAGTGACAAGGCGGCTCGAGAGATTGAGAGCGGGAGAGACTTGCTGACAGTCATGTTCGCGGACTGATGACACATATCTAAGATCTGGGAGGCTTTGTCGGTTTTTGCTGAAAATCATCACATCTCAAAATGTTTTAATTACAATAAATAGGAGTTAATTTTTCTGTTTAGTAGTAAAGATTAAGTGTAATCTTTTAGCATTTTTCGGAATTTTAAATTCTGAAAAAATGATAGAAATCTGTTACGTGGGTGAAACGGACGATTCTCGAGCGAACCGATAAGGACTTACCGTGATTACGACACAGCGTACTGAGAGCTTCCAGTGCAAACTCACGAAGATGGATGTTACTTGACTAATCCTAGGGCAAGGAAAGTAGATTGAAATAAAAGTGTGATTCAAAACTAGGGTTTTGAGTTGATCTATGGAGAGAGATACCCTTTGAATCGGCATCACCCCTATATTTATAGGGGTTGGTCTCAAGTTTCCTCACACCTAATCTGAGTAGCATTTGGCCAAAAGTGGTTAAGATTAAATTAGAGATAAAAACAGTCCGAAACCAACTCTATCTCTAGTTTTCAGACTTGGGCCGGTCTGACCGGGCCTACATGGCTGGTTGGACCGGCCTACTATGGACGATTGGACCGTCGTGTGCCAGGAAAGGCATATTTCGGCCCAAATTACCAAAAAATGATATTTTGATAATTTCGACCATTAATTTCATTTTTTGCTATCAACACATGCCCGCCCGCCTTTTACCAAACTTAGTGAGCTAAAAGCACAATTGGCTAAGGGTGATACAATCCATATCGGCCTAATGATCTCTCAAGTGTTTTTGTCGAGTTCTTTAAAAGTACTCAATATCCATTTATCTACCAAACCATCCATTTCATAACTCAGGAAATCTGAATTCTGAGGACGATTTGCATGAATTACTATTATGACTAAGGGACTTAAGCACCAAATTTTCCACCAACTCGGCCTTTAGTCCTTTTACTAGTTTTTGCCCCCCGAGTCCCTTGTAGGGATGCACCCTTACTCAACGAGGATAGAAGCTGGCTTATCAACCAACTTTGGTTTCCACACCCGTCGTGTCTTTTCTAGGGCTTTGGACTCGTCGAGCGGGTTATCCTCGAATTCTTCGGCCTTCTTCTCTTTGAGATAATCGGCACGAACACGTTGTAAGAGTCTCTTTTGATACTTAGTCATTTTGGGGGGTGCCCACAAAGGTTGTGGCTTAGTTTCAGGCGTCACAAACTTACTCCTGGAATCTTTAGCCGAACGATGAATGTCCGGATTGGCTTTGGTAATTCTGTGCTTAGTAGGGATGTTTCCCTAACTTCTATCGGTCGGACCGGCCTTGCTGGGCCAGTCTGACCGGATCGTGTCAGCCACCTGAGATGGGTCGATCGGACCTACCACAGTAGGCCGGTCAGACTAGGGTGATGCTGGCGGTCTAGTACATTACGGCCGAACTCGTGCCTCTGCGGAAGGTTCGGCCTCCTTGGTGGTCGTGGCCGAGAGTACGTCTTCTCGGTCCTTTTCTTATGCTTCTGGAGTAGCATCCCAAAAGTTATCTTCTACTTCCTGTGAGATCTCGCCGAAGATGACGCGTCGACATTCACTTTCCACACTCCTACCTCAGGATTCTTCGGTATGAACGTGCATAGGCGAGGCTTTCCAATGACGACCGCCTTCTCTTTGGATGACTCGGCCTGCTTGGGTCGAATCAACACCTTCTTCCCAATAAGGTCAATGTCATTCACGGGCAAGGGATCCTGGTCCAACTTCATCTTAGGGATAGGATCTATTTTCAATCGTCCTTCATCTATGGCTGATTGAACCTGCTGACGAAAAACATTACAATCGTTAGTAGAGTGGGAAAGCGATTCATGCCACTTACATTATGCACGTTTCTTCAAGTCATCGGTGGCTGGAATGACGTGACCTTTAGGCAACCTGAGGAGCTTACTCTTCAATAGAAAGTCAAATATTTTATAACATTTGGTCACATCAAAAGAGTGCTTAACTTCATTGGGACGATTCTTAGCGGGAGACGGTCGTAGCTCGGAGCAAGTGACCATTTTGGACCCATTAGGCCAGGTCCATTCTACCGTGTACACGTCGGCCGAGTCATCCTCCTCTTCTGATGGCTCCTCCTCAGAGTGTTACATTACATGTACCTCGGCCTTAGGCTCACTAATGGTTTTGATAAATTTTTTGCTCTTGGTTCGGCTGTCTAGTCTTTCCTTAATTTCAGAAGTGTAAACCGTTGAAGGCTAAGTCAGCCAAATCCCTCACAGAGATGTTCAAACTAAAACATCGGTTTCTGGTGTCCTAGAAATGCCTAATGTAATCAGAGACATGCTCACTAGCCTTTTGTTTAACCGATGTCAAGTGCGAAAGCCTAAGTCCGGTTTGAAGGTTTTGCCCAAGAAAATTCCATGGATTGGAAGTTCCGATAGGAAGTATCAGAAGTTCTGGTTATTTTCTAGTCTCGATATAGAGAGCAAATGTTGCTTCGGAAGTTCCGATAGGGTATCGGAAGTTTCGACGAGCTAGAAGTTCCAATTCAATATCGGGGAATTTTTTGTACTGGTCGGAAGTTCTGATATTGTATCGGAACTTCTGAGGTGGGCGATAACAGATTGGATCTGTTGCGTCTTGTACTACATCAGGAGACCTAAAATACCTTGTTGGAAGTTCCAATCCAGGATCGAAAGTTCTGACATGGGCAAACAGTTTGGATCTGTTAGGTTTTTAGGGTTTCAGGAAGAGCATGACAAGGGGCTCTCAGCCTAATAAAAGGAGAGGAGGACATCTTGGGGCAAATTCCTTCGGACTACGCAGGTAAGCTTTCTGCGTATCTTGCATCAAGGTGTTTCATACACAAATATTGATTTAATTTCAATGAATTAATTGGATGATATCTTATCTTTTAGCTCTACGAATGACTTGGACTCTGGAGCAAATTGTCTGAGCTGCAGAGAAGATCCTCGAAGCTCCTACGCTCATAGAAAAAGAGCGGAGGGTGAATCTTTTAGGGACTTGGGAGCGATTCAACCGAGTATGGAGTGTACTCGGAGTCGAGCCCCCGACCCTTCTAGACTGGTCCGCAACAGACCAGTCTCCGAGGAAGAGGAAGGCCGAGGCCGAGACTTAGGCCCCGGTGAAGACACTAGTGAAGCAGGTGACCCGCAAGCCGAAGGCTCGTGCTCCTTCAAAATCGCATGTTTTGTCGCCGGAGCAATCCGAAGAGGAAGACGACGCGGACATGCAGATGGCGGAGGAGTTCAAAGCTCTTCTTACAGGGGACGATGAAGAGTATTGGATCTGAACCGAGGCCCTCGTCCAAGATGGCGCGGAGGTGGCACCAATAGTTGAGGAGGGCGAACCTGGGAAAACGGATGTCAAAGTCACTTCGTCTGGCCAAACTGACGTCCCAATTTTGGATCAAAGCGGAGTTGAGGCTGAAAGGGTTCAGACCCTGGATGTAGAGGTCTCAGCTCGGGATGAAGTGACGGTTGTTGTGGCCAAAGAGACTCCAGCTATTGTTACTTCGATTCGATCTCCAGTGTCTGAAGAGGACTTCGACCAAATGTTCGAGCCTCTGAGCAGTCCAGTGCTCGTCCGACAACAAGGTGTCGGAGGTAAACCTCGACTAAAGCTTGTTTCTCTTTCTTTTACCTGCAACATTTAAATAATATCATATACCTTGGGTTTCATAGAATCAGCTCCGGTGGAGGTGGCCCCGGCTAAGGAGGTGGCTCTGGAGCTTGAGATAGCTTTGGCGTCGTTGCCGACTTTAGCGCAGGAGACAAATCTGGCACTGGAAGTTCCTCCGATGCAAGAGTCAGCTCTGGCACAGGAGATGGCTCTGAAGCAGGCGACGGGTCCTAGAAAGGGCAAAGAAAAATCTTGGCCAATGCCGGCTCCTACTGCGGGGTGGACTCCGTCGGAGTCGACTAACGGAGTCCAGTCGATGGAGGTTTCGGAAGACGCTTCTCTTCGCTCTAGCCCTTCTCCCATCGACGATGATCGGAGTGCCTTAATGAGGCTCTCCCTCTTGGCCCCTTTTCTTGAAAGGAGGACATGGCTTCGGATTTTGCTAGAGCCTCTAGCTTGGGCTAGTCGAGAAGTTGGGGAGACTGAATTGGTCTCCATCATAGGCGAGGCCGAAGGGTGGGAGCTCGACGCTGCCCTTGAACGGGCATCTTACCATGTACAAAGCACCTGCAAAAGTTAGTTTCATTTAAAGTATATATAACATACTCACCTTGCACTTCTTTTCCTCTGTCAGCATATTGTCTTAGATCGTGCGGCTACTGTTTCCAATGAGCTCGAGTGTAATCGGCTCAAAGAGAAAGTGACGACTCTCCAGGAGAGTTTTGCTAACTCCGAGAGTCGGGCTTCGATCTTGGAGGAGATAGATCACGCAAAGCGAAGCACAAAAGCGAAGCTGGAGGCTACGAAGGAAGAACTTGCAGCTAAGCGGGTGGTGCTCCGAACCAAAGTCGAAAGGCTTCGAGAGGAGCAAGGAGCCTGTGGAGCTGAGGCTGTAAAGCTTCGGGAAGAGCGACAACGTTTGGCTGATGACGTAAGGGTGTTGCTCGGGCAGAAGACTGTCTTTATGACAAAGACAACCAAGCTCTCCACTTTGATTCGTGACAAGCAGCAATTGACTGAGGCCCTGAATGCGGAGAAGACAAAGTGTGAGAGCGTGGCCTCCGAGACCATGGACATCCTTTGGGGCATCTTGGAATATTTCAAGACTTCTTGCGCCTCTTCGTTGTCGGCCAATGATACTTTGATTCAGAAATTGAAGATGATCCAAGCAGCGGTGAAGATGATGAAGACTTTGGGTACTCAGTACAGATAGATCTCTGAACAAGTAGCCACTCTCGGAGTACTTCGCCACTTCGAGGACATTGGGATTTCTATTTCGCCGACCCCGGAGTAGCCCCCGCCAACTTTGGCGATGACCGGCTATTGACCCCTTCGCCCGACGTGGTCGCGACTTGGGAAGCCTTTCAACCATCCTGGAAAGCCGTAGACCGGACAACAATGAAGGCGTGGATAAATGAAGGCCACCGTCAAAAGCAAGTGCGGACGCTGCCTCGACTAGCAAGCCTCCTCCGCACCCGAAGGTCTAGCTCTCCTTAGGGTCCCATTATGTAAAAAACTTGTATTTCTATCTTTCTTTTGAATGAAAAAGACTTATGTGGAAATGTTTTTAGGATTTCCCACGTTTTTTGGATGATGAACTCGAAGTATTAGAAGTTAACGAAGGGCTCCGTCAACAGTGGGCTACCTTCAAAGCCTTAAGGCCTCACAGGTGTCCTCGATTTTCAATTCTTCGAGGGAGCAATGGAGAGGTTATACCCGAAATTTGTAAAGTATTAGCTTATATTAAGGAGGAAAAGGGGGAAAAGAGTTGTAAATTTATCATCTTCATCTTCGGAGGACATTGACTGGTCTGAAGAGGAGTGGTCTGGCGAAGATCAAGCGAAGACTAGCCCCGAACGACTTCGGACCTGGGCCGAGCTTCATCAAGAACAAAAAGATTTCCGGGCTTCAAAGAAAGGGAAGTGGATCAAACGCAAAGTCCTGAAGACTCTGGGCTCAGGAACAAGTCGCCCTCAAAGTCGGGCTAACTCTGAATCTAGTCTTGGGGACCAAAGGGGTCTTCGCTTTTTTCTTGGCTTATACACTAATTTTTCATAATGTAATATAATTGATTGAATAATATATTCTGAAATGCTTCTAAATTGTGCCTTTACCTCCTAGCCCCTCTTTGCGGGTGAGCGCCTTCGATTATCAAGCGAAGACGGTCGCGCACAACGATTGTAATGCCTGCTAAGAGTACAATTTCAATAAGGTTTTTGATTTTGGAGGCTCGGAGCCCTTTATTGTATTGAATAAGAATTTGGAACCAGTTGTTCGAAATTCGAGTAGATGGTCATTATGGACCGCGTAGGGCTCTTCGAACATAAAGGTCCGGAGTCCATAGGTGGTAGCTTAGTACTCTTTTTTAGATGCATTGGAATCCGATTATTTTGGTCACTTTGGACTCTTTTACGGATGCTTCTGAGCCAATGGCTTGGAATCTATGTACTTTGGTTGCCTTCTACTCTTTTTATGAATGCTTTCAAGCCAATGGCTCGGAAACCGTTTTTATGGTCACCTTCGACTCTTTTTACGGATGCTTTTAAGTCGATGGCTCGGAATCCGTTTGTTTTGGTCGCCTTGGAATCTTTTTATGGATGCTTTCAAGCCGATGGATCGGAATCCGTTTTTATGAAACTTTCCCACCTTGACGGATGCTTCGAGCCGGTGGCTCGAAGTCCGTTGATTGGGTTCGAATGAATAATACTTACCTCCGCAATCAGCTCCGTTCTCCTAGTGCGTCCACTAGGAGTAGGAATCATCTTGAGAAGCACACATTATTCGAACCATAAGTTTTATTCATTTAGAAAGGTGTTTGCCATCTGTGACAAGGAGCCCCTAAGCGAAGTAACGTTTAAGGTGCTCCGCATGCCATGCATGCTTCAATTACTCACCTTCTAAATTAGCTAATTTAAAAGATTTAGGGCGTCCTGAATGCAAGATGATATATGGTCCTTCCCATTTATTTCCTAATTTTCCCAGAGAAAATATACTTCGCAATACTAAATGGCCCAGCTTAAGTTCATTAAGCTTTATTTTCAGGTCATACCAAGTCTTTGTCTGATAATGATACTTCATTAGGTTAGCAATAACTCGAAGCCTTGTTTCTTCTGTAAGTCCAGTGAAGTCTGTCTTTCATTGTCAAGCTCTAGTTCGATGGTGCGAAGGGAACCTCCTTTGAGCTCTGTCGGCGTCATGGCTTCATCTCCGAATAGTAACCGGAAAGGGGTGAACCCTGTGGACCTTGCCTGAGTGGTCCGAATGGACCACAAAATCTTCATAAATTCTTCGGTCCATAGCCCCTTCGCTAATCCTATTATTCTTCGATTTAGGCCCGACGAGATATTACCATTATCTCGCTCGATGGCTCCGTTGGATTGGGGATGACGGACAGCTGTAAAGCACATTTGGATACCAAGACCTTCGTAGAACTCTCTGAAAGGTTCAGCATTGAACTGAGTGTCATTGTCAATTGTCAGCTGCCTAGGCACTCCGAATCTGCAAATAATATATTGCTAGAAAAATTTTTGCACATTCTTGGAAGTGATAGCGGTCAGGGATTCGGCTTCGACCCACTTAGAAAAATATTCAATCGCTACCACTACAAATTTTAGGCTACCTTTTGCCATTGGGAAGGGGCCGATAAGATCCATTCCCCACCGGCCCATTGGCCATACCGGAGTTATAACTTGAAGAGGTGTTGGTGGACGATGACTCCGTCTTACCATCCATTGACAACCCTGGCAAGTGTGGACTAATGCCTCCGCATCAGCTACTATAGTAGGCCAATAGAGTCCTTGGCGAAGTGTTTTGCCTGCTAAAGCCCGAGGGGCGAGATGGCTACCACATAGGCCTTCGTGAATTTCTTGAAGTATGTCTTGGCCTTCGGCTTGGAAGATACATCGGAGCAGGGGAGAACAGACTCTGACCTTGTATAAAATACTATTGATAATATGATAGTTCCAGACCCTTAACTGTAATCTTGATAGTTTTGGTCCTTCGGGCAAATTGACTTCGTCTTGTAATAAATCCATAATTGGGCTCTGCCAATCGGTGCTTGCTATGCAAAGTACTTCAACAGGAGGGAGTTGTGGCACCGAAGGGGAGGCAAGCTCTTCATAAAAAGCCCCTTCCAGGATGTCTAGGGCTCCGTCTACAACTTTGGTCAAGACGTCTGCTTGCAAGTTATCGGCTCGTGGCATGCTCCGGATAGAAATCCATTTAAATATTGCATCGGTCTTGTGGATTTATTCTAAATATTTAGAAAGTTGTGTATGCTGAAGTTGAAAGCTTTTATCAATGTGCCCTACTACAATCTGAGAGTCTGTTTTTATAACAACTCTTGTGGCACCGAGTGCGCGCGCCTTGCGAAGCCCAAGCAGGATCCCTTCGTACTCCGCAATATTATTGGTGGACTTAAAGTTGAGCCTTGCAGAGTACATTTCTTTTTGCACTAAAGGCGAAATTATGACTGCTCCGGATGCTTGAAAAGCTCCATCAGAATATATGGTTCATACTGAGGAGCCATGCTGAATAGCGTGGGCCTCATGGCTCCAGAAGTGACGAGTCATTGTCAACGATAGTCAAAGAGGACTGAAGAAGAAGAGATATGCTGTTTTTATGGGCCGCGTGTGACTCAGGTACACGGCAGCGAGCGACTGTCGGACAGAGGAGGCTGCGAAGTCGGGTTGGCCCAATCCGGGTACATGGGCCAGAAGCAGTAGAAGACTCACTGGGCTGTTGACCAGGGTTGACTCAGGTACACGGGCGGTGAGTGATTGTCGGGCTGAGAGAGCTGCGGAATCGGGCCGGCCCAATCCGGGTACCTGGTGCAAAGTCGGTGGAGGCTTTGTCAGTTTCGGCGCAAAACTGACAACTGTCGATCTTGTATCCGACTGTCCAGAAGAGAAGCCGTAGTCGCTACGAAAACTTAGCTTCCGGATAAGTCATCTGTATCTCTAGGCCCACAGTCAGTCAGTCGTGTCTGTAAAAATTCCTAAGGGCAGTAGAGTCTTTTCCTTTATTCTTGTGTCTGTAAAAACCCTAAGGGGCAGGTGGAATGTTCCTAGTGTTGGGAGCCTATAAATAGGACCCCAATCCCTAGGGTTTGGACTACCCTTTTGGCTGAAATCAATACTACTCCTTTGGGTCACTTTTTGTCTCTTGCATTTTCTCTTTCCCTTCCTGTTCATGTGTGCGCCTCCAGGAAATGTGTTGCTGTTCATCTATTTTATTCCCTGCAGTTAGATGATTCTATTCCTTCTGTTTCGTGTGATGCATTTCATTTATTGGCTTTGAAATCTTCGGTTTGCTCACAGCGATTTTGTTCCTGTTTGTGAAGGCTTCGTTTTGCTTCTGTTCCTCACGAGAAGAGTACTAGTTCTTGCTGTTGCAAGTAGTACTGCTACTGTAGCTACAGTACTCGCTGCCAGCTTTTTACCTTCTACTGCGCAGCTTTTTGATCGAAGTTGACAGGCTCTAGCAACTTTTCTGGTTGTTTTCTGGTAAAGCCATCCTCTCTGTTCAAAGCCCCTCAGCTCCGTGAGGCAGGCTTCGATCTGACATACTCGAAGGCTTCGTTCGAACTTCGAACTTCATTCTGTGTCCTGAATTGCTAGCTTCGAAGTGCTCTTTAAACTGACAGCGTCTCATACTTCGAACGACAGTGCGAAGGTACTCCGACTCAAGCTCTTCGAAGTCCACACTTCGATAGATCTTGAAATTGGCTTTGAAGCTTGTCGTTCTGTTAGGCTTCGTTTTGATTTCTTTGTCGCGTGTCAGCCTTCGCTTCTCTTTTCGAAGCTTGCTCTTTTCGAAGGTAGAGTGTAGGCTTCGAATTAGGTATCTCTGTCGTGTGACAGGCTTCGCTTCTTTATACGAAGGTTGTCCGTCTGTGTGTTGCGTTCGAAGTTTTCTGTTCGAAGGTTTGGCTTCGAAGTACTTGGTTCGAAGCTGTGTTCAAAGTCTTGCCTTCGAAGCACATACTTCGAAGCAGGCTTCGACCTTGTCATACTTCGCTTCGAAGCATACTTCGCTTCCTGCCACTTCGAACTAGGCTAAACCAAAACACCTTCGGCATTTTCACAACAGCCTTCGGCAGACCTCGCAACTGACCTCCGAAGCAGGCTTCGTCACCAACCTCCGAAGCAGGCTTCGCCAAGTTTCAAACAGGAGACAAATCTGAACAGTAACTTCTCATTTCACTTTACATATACTTAGATCATTTCATTGGGAAGTTTAGGCCTGACTTACTTTGATTATCTACCTAGTTGCACTTCTTTGATAGTTCTCTGTTTGACATCAGTTGCTTCTAGGCTAGATACCTTTAGACTTAGGCTTTCTGTTTATTTTCTGCTGCTTAGTCTTTTGAGGTGCGTTGGGTATTGGGAACAGGCCATTGATTCGAAAGAATTTTTTAAGGCGCCCATTAACCCCCCCTCTGGTCGCTACTTTTGGTCCTACAAGTGGTATCAGAGCTTGGTTAGGGTTTTTCCATACCTTAACCGGTTCTAAACCCCGGTAGTGACCATGATGTCTCCTGGCAATGTCCCGTCCTTGGAAGCCTATGGCTATAATTATTGGAAGACTCGCATGCGAGCCTATCTTATGAGCCAGGGTTCAGACATTTGGGATATTTGCGTTCACACCACGTTTGTCATATTGCCAGTTACTGAGCAGGGTACTGCTAGTATCATTGCTCAGCATCTGAGCAACAGTAAGGCTATGAACATTCTGTTTTCTGGTTTAGGTCCCACTGAGTTTGAGCGTGTGAGTCATCTCTCCACTGCGAGAGAGATCTGGGCTACCCTCAAGGCACACCATGAGGGAACAGCACAGGTCAAGGCTCGGCTCTATCAGACCTACCGACGTGAATATGAGAATTTCACACAAAAGCCGGGTGAATCTGTTGAGGCTTTGTTTGGTCATTTTCAGTCAATCATAAACAAGCTTCGGGACAACAAGGCTGAGGGTGCTCAGTTAGTCTCAGATCATGAGCAGGCGCTCAAGGTTCTCCATACCTTGGACCCAAAGATCTGGGAGATCAAGGCATCCTCTATCATTGAGAGCACTTCTTACGATACCTTGACCATTTCTGAGTTATTTAGCAAGCTGAAGGCCACAGAGGTAGATATCCAGTTGAGATCAAATCTCACTGGTTCTGGATCAAAATCCCTAGCCCTTGCTACACCTTCTGTTGATCCCTCTGCTGTGAGCTGTGTTGGGTTCTCCTTGATGTCTATCACTGAGGACCAGCTTGAGTCTTTGGGAGATGATGATTTGTGTCTGTTTAACAACCGGGTGCGTCGTGTCTATGACAAGAGAATGTTCAAAAGACACGGCACAAAATCCGGATGCTTTGAGTGCGGTGATCCAGGACACTTCATCGTCGACTGCCCCAAGCGCAATGGACACAAGAAGGGCACCGATGGCAGCTTCCACGACTCCGGCAAGCATGAGAGCTCATCCTTCAACAAGGGCAAGCCGAAGACCCGATTCTTCAAGAAGGCCCTGAAGGACTACCGGCGAGAGAACAAGAAGCGCGACAAGGCCTTCTTCGCCGAGATGGAGAAGAGCTACTCCAAGCAGTCCACGTCTTCTTCCTCTTCATCAAGCTCAAGCGATGAGGAGATCGTCATCAGGAAGGGGAAGGATAAGGACGATCCGGCGGGTCTCTGTTTCAGGGCCTTCGGAGACAAGCCGAAGAGCCGCTCATACCAGCGCCGAAGATCCCGCAAGAGCTTCTGTTCAATGGCTCTTGGGGATAAGGAAGAAAAGAGCTCCTCCGACGACTCCGATGACGACAACAAGGTATCATCCTACGAGCGCGAAATCGTTGATTTACTTGAGAGCAATCGTCAGGAGTTGAAATATCGGGAAAAACTGCTTAGGGGGGCTAAGAAGAGGATAGATGGGTTAGAGAGTGAGCTTGCCGTGGCCAACGGCAGAATTGAGAGTCTATCTTCTTCCCCTTGCTTGGGTGATAGCAGTGAGTGCCCGAAGTGTGAGGTGCTTCTGTGTGACCTGTCGACTCTGAAGTCCAGGTACACAAAAAGGGTTGATGAGAGGGACGCTTTGGCCACTGAGCTTGAAAGCGCTCAGCTGGAGCTGAAAGATGCTCAAGCCACTGTCGTCGCACCCTGTGTTGATTGCCCATCTCATCTAGCTGTCTTAGCTGAGCTGAAATCCAAGGGCGATGAACAGTTGGGTGATTTGGAGAGGTTGAGAGCTGAGCTTGCGCAGACTAGGCTAGAGCTTGAGACATTGTCAGTTCCACCCACTGTCTGTGAGAACTGTCTGTCTTTTAGAATGGAGTTGATTAAGCTGAAAGCCGAAAAGTCTGTCCAAGTAGAGAGTGAGTGTGAGACCTGCTTGTCTCAGGTGGAGGTTCTAGCTTCCTTGAGAGAGGAGCTAGCAGATTCTCAGAATGAGAACTTTTACCTCCGTTCTATCCTGAGTTGGATCAGTGCCAGAGAGCCACAGCTTGGCATGATGATCCAGCAGTTCAAGAGGCAGGATGGGTTTGGGGTAGGTTACACCTACACCAAGGCTGACTTCGAGAGTGCCATTAGCCGGGCAGTGGAGTGGAGTAAAATGACTTCTGAGCAGAGATACCCTAAGACTCACTCCACTGAATCTTCCCAGGCTTGTCAGCCAAAGGATGGAGTAATCCATGAACCACCAAAAGCTCCACCCAAGAAGCCTATCTGGGTTCCAAAGCCCAAACACCTCCACTCTGCTCTGGACTCTCTTCCTGGACCCTCTCAACCCAAGAAGACCACACCAAACACTACCAAGCTCAAACATCCCAAGCCTCAACTACATCCCAAGAAGCCCACCTATCATTGTGAGTACTGTCAGAGAGACATGCATCTTGCGGAGTTCTGCTTCAGAAGGAAGCGGGTTGAGAGAGCAGAGAGAGCTCATGGTGAACAGGAGCAGTTCTACCAGCAGGGTGGTAGACTGCGTGTTCCTCGGTGCGGAGAGAGGCTGGAGGCCAGGCCGCGTCGTGTAGGTGGTGGTAGAGGAGACGGCTTTCTTGCCCGTGCTCCAGTTGGTGGTGTCCGTTCCGGCAGAGTTCCAAACCGTGTTGGCTACGGTTCTGGACCTCGTGGCCGCAGGGTTAGGCAGAACCGAGGACCGCGCTTTGAGCCGCGTTTTGGTCCAAACTCTTTTGATGGTTTTCGCTTTCCATCTTTTGAGCAGATGGCTCGACACTGGTTTAGCTCTTTTGCTAAACCTGGTGCCGGACCATTTGCTCCCACTTACAGCCACTGATTGTGGAGGATCAGGGACTGGAGCATGTTTGGATCATGGACTCAGGATGCTCTCGCCACATGACGGGACATCGCAGATGGTTCTCCAATCTCACTCCCCCGAGCTCCAAAGAATACATCACCTTCGGGAACAGTGGTCAAGGGAAAGTAAGTGGCATTGGCTCAATTCGCATTTCAGATCATTTCTCTTTGAAGAATGTTGCTTTGGTTAAGAATTTGAACTTCAATTTGATTTCTGTTTCGCAACTTCTTGAGGATGGTTTGGAAGTGCGTTTTAAGAAGGGCAACTCTTCTGTGGTTGATTCTAGAGGGTCTTTGATTTGTCAGATTTTACCTTTCGGTAAAGTTTTTCGAATTGATTTCTCTAGTTCTTTTGGCCCTTCTCGCTGTTTGATTGCTGGATCTTCTTCTGAGCTCTGGAAGTGGCATAGGAGGTTAGGTCACTTGAGTTTTGATCTGCTAGTCAGGTTAAGCTCTATGGACCTCATCCGAGGATTGCCCAAGCTTAAGATGGAGAAGGATCTAGTTTGTCATCCCTGTCGTCATGGGAAAATGGTTGCCGCTTCTCACTCACCTGTGACTCAGGTAATGACTTCGTATCCAGGCGAGCTTTTACATTTGGACACTGTAGGTCCAGCTCGGGTACGCTCAGTCGGTGGGAAGTGGTATGCACTTGTGATTGTTGACGACTTTTCTCGATTCTCGTGGGTTTTCTTTTTGGAGTCTAAGGATGAAACTTTTCAGTTTGTTCATGACCTGATTTTGAAGCTGAAGAATGAGAACAATGGTCGGATGCGAGCAATTCGCTCCGACAATGGCTCAGAGTTCAAGAACTCTCAGTTCATCAGCTTCTGTAGTGATCAGGGTCTGGACCATCAGTTTTCTTCTCCTTACACTCCCCCACAGAACGGCGTTGTGGAACGAAAGAACCGCACGCTAGTCGAGATGGCCAGGACGATGCTCGATGAGCACAGGACTCCTAGGCGTTTTTGGGCTGAAGCCATGAACACGGCTTGCTATCTGGCCAACCGCATCTTTCTTAGAGCTTACCTTGGTAAGACATCATATGAACTACGGTTTGGCAGACAGACCATGGTGAGCCACTTGCGAGCGTTTGGATGCAAGTGCTTTGTGCTCAAGAAGGGAGGGCATTTGGACAAGTTTGAGTCTCGTTGCTAGGATGGTGTTTTTCTTGGTTATGCATTGCATTCTCGAGGCTTCCGTGTTTGGAACCTCGAATCCCAGCTGCTTGTCGAGACCTGTGAGGTTTCATTTGATGAGTCCTTGCCTTCTTTGACTCCTTCTTTTGAGCCGTCTGATGGTGAGCTCGGAGAGTCCATTTTCGAGGAAGATGATGACACTCCAGCCGCTAATGAGGGTGGGCCTTCTGCATCCCCCGCAGAGCCCACACCTTCTGAGACTTCGACTGAGGATGAGGGCGGACCTCTGATCACTTCTTCCACTACGATCGAGCCCCCTCAGTCGAGTCCAGAGGTGCCAGCTACTGACTCCGATGAGGTGACTTCAGATCATCAGGGAACCAGAGCAGTTCAGCATGACCATCCCTCAGAGCTCATCATAGGTGATTTGACTGAGAGAACTTTGTGTTCTTCTACCTCTCTTGCTGTGTTTGCTGAATCTGCTTTTGTTGCATCTTTTGAGCCCAGAGACGTTTCTCATGCTCTTTCTGATTCTAATTGGATTAATGCTATGCAAGAAGAGCTTGAGAACTTTGTCCGCAATCGGGTTTGGACACTAGTTGAGCCGCCACCAGGATGCAACCCCATAGGCACCAAGTGGGTATTCAAGAACAAACAAGGTGAAGATGGGGTTGTGGTGCGCAACAAAGCTCGACTGGTTGCCCAGGGTTTTTGCCAAAAAGAAGGTATTGATTTTGAAGAAACCTTCGCTCCTGTTGCCCGTCTTGAGTCCATTCGTATTCTCTTAGCTTTTGCCGCTTCGAAGGGTTTTAAGCTTTTTCAAATGGACGTTAAGAGTGCCTTTCTGAACGGGTTCATAGAGGAGGAAGTTTATGTTAGGCAGCCCCCCGGTTTTGAGAACCCTAAGTTTCCTCGACATGTTTTTAAGTTGCAAAAGGCTTTATACGGGTTGAAGCAAGCCCCCAGGGCTTGGTATGACCGGTTGAAGCAATTTTTGTTGGGGAAGGGCTTTGTGATGGGTTCTGTGGACAAAACTCTTTTCTTGCTCAAAGATGCTTCAGATTTTTTAGTTGCTCAGATTTACGTGGACGATATTATTTTTGGCGGTACTACTAATGATCTTGTGTCCAAGTTTTCTGAGCAGATGCACAGTGAGTTTGAGATGAGCCTCATGGGTGAGCTCAAGTACTTCTTAGGGCTCCAGATCAAGCAGACCAAGGACGACACCTTCATCCACCAAGGTAAGTACACTCGCGACATGCTTAAGAAATTTAACTTTGGTGGTGAGTTGAAGCCGCAGATGACCCCGATGGGCACATCTGGGGGTCTGGACAAGGATGAGAGCGGCGTCAAGGTCAATGAAAGGGAGTTTCGAGGGATGATCGGTTCACTGCTGTACTTGACGGCGACAAGACCGGACATTCAGTTCGCCGTGGGGCTTTGCGCGCGTTTTCAGTCTTCACCACGCGCGTCTCACCGGCAGGTTGTCAAGCGCATCTTCAGGTATCTCACTTATGCGCCCGATCTTGGTCTTTTCTATTCAGCATCATCTTCTCTCGATTTATCTGGATTTTCGGACGCCAACTTTGGTGGGTGCCGGTTGGATCGCAAGTCGACTTCCGGTACTTGCCAGTTTCTTGGTTCTTCTCTTGTCTCTTGGTCTTCTTGAAAGCAATCTGGAGTTGCTCTTTCGACCACAGAGGCTGAGTACGTAGTTGCTGCTAGCTGCTGCTCACAGTTGGTTTGGATGATTTCCACTCTACGAGATTTTGGGTTGTTCTTTTCTACTAGGGTTCCATTGTTTTGCGACAGCACCAGTGCTATTAGTGTAGGGAAAAACCTGTGTCTCCATTCCAAAACCAAACACATCGATGTGCGCTTTCACTTCTTGCGGGATCAATATGAGAAAGGTGTCATTGACCTTGTTCTTGTTGATACCCATCATCAGTTGGCTGATATTTTCACCAAACCCCTAGATCAGTCTACATTCGAGCGTTTACGAGGGGATTTGGGTGTTGTGTATCCTTTTTAGGATATTTTGCGTCAGTTTTTTTTCTTTCTTCTTTACTCTTTTCTTGAGTCTTTCTGTGTGTGTTCATATCTTGCATATTCACATATCACACTTTTGAGCTTGCTTCTGTTATATGATTGAACTGCTTTACTTATTCTAGCTGGTACATGCTTTTGATTACTTGTCGATGATCATGCTTTGCTTCAGCTCAAATGATATGTCTGATATCTGTCATATGCATGGTTTTTATGCTTTAAAATTGAAAAATGATCACCATTGCTTCTAGTAACTAGCATGCGTAGGCTGAATGTTCTTGCTATCTGTTACATGCCTTGTAGCTAGTTTCTGACTTAGATGCAAATATGCAACTTGGACATCTGTATGCTTTAAACATGGAAATGTGCTATAAAAATGATGAAAATTCGAGAACAATGAAAATTCCATGCCTTTTTGTGCATAACTTGAAAAGATCCAGGTGGGTTTGCTTTGTCGCATTACATTTGTTCTGGACTGCATACCATAGCACTTTGGTATGAACTAGGACAGTGTAGTGTATGCCAAGACCAATGTCTTAAGCTTCTGATGGTCCAGATATGGCCTAGGCTTGACTTGGTCGGTCAGCATAAGGTTTGACATGCAAATAACCCCTGACAAAAATGAAAAAGGAAAAAGAAAAAGCTTGAAAATTGAAATGATAACAAGTTTGCTGAAGCACTTTGTTTCTGAACAAAGCTTATCTTGGTAGATATCAGTTAGCTTTTGCATCTCATGTTTTACCTTGCTTGTTTTACTGGAAAATGTGGTGATGCTTTTTGTTTGTAAAAACTGAAAAATGTGTGCTAATGACTTTCTTTAGATATCATCTGTTGCACTGATCATGCCATGTGTCTTAGACAGTATCTCTTTTGCTATACTTGTTAGATGATGTAATTGCAGTCAATCATATTTGAGAAGCATGCTTTCTACACTCCTTATGCACTCCAGTTGAATTCACTGCATATTTTCAGGGGGAGTTTGTGTCTCTATTGAGTGCTTGATGAGTTCACTTGTCAACAACGGGGAGAAAAATTTGGGATCAGAGTTTAAGGGGGAGTTCTTACTCTGTTGATATCCTTGTTGTTCTGAAATCGCACTCATTTTTGAGCTTTTACGTTTTGGTTAACCATAATGACCACTTCTTGATTTTGTTTGGCTTTCGGTTATTAGGGTTAAACTTTTACCTTATTTTTTCTTCTTCTTTGTTTTCTTGTGTTTTGTTTTCGTGTTTCCACATTTGTTCGCAGGTGCTGAAGAGCTGAAGAAGAGGAGTGTTGACAATGCACTCATCAAGGGGGAGATTGAGGAGCCATGCTGAATAGCGTGGGCCTCATGGCTCCAGAAGTGATGAGTCATTGTCAACGATAGTCAAAGAGGACTGAAGAAGAAGAGATCTGCTGTTTTTATGGGCCGCGTGTGACTCAGGTACACGGGCAGCGAGCGACTGTCGGACAGAGGAGGCTACGAAGTCGGGCTGGCCCAATCCGGGTACATGGGCCAGAAGCAGTAGAAGACTCACTGGGCTGTTGACCAGGGTTGACTCAGGTACACGGGCGGTGAGTGACTGCCGGGCTGAGAGAGCTGCGGAATCGGGCCGGCCCAATCCGGGTACCTGGTGCAAAGTCGGTGGAGGCTTTGTCAGTTTCGGCGCAAAATTGCTAACCGTCGATCTTGTATCCGACTGTCTAGAAGAGAAGCCGTAGTCGCTACGAAAACTTAGCTTCCGGATAAGTCATCTGTATCTCTAGGCCCACAGTCAGTCAGTCGTGTCTGTAAAAATTCCTAAGGGCAGTAGAGTCTTTTCCTTTATTCTTGTGTCTGTAAAAACCCGAAGGGGCAGGTGGAATGTTCCTAGTGTTGGGAGCCTATAAATAGGACCCCAATCCCTAGGGTTTGGACTACCCTTTTGGCTGAAATCAATACTACTCCTTTGGGTCACTTTTTGTCTCTTGCATTTTCTCTTTCCCTTCCTGTTCATGTGTGCGCCTCCAGGAAATGTGTTGCTGTTCATCTATTTTATTCCCTGCAGTTAGATGATTCTATTCCTTCTGTTTCGTGTGATGCATTTCATTTATTGGCTTTGAAATCTTCGGTTTGCTCACAACGATTTTGTTCCTGTTTGTGAAGGCTTCGTTTTGCTTCTGTTCCTCACGAGAAGAGTACTAGTTCTTGCTGTTGCAAGTAGTACTGCTACTGTAGCTACAGTACTCGCTGTCATCTTTTTACCTTCTACTGCGCAGCTTTTTGATCGAAGTTGACAGGCTCTAGCAACTTTTCTGGCTGTTTTCTGGTAAAGCCATCCTCTCTGTTCGAAGCCCCTCAGCTCCGTGAGGCAGGCTTCGATCTGACATACTCGAAGGCTTCGTTCGAACTTCGAACTTCATTCTGTGTCCTGAATTGCTAGCTTCGAAGTGCTCTTTAAACTGACAGCGTCTCATACTTCGAACGACAGTGCGAAGGTACTCCGACTCAAGCTCTTCGAAGTCCACACTTCGATAGATCTTGAAGTTGGCTTCGAAGCTTGTCGTTCTGTTAGGCTTCGTTTTGATTTCTTTGTCGCGTGTCAGCCTTCGCTTCTCTTTTCGAAGCTTGCTCTTTTCGAAGGTAGAGTGTAGGCTTCGAATTAGGTATCTCTGTTGTGTGACAGGCTTCGCTTCTTTATACGAAGGTTGTCCGTCTGTGTGTTGCGTTCGAAGTTTTCTGTTCGAAGGTTTGGCTTCGAAGTACTTGGTTCGAAGCTGTGTTCAAAGTCTTGCCTTCGAAGCACATACTTCGAAGCAGGCTTCGACCTTGTCATACTTCGCTTCGAAGCATACTTCGCTTCCTGCCACTTCGAACTAGGCTAGACCAAAACACCTTCGGCATTTTCACAACAGCCTTCGGCAGACCTCGCAACTGACCTCCGAAGCAGGCTTCGTCACCAACCTCCGAAGCAGGCTTCGACCAGCGAAGCAGGCTTCGCCAAGTTTCAAACAGGAGACAAATCTGAACAGTAACTTCTCATTTCACTTTACATATACTTAGATCATTTCATTGGGAAGTTTAGGCCTGACTTACTTTGATTATCTACCTAGTTGCACTTCTTTGATAGTTCTCTGTTTGACATCAGTTGCTTCTAGGCTAGATACCTTTAGACTTAGGCTTTCTGTTTATTTTCTGCTGCTTAGTCTTTTGAGGTGCGTTGGGTATTGGGAACAGGCCATTGATTCGAAAGAATTTTTTTAAGGCGCCCATTCACCCCCCCCCCCCCCCCTCTGGTCGCTACTTTCGGTCCTACACATACACATTTATTTGATTCTTCCGGAGCCCATACTATAGACGAAGTCCACTCCGCTACAAAATCAGCCACCACTTGTGACTTGATGGTTGTTCTTTCTACGAAGGAAATACCAAAGGGGGCTAGCTCGACAGCCCATTTTCCAATTCTCCCCGTAGAATCATTGCTTCAGATCATATCCCCAAGAGGGTAAGAAGTTGGTACAATTATATTATGTGCCAAAAAATAATTTCGTAATTTCCTCGACGCCATTACCAGGGCATAGGTAAATTTCTCTTGCTCGGAGTATTGAGTTTTGGCTCTGGATTAATTTCGTAATTTCCTCGACGCCATTACCAGGGCATAGGTAAATTTCTCGTGCTCGGAGTACTGAGTTTTGGCTCTGGATAAAGCTTCCAATACGAAGTATATAGGATTCTGTACCAACTTCCTGTTGAAATCCACTTCTTGAACAAGGATTGCACTGACGGCGGAGCCTGTGGCTGCAAGATAGAGAAGAAGAGTTTCATCTGCGAGGGGCACAGTGAGTGTTGCAAGATTGCCGAGATAGTCCTTGATTTCATCGAAGCTCTTTTCGCACTCTGGTGTCCAGGAAAAATCTTCGGACCCCTTCAAAGCTTTGAATATAGGGAGGCTCCGCTCTGCGAACCTCGCCAAAAATCTGCTAAGGGCCACAAGGCATCCAGCGAGCTTTTGAAATTGCTTCAAATTTTTTGGCAGAGCTATCCTTCGCAATGCACTTATTTGTGTCGGGCTTGCTTCGATCCCTCTGCTCAAAACTAAGTACCGTAACAATTTTCTAGCTTTAGCCCCGAAGATACATTTCTCGGGGTTGAGACGAACTCCACATGCTCGGAGGATCTCAAAAGTTTATGCTAAGTCTAGACTATGTTGGTGCTTCAAAGCACCCTTTATTACAATGTCATTCATATAGGCCTCAACATTGCGATCTATCTGGTGACCTAGAGCCTTAGCAATTAATCTTGAAAAAGTTTTCCCGGCATTTCTTAAGTTGAAGGGCATTCTGACATAACAAAAGACTCCCGAAGGAGTGATAAAGCTTGTCTTGGCTTCGTCTTCACGTTTTAACCATATTTAATGATATCTAGAGTACACGTCGAGGAAGCTTAAAAGCTCAGAGCCGACAGTGGAGTCGACGAGTTGATCAATGCGGGGCATGGGGTAGGGGTCACCTGACATGCTTTATTCAGTGATGTGAAGTCAATGCACATGCGCCACTTGCCGGAGGCCTTCTTCTTAACAAAGATGGGGTTGGCTAACCACTCCGTTTGGGCCACCTCTCTAATGATCCTAGCCTTTAATAACTTTTCAACCTCCACTTTGGCAAGATCTGCTCTTTCTACCGATAACTTGTGGAGCCCCTGACGGACAAGTCAGACCCTTGGGTTGATGAGAAGGCTGTGCTCAATAATGCTTCGGTCGACTCCGGGAATATCTTCGTCAGACCAGGCAAAGACATCTAGATTCTCTTTAACTACTTCCAGCGAAGTGGCAATTTCCGGAGGCAGTTCCTTACCAAACTAATGGGATAGTCTTTGTCATCCTTGACAATGATCTTCGTTACAATTTCACCTTCGGGGCTTGGCTTGAGGGAGGAGATCTTCGAGGGGTCAGTTGATGCGGAGGTATCCTCCGAATTATCCTGCACATTATTTACCTGCCTAGGATCAAGAGGTGGACCATGTCCATACTCTGCCCTCCGCGCCGTAGCTTGGTCGCCAAGGACCGCGAGTACTCCTCCTTGCGTAGGCCTTTTCAGGCATAAATAATTGTGATGCACCACAGCTCTGAATTGGCTTAGCATTCCCCTTCCAAAGATAACATTATAAGTGTAAGGGGCATCAACGACATCAAAAATCACCTCCTCCGATCTAGGCAGGTGCCCATCTCCGAAGGCGACCTCGAGGCCTATTTGGCCAAGGGCATCGAGAGGAGGGCCTACGAAACCTTGAAGCGGATGAGCTGCTAGAAGTAAATGCTTCCGCGGGATGCACAATTGATCGAAGGCTTGGACGAAGATAATATCTGTGGAGCTTCCGCCATCGACCAACACTCGTCGAACTTCTGTTCTTGCAATGTCAGCTATAATAACAAGAGGGTCTGCATGAGTGAATTTAATTCCAGCTGCATCAGCTGCGGAGAAAGATATTGGTACATGAGACCACTCGGGCATTTCAGTGACCGAGGAGGAAGTCCCAATATGCCCTACTTCATGGACATATTCTCTCCGCTAACGCTTCGACATGCCGCCCAGGGTCCCTCCTCCGGAGATGGGTAGGACTACCCATTTACCGTGGTCTTGTGTATCTTCTTGCTTCGGAGGTGGCATAACATTGGCCACCAAAGGTTGTCTTGGGGCTTCAAAGCTATCCACACATCCGACAGCCTGCACCGGCTCTGGACGTGTCTTGGGAGGGGCTCGGTCAGTAGTGCCAGAGCTTCTCTCGAGATACTCGGTCCATAGAGCTAAGATAGACTTGCATGTGTCGGTACCATGGCTTCGGTTTTTGCCATGTACACAGCATAAGAAGGCCTAGCCTCGGCCAACCAGCTTCACTGGTGGCCTCCAGCCGCTGACCTTGTTTCCCTAAGCCTGTGGATTTTTAGGGGGCAATTTTGAAGAAGAGGGGGCGATATTTAAAACCTCGGAGCAAGGATGCTTTCGTCCTCTTGGTCAGTCATGCTGATTATTGTCGAAGGGGAACACATGTGGTGGGCTTGAAGTCTTCGGTTCAAGTTTGACTTCTTGGAGGACAGTTAGTGAAGACAAAGTCGTCCTTCGAAGCCATCCTTCTTCCGACCTAGCATATTCCTCGAAGTAGGCCATTAGTTGCGCTACTAAGGAAATATGCTTCCAGTGAAGCTTGTCAAGGAGGCCTACGTCCGTGACTCCTTCCCACGTGGCATCAACAACAGATGATGTAGACAACCCTCTTATCTACGACTTCGTATGAGCGAAGCGCTTGAAAAATTGTAGCAGAGTTTCTCCAGGTTGTTGCTACACCTGAAAAAGACTCCCTGTAGACATGGGGGGCACGAAGGTCCCTTGGAAATTTCTCACAAACTTCTTCCTCAACTGCTCCCATGATTTAATTGATCCTAGTTTCAAGGACCAGAACCAACGCAAAGCCACTCCTTCGAGCGTAAGGGGGAAACACTTCGCCTTTGTGTCTCGAACTCCTCCGATGGCTTCAATTGCCAAAGCATAAGAACGGGAGAATTCTCTAGGGTCTTCCTCTCTGGAGTACTTGCACAGCTTCGAAGTTCTGAACTTAGGGTCGAAACGCACATTTTTCAAGTCTGGGTGCAGCGGAGATTCATCGTTGAAGGAAGCATTCTTGGTGCTTCTCTGAATCTCAGAGGCTTTGGGATAGTAAATAGGGTCATCGTCTTGAGGCACCTCCGAGATGACAAGGCTAGTCTGAGGATGAAGCCTGTCGGTAGCTTCCTGCATCCATCTTCCTACCTCGGCCTAAAGACAAGCCATCTGGTCACCACGTCATTAGGACGGTCTTCGTTTCCTCAAGAACTAGCGAAGTTATTGTTTAATATTCTTCGTAGGGTTAAAAGGGCAAAAGACTAATCTAATTAGTGAAAAAATAATCCTTTTGTCCTTGCTGGTAGTACCCCTTCGGGTAAAGAGGCTCCGGGAATGCTTCGTCACGCCAAAGCCTTGACGGAGGTTTTCATGGTAGAAGGCTCCGAATACAGTGAAGCCTTGACGCTTTTAGGACCTTCAGAGACCAAAGCTTCTGACTTCGTTTCTTCTAATTGTGTGGATGTTGAAGCTTCCATAATCACTGGAGGATGAAATATTTTCCCCCAACAGGAACCAATAGCTCAAATCGGAAATTCCGGTATGGTATCAAAAGTTCCGATATTTTATGGTTTGAGAAATTGAGAACTCGAATCAGAAGTTCCGATTTCTAATTTGGAGACAGAGAGTTCAAACCGGAAGTTCCGATAGGGGTATCGAAAGTTCCGATAATTTTTGGGTTGCAGACCGAGAGTCCAGATCAACAGTTCCGATCTAGGATAGAAAGTTCTGAGGTGGATAAAATAGATTAGATCTATTGGACATTAATATAGATTTAGGCCCAAGATCCTAGCTCTATCTAAAGAGAAGAGGAGAAAGTCTTTGGAGGGTCATTAACTACAGATTAGATCACTGAGAAATGGACAGAACGAGATAAGGATAAACGAGGACATGCTTCCCTAACATCTTCTTCTGCTACACTAGCACGTCTCACGTTAGAAGGTAACGATTATGATCCCTCACGCACATGGTTCCAGGGTTTGGGGACGAAATTTTTAAAATTACCGGCTAATGTAGCTTCCTCATCTCCCAACAAATAAATGCTTGCAGATGCCTTTTCCTCACCCCGAGGGGCATTAATGAAGGGCATATCTTGTCATTAGTACTCTTTAGTCTATTTTAGCAATATCTTAGAGACTAAATGGCTAAACTTTAGGGACTAAACTTTAGTCCCTAAACTTTAGCAAGGTGAAACCAAATAGCCCCTTATTCTCAATGTCAAACATTTATTTAGAGCATGATATCTATACTACTTAAAAGGTTGGTAGTGGTGGTGAGTCTGCCCCGCCTCACCACTACCACATCTATGGGCCCTCATTGTCAGCTGCTTATCTCTTTCTTTCCTCATCGCCCACGTTGCGCCGCTTCGATCTCCCCCATTCCTCTTCCTGTGGCCTGCACACCACTTGCAATGCATCATCCGGCCATCCCCCTCTGCTGCTTGCTCCACCTCCCCACGTCATCTGTGCCGCCCTCCCTGAGCCTCACGGCGCGCCTCCACCCTTTGCTCCTCTATGCCAGAGTCCCGCACGACGCACGACGCCTCTGCCATTCGCCCCACTGCATGAATGCAACCCTATGTGGTAGCGCTCGAGCTCCACACGGTGCACGCCACCTTCGCTCTTCACCCTTTGCACAAGCACGACTGCGTCAGATCTGCCCTAAGTCCCCTCGTCGTGAGTGTCAACGGTGGTAGTGTGCATTCTCTCTGTCCCCTCGTCGCGGTGGCCGGTCCCATACTGGTGGTTCTAGCCTTTAGCCCCCTATGTGATTGCTGGGTGTGGGCTACATTGCACGGTTGTGCATCTGGGCCCCTCCCGACTCATGGCCTTCAACTAGCGGGTGATGGCCAACTAGCCAACTGCATGCATCAGCGGTCACGGTGACCCTCCCTCTAGCTTGCTGCTTGTAGGACGTGAGCAAGCAGCAGCAACCATCCTACATGTATTTCCACCTTCGGTGTGGACCCTTATGGATTGAGGAGGAGTTGATCTCAACTGGGTTATAATCTGAAGTTGTACAGGTCATCATTGAGGTGCTATCTCTCAAGTCGCTACCCAAGGTTGAAGGTTTTCTCCTAACTTCAGTGTTCATTCTTGTTCATGGTCTATAATTCAACAAGGGACTATGGCAAGATGAATAAGTTTTCACTAGATTATTACATTAGATATATGTGTCAAATTAGAAATTGTAACTTTTGGGGGTTTATGTTAAATTTGTTGTTGCTCTGACAATTTCGATTAATATTATCTTCATTTACAGATCATTACAAGAAACTTTATGTTGACACGAAAACGTGCCCCCGCACTTGGGTCAGTTCGACGATCCAAAAGCGTGCGGATACATAGGGATGAGCCTAAGTGTGACGCATCACCAACGTCGCGTTCTAACTGCCCTTAGTCGTGATAAGGGGGTGGAGTCGCTAGGCAATCAGATCACACAAAATAATCCAAATAGCTGAAAGAAATATATTAAACAGAATAAAGTCAGCAAACCGGTCGGAGCCTGTCTGCTTCGAAGTGTGGTGTGAAGGGGTCGCCGAAGTATACCTTCGGCGTCTGGTGCGAAGTGTCTCGCTGAAAGGTGCCTTCAGCGTTCGAACTGATCTGGTCGAAGGTGAACTTCGAACGGATCTAGACGTGACAATCACCTCCGAACGGTGGGGTTCGGTGCGAAGTCCCTGATACAGCGAAGTACGAGTAAATGACCCGAACGCCGCGCGCGGGCGTGACTTCATCCTGAGCGAGGTACGAGCGTGGCGAAGCCTGTAGCGGCGAAGTATGCGAGCGAAACGGCCATGGCTTGACAATAGGGTTGAGTAATGAGGCAGGAGCTAACTGAATACTGCCAAACTTCTGACATGCTTCACACCCTCTATAATACTTAAAACAATCTTCGGTCATAGTCAGCCAATAAAAACCTGCTCTTTTGAGCATCCAACTCATTTTCTGGGCCGACTGATGAGTGTCGCAAAGTCCTTCATGGACTTCTCCCGTAGCCACCTGGGAATGTTCATGGTCTAAACACTTTAATAGTACTCCGTCGATGGTTCGGCGATACAATGTGTCGTCTATCAACACGAATTTGAACACTTGTCGTCGAACCTTTCGATCAACCCTTTGGCTAGGGTCTCTCAAATACTGGACGATCGGAATTCTCTAATCGCCCTTATGAGCTTCAGAGGGTCTTGCTAGCTCACCCTCTGAAAAAATTTCTAAACTGCTGACTTCGGGATGCCCCCCGAGCCATTCCTGCTCCTGCCGAAGTCTGGTCGGGCTGGCCATTCGGAGTGTGCTGGGCCAAAGCCCTCTGGAGGGTTCGGACTCCCGGGAGCCCTCACCGTGCGGGAGGCTTTGGCTTACAGCCTCCAGCATACCAGGTCCCGTGGTGGGCAGAGTACTTCGGTCCAGGGACCTCGGCGCGCAGTGACCTTCGGTGGCCGGAGGGGTCCGACCCGGATGGTGCGCTTGCCCACCATCAATGGCTTCGGCAGTGAGACCAAGCATCGGCTTCTCCCATACAGAAAATTTTCCTCTCTTGACTTGGTAGCCAGATGCTTGCTGAGCCAAATCATTTGCAACTGAATTGGCTTCTCTTGATACGTGATAGATTTTGAAGTCATCAAAAGCAGCAACTATGTCTAGACATTTATCCAAGTAACAATTCAGCAAGCCGTTAAAGCATTGAGCACTTTTAGCTACTTGTTGCACTACTAACAAGGAATCACCATATGCGTGGACATGTCTAGCACCTACAGATTCTAGTAATTCAAGGCCTAGCAATAAAGCTTCGTATTCAACTTGGTTAATAGTGGAAGGAAAATCTAGACGGGTCGAAGTCTCAAAGTGCATTCCATTAGGTGATATGAGATCCACTCCAATACCTTGGCCACTCTTGCAAGCCGAACCATCAAAATAAAGTTTCCATGGCACTACCTCAACTAGAGAAATATTGTCACTCCAGCTGACATCTACGTGGTGATCAACTATAAAGTTGGCCACGATTTGGCCTGTCATCGCTCTTAGGGGTTCGTAGGCCAAATCGTACTCAATCAACGCGTAAGCCCATTTTCCGATTCTTCCATTTAGAATCGGCTTCTGTAACATGTGCTTTATAACATCGGTTTTACAAGCGACAACACATGTAGTAGGGAGAAGATAATGGCGTAACTTGGTGCACACGTAGTAAAGTGATAAACACAAATGTTCCACAAACGCGTACCTGGTTTTGACATCCAGCAAGCGGCAACTCAAGAACGTGATGATGTACTCTTTTCCCTCCACCTCCTGGGTTAGCACGGCCCCGATCACGCTATCTTCAGCAGCGATGTATAGCCAAAACGGAATCCCGGCTTTGGGTGCTCTCACGACAGGCGGTGATGACAAACACTCCTTGATTTTCTCAAAGGCACTTTGTTGGCTTGCCCCCCAAGTGAACTCGGCTTCGTTTTTTAGCCGGAGTATGGGGACAAAGGCATCAATCTTGCCGGACAAGTTGGATATAAAGCGACACAAATAGTTCATCTTGCCTAGCAACTTTTGTACATCTCTTTTGCACGTCGGCGCTGCAATGTCTCTAATCTTCTCAAGCCTCTTAGGATCAATTTCTATGCCTCTCTCGTGAATCATGAAACCTAAGAACTTACCTGCCGACACACCAAAAGCACACTTGAGTGGGTTCATTTTCAAACCATACTGTCGCATCCTATCAAAAGCAACCTTCAAATTGGCCAAATGGCTCCCCATAGCGTCCGATTTGACCACAACATCATCAATGTAAACTTCTAACATAACCCCTAGCAAGTCATGAAAGATTAAGTTCATAGCACGTTGAGGAGTGGCGCTAGCATTCTTCAAACCAAAAGTCATAACGACCCACTCGAATAAACCGACAAAACCAGGGCATCGAAAGGCAGTCTTATAGACGTCCTCTTCGGCCATAAATATTTGATTATAACCAGCATTGCCATCAAGAAAACTTAGTACCTTATGTCCCGAGGCGTCGTTGATCAGCATGTCGGCTATTGGCATCGCCATCCCACTGTATCAGGCACTGGTGTAGGGTAGAAGGAATGCAACAATTCGTGTGAATCCAGTCGCGTCTAAGCAATACGCTGTAGTTACCTTGCACATCGACGACGAAAAATGTTGTTGGCAATGTCTTGTTGCCCACCGTCAACTCCATGGAGAGTACGCCCTTGGCCTCAGAGCTCTCGCCGTTGAAGCCGTTGAGCATCAAGTTAGTCTTCTTCAGATCATCCTCGTCCCTGCCAAGTTTCTTCAACAACGAGTGGGGCATTAAGTTAACAGTGGCGCCGCCGTCGATGAGCATCCAGGAAATTGGTTTCCCATCGATGTGATCTCTAACGTAGAGAGACTTCATATGGCGAGCCGAGTCCTCGGGCTTCTCGAAGATGGCATTGCGCGGGCCGAGGTTCAATTGAGCGACCTCGGCCTCGTCTTGCGGTAGGGCGAACTCGGCGGGCAGCGTGACGATATTGATGTCCATCGCCTGGGGTGCGGGCCCCTCGGAAACGGGCAAGTAATCGTCATCGAGCATGTCGTCATCGTCATCGCTCGGACTAGGAGCCGAGTTGGTCGTCTCAACCGGCTTCACCCTCCATACCTGTATTGTAGCTGGCTGAGGGTGGATTTCCTCGAAGATAGCGTCGCGCTCGTCCTCGGCTTTCTTCTCGCGCATCTCCTATGCCCGTAGTCATTGTAGGCATCTCTTCTGTGATTTAGACATGCCTGGAGGTGCCCAAGATGGCTGCGGCTTGGTGTCAGGTGCTACTGTTCGGTTTCTGTCAATTGTGGCTGAAGTGGTACTGCGCCCTTCGGCCTTGTGCACCCTGCGCTCGGAGGGGCCCTCGATGCGAACCCCGGTAGTCAAACTGGTCGTGCCCGGCTGATCGAACCCAGCTTCGGCGCGGGCTCTGACCGTAGTATGGGACTCACCTCTGTCAGACTCCGGCGACGAAGCCTTCGGGATTGGGACCTCATGAGACCCCACCCTGATCGTGATAGCTTCGGACTCCCTTTCCTCAGCCTCCTCACGCCTGTACCCTTTGGCTTCGCTCTGTATGGTCCGATTCAGAGGCACCACGGACAGTCTATGGACGATGCCCCCTCCGCTGCGTCTGTTTGTCCCTGCCATCCATAATAGTCCGAAGGAAAACAAGGCATAGTGTTAAGTTGCGGAGGGTACCCCGACCCGGACACGTGCGGAGCCCATGGAGTTCCTACCCAGTTGTACAGCAGAGGCATGGGTGGCTCTAGTGGCCTCGCCCACTGTGAGCCGAACCCGTTACCCGGAGGGGGGTTCGGCAGAGTTGACGGTGTCTTAGACCATACCAATGAAGGGTCCTGCCACACCGGAGGTACGTTCGGCCAGTGCGGGCCGAAGCCTTCTGTCGGAGAGTTCATCCAAAATGGTGCGGGGTTCGGCCATTGGAGGCCGAAGTTGCTGTATAGAGGGTTCGGCCACTGAGGCTCGAAGCCACCGCACGGGGGGTTCAGCCATTGAGGCTCGAAGCCGCCGAATGGGGCGCCAGGCCACTGTGGCCCGAAGCCGTTGTGCGGAGGGCTCGACTGCTTCGGTCCGAAGTCGCCCTCCGAAAGTCTTGGGTCCTTCAATTGTCCCGGCCTCTTAGTGTGGGGACCTGTTTCCCTGGCCCTTCTTTGATGCTTGTTCACCAGCATGTTGTACGTTACCTTCGGCCTCTTGTGAGCCTTAGCCGAATGGGTGCGAATGTTCTGTTTCCACACTCCTACCTCGGGGTTCTTCGGTATGAGCATGTGAGTGCGCGACTCTCCAACAATTACATCCTTTCCCTTAGCCGACTCGGCCTATTCTGGCTGGATCAACACCTTCTTCTCGCCGAGGTCGACGACGTTGACGGGGAAAGGATCTTTATCTAGTTTCATCTTTGGATTATGGTCTATCTTCAATCATCCTTCTTCTATGGACGATTGGATTTGCCATCGAAAAACATTGCAGTCGTTAGTATTATGTGAATGTGAATCATGTCACTTATAGTATGGATGCAGCAGATGGAATAACTTGACCTTTAGGTAACCTGAGAAGCTGACTTTTTAAGAGAAAATCAAATATTTTATCACACTTAGTTATATCGAATGAGGACTTGACCTCACTAGGTCGATTCTTTGTGGGAGATGGCCACAACTCAGAGCAAGTGACAGGTTTATTCTTAGCGTTCCAAACCCATTCGGCCACGTACATGTTGGTTGAATCCTTCTCTTCTGACTCCTCCTCGTCAGAGTGTTCCATGATGTGGATTTCAGCCCTACGCTTGTTAAATGTTTTAATAAATTTCTTATCTTTGGTTCGGCCTTCCTAGACTAGAGCCTGCTGAAAAACTTGGCTAACTTCTAAAAAGTTTTGGTTGTCTAATCTTTCTTTAATCTCGGGATGCAACCCATTAAATGCTAGCTCTGCCAAGTCTCTTTCCGAGATATTAAGGCTGAAACATCGGTTCCTAGTATCCCAAAAACGCTTGATGTATTTAGATGTGTTCTCGTTAGATTTTTGTCTAACCGATGTCAGGTGTGAAAGCATAAGTTCTGTCTCACCCGTGTAAAAGTAATCATGTAATTTTCGCTCTAAATCATCCCATGTCTAAACAGAGTTCGGCGGGAGCACCGAAAACCAAGTGAAAGCTGTGCCGGATAGCGAGAGAGAAAATAGTCTAACTTTTAGGGCATCTATCCCGCTAACTTCTCCACACTGTGCTAAAAATTGACTAACATGCTCTAGTGTGGTTTTGCTACCATCGCCGTCGAACTTAGTGAACTCAGGGATCCTATAGCCGCGGGGGTAGGGTATTGTATCGAGATGGTCGGGGTATGGCCTACGGTAAACCCTAACCCGTCCCTTGGGCACGAAGCCGGCACATTCTCTAAATAGTGCGCGGACCCGCTCCTCTATGTCATCTTGGCACGTTGCCTGCGCGCGCCTCTTGTGCAGGGGCGCGACACGCAGTGGGATATCGGCGTGTCGGCCATGGGCCTCTTCCCTACGCGCTATCTGCATGACGTGCTTGTGTCCGGGTGCCTGCGCATGTGGCGCGGGTAGCGCGGGTACCGGTGCAGGTAGTGGCGCATGGTATGCAGTGCTAGTTTGGCCGTAAGTATAACGATTAGTCTCGGCCATAAGTGTTGAGGCTGAAGGTATCACGGTTGTGTCAGTTCTGCCGTACACATGGTTTACCGGCGGTGCAGTAGCAATAGGAGACGGGGTTATAGCCTCAGTAAAGCCGAACCTTCTAAGAGTTGCCTCTACTTGGGAGCTGACTGTCGAATCTAAACGGTTGGCTAGCGAAGCGCTAACGGCTTGATCTACTGATGCGGCTATTTTTTGTTCAATCTCTAAAGAAGATAAATGAGGAGATACAGGTGTTACCTGGACCTGAGCGAGGTCGGGGGTGACGATGTCGCGCTTGATGAAGCATGTGCGCGTCTTAACGTAGCCTCCAAGCATCATGTCTTGGAGTGCCTTCAATTTTTCCTCGATCTCTGCTCGGTCTTCTGTGGGGATATCTTCAAGCGTAGGTGTCAAGATGTTGTGGTTGTCGATATCCGCGCCTCCTATTGTGTCTATCGGCGGTGTAGACGTAGTAGTCGATGTAGATGTACCGGTGGCCAATGTAGACGTACTCGTCATGTCGGCGTAGCTTTTCCCCAGCGGAGTCGCCAAAAAGTGTGTTGACACGAAAACGTGCCCCGCACTTGGGTCAGTTCGACGATCCAAAAGTGTGCGGATACTTAGGGATGAGCCTAAGCGTGACGCAGCACCGACATCGTGTTCCGACTACTCTTAGTCGTGATAAGGGGGTGGAGTCGCCAGGCAATCAGATCACACAAAATAATCCAATTAGCTGAAAGAAATATATTAAACAGAATAAAGTCAGCAAACTGGTCGGTGCCTGTCTGCTTCGAAGTTTGGTGCGAAGGGGTCACCGAAGTATACCTTCGGCATCCGGTGCAAAGTGTCTCGCCGAAGGGTGCCTTTGGCGTTCGGACTGATCCGGTCGAAGGTGAACTCCGAACGGATCTGGACGCGACAATCACCTCCGAACGGTGGGGTTCGGCGCGAAGTCCCTGATACAGTGAAGTACGAGTAAATGACCCGAACGTCGTGCGCGGGCGTGACTTCGTCCAGAGCGAGGTACGAGCGTGGCGAAGCCTGTAGCGACGAAGTATGCGAGAGAAGCGTGTTGTCGAAGCCCGTAGTCTTCAGCGAAGGGTGTTCCAGCAACCTCCGAAACCGATCTCTCGGCTCCGGACACCTCCGACAAAGTAGCTCCGAACGTGGAAACCTACAATAGAGGGGATTCGAAGTGCTGATTTGGCCTGAGGACCGAATTCTGCTAAGTGTTGCACTAGTAGCGAAGGTAGCAATCTGTTACGCAGATTAGCGGATACTTCACAGGCGAAGTAACATGGCGATAGCAATCTATTACGTAGATTAACGGATACTTCACAAGCGAAGTAACAAGGATTACCACTGTTCCGAAGTGGCCGACGGAGGGCTTCCAGGCAAACCCACGAAGAGGTACAGAAAAGTAAAGGTAAATAAATGTGATCAAAGCTAGGGCTTTGAGTTTGATTTGTGTTGGAGGGGCCTCTAAGCTAGCCTCGCCTCTCTATTTATAGGGGCCGAACTTCTGATCTAATCTGCTATAATTCAGCTTGGATAGAGATAAAAACTTAGCCAGAATTGTATCCAACTCTAGCTCTGCCGAAGTGAGCTTCGGCTAGGCCCGTCGAAGTCTGCTCCTCGGGCCGAAGCTTCGGCGGCATGGGCCTCCGAAGGCTTCCTGGCCGAAGGCTGTGGGCTGGCTAGAGGAATTGATATTTTGACAATCTCAGCCATTAATGCCATTTTTTGCTATCAACACTTTAATCGTTAAATCTTTTGGTGAAGGTGATCTATGTTAACGTTTAATTTTCGAACTCGTGCAGAGGTGCTAGGTTCTGATGTTGAAGTTTTTGCTGACTTTATGAAGTTATTCTCATTTGTTGCGCAATATGGTTATGCTGATTAGATTTGTTTTGATGCATCTATTGTTCATGGTCTTGCATACTACACAGTGACTGTTTTTGAGGTTGTTATTAATGCATTTGCTTATGTTAATATAAATCAAGTATATATTCAGGATTTCATTGTCAATCAACAATATTTCCTAACAAGTATGCAGACTTAAGCTACAGGCTAATAAATATGCAGACTTAAATTTATGATATACTAAAATATCTTTTTTGTGAAATTATGGTGCATAATTCTTATTATTTTTGTTCTGTAAATTATCTATTGTAAATTCTTCCAGTAGCATCTCGCGGGCGCTCATATTTTTGTTAGTTTTCTCCTCATTAAGAGTGTTCCCCAAATCATATTACTGTTTGTTTTTGTTCATCAAATAATACATACGAATGCTTATGCTAGATTTTAGTGTTACAATATTTGAGTATCATTGTCATGACTCCTGATCATGTTGTTTGTTCTATAGATAAGAGGATATCTGGATTTTTTTAGGCTTGCTTTGGGTATTCTATTTTTACATGAATACTTGATGCATTTTGCACCATACTGATTCAGTTTTTTCTTGCTACCGACTATTGTTCAAACTATACCGTTCTGTTCATGTAGGCTTTCAATAGAGGATGAAAACTAAGAGCAATTTGTGGAGGACGAAGGTACGATAGGCTATTTTCAACATTTGGGAGTGAAGATATACCAACTTGTCTTTGGATTTGGAGATGTTATAGTGAAAGTACAATTTTTTCATCCCTTATATGATTTCTAAAATATATAAACAACTCTAGCTAATAGGAAGTAGAAAACAACAAGAGCTAACATCAAGTCATCAACACTATAATTTGTATCCTAGCAGCTGCTCTGTCTGTAGGGCATGAGCATGGAGCAGCAGCCATCCTGCCCATATTTCCACAGTCAGGTGAGCTGATAAGAAACACTATTATAGATTGATGTTGCTCAAGTTGTCTTTCTTGGTAGAATCTTGAAACAACGTAGATGACTTGTATTCAGTTTGCAAATGGGCTAAAAGTCAGTTGAGTGGCTGCATAAGATATACCATAATAACTACTCTGCATGGTGAAAAGATCACATTTGAAAGCTCTGCATAGATATAGCAAACAAAGTTTCTTGATAATATAAGCACTAAGCAACCTAGCTGACAAAGCATTGACAGTAATTATCTAAAGAGACATGTTCAAACGAACTATTGGGACAGAACTCAAAAAGGTTTCATTGGAAAATGAGCTCTTTACTGCTTGTTATAAAGCCTGGGCAATTTCTATAGAATTGATGTGTTTCATAGTTGGGCAATATATTTTAATGCCTAGACAAAATTGATGAATAACTTCGCCTACGCTATTACATACTTCATTATCTTGTTGGATGTGTATTTGTGTTCTGTCAATTGTTTGCTTCATTTTTTAATAATGAAGGAAACTTTCAATTAACACCACATCCTCCTGCCTAATATGTTGGTAAAAGAAAACAAGGTGGGTTTCCACTTAAAATTATTTATAACTCTCTCATAAGTATTAAATATAGCAGATGTACTCATCTATTATAAATTGTTTGGGCAGTGGCGAATAAACCTAAGAAAATGAAAAGATCTCAGTCACAATGTTATGCTTTGTACTCCAACTGGTTTGAAAATACATGAGCCATCACACAGTGTACAAAGTTATGAAGATGTAACAGATCAATCATATTTGTATTTTTCTTCCAATCCTACAAATAGTTCCCTCCCGTAAGCGTACTATTATTGTTGCGGCAATGCTAAGAGTAGAACGTAAACAATGTAACCTTAATATATCCTTATTAAAAATATATCAATCTACTACATTATCCAACATGTGATTACTTTGACCTATCACTATTTATATTTTAGTCTGCATTCTACATGCTTTATTAGAGCCTACTTTAAGCTAAATGTCATGATTAAACGTGAGCTGAGGCGAAAGTAATGAAAGTTTAATTTAATTATTTTACTAGTTTGTTTTTGCTATTCCACTCATCTATTGTAATTAATTTATAGTCTCAAGTCTCAACAACTAACTTGGTGAGAAACATTTTCCATAACATCAAGAGAGCAAGAATTTACCGAACAAGTATGACATATTATGGAAGAATGTGCCACTCATCACGGAAGAAGCATATGATAATCTTATAGCTCTAGCTAGCATGATAATCATGATTCTATAATTTTTGTGGTAACTTTTAGATGTATTTATGCAATGAATATTTAAATAAATTATGATGAATATTATTTATCATGTTTTAAGTTATTTATATCATTTGAATATTGTTCTTTTAATATTGTTTTCATGTTACAACGCACGAACGGGCACTCAACTAGTTTATTCAAATACGTTTGGTAATGTTGCGTTGATAAGAAGCAATATTATATATTATTGTCCGAAACAAATCATAGATACACATTAAATCATAGTTGTTACGGCGGCGCGGCGAGGTGAGGCGCTAAACTACCTTCACAACTTTTAGGCGAGTATGGTGTGCGGCGAGGCGACGCCATACTCACTTAACGTAAATGTACATGTCACAATAATTTTGGAATAATAGGAAATTAAAATTAGAACCATATGAAATATAAATAGTCAAATAAATCCATATTCCATTCAGTATATACAAACATACATAAGCCAAAAGGCAATCAACTAGTTATGTATGGAAAGCTTATAAATGGTAGGATTTTTATATAGAAATCATCAATATATGGAAAGCTAATAAATTATATATGGAAAATATCAATATATGAAAAGTTGATCAATTATATACAGAAATAATTAATATATGGGAAGCTGATTAGTTATATATGTATAAGCTTTTCATATGGAAATTATCAACACATGGTAAGCCTATTCATGGTATGAGCATATTTATTTCCAAAGAATAGAGCAGATTTATTTCCAACAAAACAGAATAGCATTATTTCCAAAACAGCAAAACAGAACAGAGAACACAAAAAGTATTATTTTCTAGCACAACAAAACCCTAAACCAGGGTACAGGGAGTTACAAAGCGAGGAGAGGGACAAACAGAGCAGGCTCCAAAACATAGCAGAGCGGGGAAGCAAGGCCGATCCCCACACATGGCGTGTGGTCCCGACGGCGGTGGCTGGTCTTGACGCGGCGGCGGCGCGGATCCACTGGTGGGAGCGCAGATCCGGCGGCCAGGGCGCAAATCCAAGCGGCGGGGAACAGATCCAGCGGAGGGAGCGGCAGGCGTAGGCGGAGGGAGCGGCGCACAGCAACACGGGAGAAAAAGGTGCAGAACTAGGGTTTTCTTCACCTTTTTTCTGGAGGTGCGGCTCATCACAGAAGCCTCACCGTTGCGCCTAGCGTCGCCATGAAGGATTATGGCATCCATTCGACACCATATGCGCTTAGGCGGACGCCATATGTGTTGTGGCGGACGCCACATTTGACTGTGGCGAGTCGTTCGCCGTGGCGTCCGCCTCGACGCCTAATCGTCGCTTAGGCGATGCCTAAGCGACGCCATGACAACTATGAATTAAATTATGCATTACCATTAATCATTACTCATAAAAAAGTACAAAGAACTATATCTACTAATTACAAGTATTATTACATATCTATAATTATAAATGTGGCATAAAATTATGTCTAAACACAAAACCTAATACAAGAGTTATACAAAATAGAAAAAACATATATGAAATAAATTATAAATGTAGTAACATAGAATCGAGTGACCTAAAGATCGAATAAAAACAAACGGACAAGAAAAAATGTTCAGTTGACTCAAAAAAATTATATAGTTCCTATAGTGATTATATGACCCTCTTCAAATAAACTAAAAAAATTAGCACAGATCAGTGGCCTAGTAGCAAACTGTGATTCCTCAAAAACACTACCAAGCGATGATAAATAAAACAGTTGTAACATTTGTTATGATATTATAAGAGAAATCATAAATACACGCAAATATGGTATGCATGACACATAATGTCATAAAGATAAAATGCTAACCACTATTACAAATTTACTAAAAAATGTTATCATCGCTTACTTTTTTGTTTGCTAGTTCTTAGAACTTTGACCGTTTTTCTTCGTTTTTCTTCAGCCACAGCTCTGACCTGAAAGAGAGAAAAATTGTGACAGTACTTAGTCAATGTAGGAAACTAATTGTCAGTTACTAATAGTTTGTGCTGCCAATTATCTTTGGTAAAGGAACATTCTATTTGCCAACATTTTCCTTCCTCTTCCTCTAAGCACTCTATTTAGTATGTATTTGGTTCAGTTTTTTAATTAGCTTATTGATTAAAAAATTAAACTATAAACTAAAACTATCCTTTTTAACCACGGTATAAAATAAAAGTTACCCATCCCCGGTTTCTACAATTTCATGATATCATTTTACCAGACAGATAAGCTTATTATATTCACCATTATTTAAAATATATATTTTTTATTTCTTATTGTCAAGTTTTGTAAAACTCCACATGTACTTCAATTAATCAACTTTACCGCTTTTTATAACTCATAACTCACAACATATTTTTTATAAGATAGAATAGAATTTTTAAAATCTACAACTTAATCAAATACACAACACCACACCTGCTGTCTTGCACGCATTAAATCTTCTAGATTTCTTTTCTGATGTTAATGGGGATGAGAGGCACGAGGAATCTTGATCTGCCTTCTACTCTCATCATTATCTCTGAAGGATCACTGCTGAAATCAATAGGCGGAGAGAATGTCGATGCAGCAACCCATATAGCTACTGCACCCGTATCAAGGGATATGGGTGGTAGAACTGCCGCATTCATTTGGTTCAACGCAGCTTGAAGCAACATTTCTTTTCATGTCAAAGAATTACATATCTGGGATATCCACGAATATCTGGACTACTGATATATCAGCTTAAATTGAAATGGAAAACTGGATATAAAATCTCAAACTAACTTAAATGTAAATAAAAGTCGCCTTATGGGCCTTACAGTTATGAGGGCGATTTTGGTGTTCATCCATCATACTGCCCTTCAGCGATCTTGTTCTCGGGGTAGAACACTGCAACCACCTGGTTGTTGCCAAACCTAGGAGTATGACTGTATGAGTATGCTGAAATATCCTTGGAGTATGATAAGCATGTGAAAGAGAAGGCTTGCCTTGGTTGACAGCAATGGCCTCCCAGTTGCTGACTATGTCCTTAGTATGCTGGCTCATTGAGCGTACATCACATCCGATCAAAAGAGCCTGAACAATTCAAGCCAAGCTTGCTGTGAGGAAATGAAAATAATTGAACATTGCAGAAAATTTGTTAGTACATAGAAAATGATATGTTACCTTGGCTAGTCCCCATATACGTGTGAGCGGTACTCCGCATCAGACATCCTGCCATTGCCCACATCAAGCATGTCAGGATCTGATATTTGAGCACAGCACATCTATTGATCAGTTGGGAGCTCTCAAATGGTTAATCATCCTAGGAACAGATGCCTATCAAATTCATACCGTTCCATACACCAGGTCCGGCATATGAGACTCATTGGTCATTTTGGGCGGCATGAGATATCATACTGAAATAGCAGGGAAATTATGCTCAGTACTAAAAACTTTGAGAATTATGTAAACAGGATTGAATCGAAGTAAATGAATAGAACCTGCCCCAGTTATCAATGATGTTGTCAGTTGTTTTCCAGCTGTTACCCATGCTGCCTGCCCATGTAGCAGGAATTTCTTTTCCCCTATACAGAAAAGGCACAATGGAGTGATCAACAGTGCCTAATGTTTCTCCACCTAGTAAAAAATGTTACAGCTAGCAAACTCACCATTCACAGAGTGAGAAGAATACTCTTCCCATAGGTCTTCATGGCATTGCCATTCCAGTGTATATGCAATAGACAAGAGAATATTTACTCAGCAATCTGATAAGTCAATCTCACAGTTTGAGATATTATTCTCCTTTACCTTTCCAGGATCGTCCTTCCTGTATCATTGCGGTTGTCATACTTCAGATAATGGACTCCCTGGAATTGAAAGGGCAAGAATTAAGAACATGGTTTCAGTGCTGAATTTTGATTTGGCATAACCTCTTGAGAATCAAATGCTATTTACCGTATGTGCACCCTTCTTCCCTCATGTCTTGCACAATGTCCTCATACCACCTTTGTAGGTAGGGCTCCTCCAACTTGGTACATGAGCCTCTGTCCGAGAAACAACAGTCAGAAATTGCAAGGCTAAAGCTAAACTGATGTTTGCCTTGTAAAATATTCTGGTTAAGGACAGAATATGTACCTGCATTTGCGCCTGTTGTTGTGCTTGCAGGAGGATGCTTTCTTGCTCTGGCCTAGATTGAGAAGCTCCTTGGTTTGCTCGCCTAACAGTGAGGGTCTTGTGGCGGGGTTGCGTCCATCTCTGCCCTAGTGGGGTTCACCTCCGCGCGCGGGGCCACCAGATCTGCGCGGCGGGCCGGCAGGATCCGGTTCTGCAGGTTGCGTGGCGAGGAACTCGAGCACCGCTCACTGCAGATCTCGCAGGGGATGGTGAGGCGAGCAGTGATGGCCACTTGGCCAGGGCGGCGAAGAACGGCGCGGCCGGGAGTGGCGGGTTTGACTACGACCTCATTATCATCAATTCATCGGTGAGGGAGTTAAGGGCAGAGAAGGCAGTTGCACGTTGAGGGAGGTAGTGGGGTTGCCACGTGCTGCGCGCACGTGGGGAGGAGGTGGTTGCCGCGCTGTGCGCTCGGGGAGGAAAACTCTCACGTTATATTAGTACAGATTAGTCAACCCTTACCACACAAGAAATTAATCAAACTAAACCCAACTCTTTTCCTAGCAGGAAATATCTCAACTGCCAGATAATAAAATCAGGAACACTCATTTTGCCTGAAACATTTCACTTAATAACATTGTTGTAAGATAGAACAAAGTATGAATTGGTATCTCATACACATAATTAATCACATTTGTACGAATTTGCAACAGATAAAACAGAAAAAAGTATGACTTGAAGTTGCATCTGGAACACCACATGCCAAAATTCCCACCACCATATAGATTCACAAAAATTTCCAGTGATCCAGTGCAACATGTAGTACATCAGCTATTCTCGGTCTGAATTCAAAATAAATACAACAGCATATAGGATTAACTTATGTAATATAACTTATGTAATATCCTCACAACCTTAAGTCACAACACAAATCCCTCTTCAGAAAAAGGAAACAAATCCAAAGGCGCAAAACCATCTGTGCAACTACCTCTATGTTTTCTTTCAACAACTGAGTATTAATAAATTGGAGCAACCAATTCGAAACCAGGCCATGAACGAAATTCTACAAAATCATGCAAGGAAGGCTTGCTTTTTACCGCACAATTCAGGCGGCCGCAGCTTGCGCAACCTTCCAGGTCTCGTACTGGGGGTCGTCGGTCGGCAGCTCGAAGCGGCAAAGCGGGCACGAGTTGCGCACTCCGAGCCACAACACGATGCACTCCTCGTGGTACCGATGCGAGCAAGGCAGCCTCTTGACGCGCTCCCCGGCGGCGACTCCATCCCTGCACACCGCGCACTCTTCCCCTTCGCCTTCCCCGCCGGCGGTGACAACAGCGGAAGGGAGCGCCTCGACGGCCGACCTGGCAGCAGGCGGCTTGTTCTTCAGGAACATCCCCTCCCCAACGAGGACCTCGTACACCTCTCGATCGGAGGTGTACACGAAGCCCTCGTCAGAGCTGGTGGGAGCGGGGGGCGGCACATCGGCGAGGACCTCCCACTCAGGCTCCGGTTGGTCGCCGGAGAGGGACGCCACCTCCTCCCAGTCGAATTCGTCGGCTGCGTTGGAGGCCTCAAGCCGCAGATCCGTCTCGTCGTCGTCGTCCAATTGGAAGCAATCCCACCGGATCGACTCCACACCCTCGTCCTCCTTGAGGAAGCCGAGGTGATCGGGCCCTGGCGCGACGAGCGCTTCGTGGAAGAGGTCGGGCTCCACAGAGAGGAACTGGCTGCGGACGCGGTCGGCGGCCGCCACCACCGACGCGGAGAATCCCGACGGATCCGGGCGGAACACCGGCACGAAAGCGTCGTACGAAGACGATGATGAGGAGGCCTCCAGGGTTTGGAGGATCTCGTCAGAGGCGATGCGCAGCAAGAGAGACGGCGAAGCCATGGATGCGATGCGAGCGAGAGGGGACGAAAAAATCGCAGCCTGAAAGCGCGGCTCTTGAGAGAGTCCCGCGGGGCTAAGGGCATATCTCGATCTCTTGTTTCAAAATTTAAAATTTAAAATTTTAATAAAAAAAATATATTCCAATAACACCCCTAAACAAATTCATATTCTAATTTTTTCCTAAATCCCGTGTTATCTATCTTAAATATAACATTAATTTCTCATTCCTTATTTAAAAATAGGGATAGGGAATCGATTAGAAATCAAATTAGTTTTTAGGGATTAATATGAATAATCTCTATATCAAATTTTAAAGAATAAAATTTAAGACATCTCTTGTAAAATGCTCTGAGAGCATCGAAGCTCTTTTAAGGATTTTGTTCTCTAAGTTTAACTAAACAAATCTCTATCTTAAACAATTTCCTAAATCACTTGTCATCTATCTTAAATATAGGATTAATTTCTCATTCCTTATTTAAAAACATGGATAAGGAAACTGTTGGAAATCAAATTAGTTTTTAGAAATTAACATAAATAGAATGATCCCTATATCAAATTTTAGGGAATAAAATTTAAAACGTCTCAGATGCTCCTAGAGCATCGAAGCTCTTTTAAGGATCTTGTTCTCTAAGTTTAATTAAAAAATCATCTCGTTCCATAGATATTTTAAATGGTTTCTAATAATAAAGCATTCTAAAATTAATCATTTCATACTTATATACTCTAATTTATGGACTTTATTAGAAAGAAACATATTTAAAATAATTCGTATCTCAAAATAAATCCCAAAAATTATAGAGAGTAAATTTTTAAACCACTATTAGAGATGTTCATATACTCTCCTGTTGTAGATAGGAATGGGAACCGGCCAAGCTTCCACTGATAAATTAGAGCTGAGAGACGTTCTGTAGGACCACCTATAAGTGGGTCTAATGGTTACGTGTCGCACATGCGAGAATGGCTGCCACATTGATTCGTGCGGGCGGAAAAAAAAGGAAAAAAAGGCTTTTCTCTTTTTAGTCGTTTTCTCTTTTAATTCTAGAAAAAACAAATAAATTCTGAAAAACATGATACTTGCTATGTTATTATGATATGATATATAGATATTATGATAAAAATAAAAATATTTCAAAAAAGTTATCATATAGGATGTTAAGAAATTTGGGATTCTTTTGGAAGGAATTATGGTTTGGAGAAAGAATAGATTGTGATTGAAAGTAAATCGATGATTAATATTTTTGGACTTAAAATTTTTTATAATAAAAATTAAACATAACGTATTCTATATAATTTTTTGTATTTTTCTAGATGGGTTTGTTATTTTTAATTCATTGAATGTGTTTCTATGATTTAAATTGAAAAATGGGAAATTTGAACTACAAGTGCTTGAAATAATACACCAAAAAATATAGAAAAATAATATTCATGTTTTTAATCTATTTAGTTCCTATCCAATAAATTTAAATAAAAATTGAAAAAATCTAGGTTACAACACTAGATCGACAATGTGGAGCTTAATGATTTTTTAATTCTTAAAAAACCAAATGAAGTCTAAAAATTACGAGACTTTTCATGTAGTTATAATATGATACATAGATATTAGGATAAAAATTAAAAAATGTTTTAATAAAGTTTTCATCTCAAATGTTAAGAAATCGTAGATTCTCGAAGAATGAATTAGGATTTAGAGATGGGATATATTAAGTTTGAAAGTAAATCGATGGTTAAATCTTTATTTGTACTTCATTTTTTTTACAATCAAAGTACAACATTTCTTTTTCATGTAAAAATTTAGTATTTTTCTAGATACGTTTGATATTTTTAATTCATTAATTGTGTTTCTATGATTTAAATTTAAATATGTGAAATTTGAACAGCAAGTGCCTGAAATAATATACCAAAATTTATAGAAAAAATTGTATTCTTATTTTTTTTAATCCATTTAGTTACTATCCAATAAATTTAAATAAAATTTGAAAAAAAATTAGGTTGCGAAACTCAATCGATAATGTGGAGCATAATAATTTTTTAATTCTTAAAAAAAATCAAATGAAGTCTAAAAATACGAGACTTTTCATGATATTATTACATGATACATAGATACTATTATGAAAATTTTAAACTGTTTCAAGGAATTTTTCATTTAAAATGTTAAGAAATCGTAGATTCTTCAAAAAAAAAGAATTATGATTTAGAGAAGGAAATGTTAAGGTTGAAAGAAAATCACTGGTTAAATCTTTATTTGTACTTGAATTTTTTTTCACAATCAAAGTACACCATTTCTTTTCCCATGTAAAAATTTAGTATTTTTCAGGGTAAGGTTGCTATTTTTAATTCATTAATTATATTTTTAGGATTTAAATTGAAGTATGTGAAATTTGTAATTAAAGTGCCTGAAATAATATACCAAAATTTATATAAAAATAATATTCATGTTTTTAATCTATTTATTTCCTATCCAAAAAATTTAAAGAAAATTTGAAAAAATCTAGGTTGTGACACTCAATCGACAATGTGGAGCATAATGATTTTTTAACTCTTCAAAAACCATCAGGATTCCTTCATACTCCGCAATATTATTGGTGGACTTAAAGTTGAGCATTGCGGAGTACATTGCTTTTTGCACTGAGTGCAAAATTATGTCTACTCTGACACCTGCTCCGGATGCTTGAAAAGCTCCATCAGAGTATATGGTCCATATATCTGTTGATAGCAAAAAATGGTATCAATGATTAAGATTGTCAAAATATCAATTTTGGTAATTTGGGCCGAAAATACACATGTCCCGGGTCAGGCCGATGCCTTACAGGGCCGAAGGACCATTGGGCTATGGGCTCCAGAAGCTTCCAGCCAGCCCACGCCTTCGGCCCGGAGGCCTTTGGAGGCCCACCCCACCGAAGCTTCGTCCCAAGGAGCAGGCTTCGGCAGGCTTAGCCGAAGGCCCACTTCGGGCAGAGATAGAGTTAGACCCGATTCTGGCTAAGTGTTTATCTCTATTCAGCCAAATTATAGCAGATTAGATTAGAGGTCTAGCCCTTATAAGTATAGAGGCGAAGCCAGTTTAGAGACCCCCCCGACAAAATCAACCACAAAACCTAGCTTTGAATCACATTTACTTTATCTTTACTTTTCTGTACTCTTTGTGGGTTTGCCTGGAAGCCCTCCGACGGTCACTTCGGAATAGTGGTAATCCTTGTTACTTCGCTTGTGAAGTATCCGCTAATCTACGTAATAGAATGCTATCACCTTATTACTTCGCATGTGAAGTATCCGTTAATCTACTTAATAGATTGCTATCGCCTTGTTACTTTGCCTGTGAAGTATCCACTAATCCGCGTAACAGATTGCTACCTTCGCCCCTAGTGCAACACTTAGCAGAATTCGGTCCTCAAGCTGAATTGGTACTTCGAATCCACTCTGTTGCAGGTTTCCACGTTCGGAGCTACTTCGTCAGAGGTGTCTGGAGCTGAGAGATCGGTTTCGGAGGTTGCCAGAACACCCTTCGGTGAACTGTTGCTTCAAATGCACGCTCCATCAGCAGACTTCGTCACGACAGCCTTCGCCACGCTCGTACTCTGCTTCGGACGAAGTCACGTTCGTGCATTGTGTTTGAGTCATTATTCTGTATCTTACTATATCAGAGACTTCGCGCCGAACCCCGCTGTTCGGAGGTGATTGTCGCATCCAGATCTGTTCGGAGTTCATCTTCGGCCAGGTCGGTGTGAATGCCGAAAGTACCCTTCGGCGGGACACTTCGCACCAGAGTAGGGGCTCAGGAAGTCCCAATCCCGAAGGCCTTATCGCCGAAGTCTGACAAAGGTAAGTCCCCTGTTTTGGCCAAAGTACGCACCGGAGCCTGGTTCGATCGGCCGAACGAGGCCGGTCTGACTGCCGGGGTCCGCAACAAAGGCCCCTCCGAATACAGAGTGCGCGAGGCCAAAGTGAGTAGTACCACTTTGGCTAAAGTTGACAGGAAACAGGCAGTGGCACCTGGCACCAAGCCACAACCATCTTGGGTACCCCCAGGCATGTCTAAATCACAAAAGAGGCGTCTGCAACGACTATGGGCATATGAGATGCACGAGAAGAAGGCCAAGGACGAGCGCGACGCTATTTTTGAAGAAATCCTTCCTCGACCAACTACAAGAAAGGTATGGAGGATGAAGTCGGTTGAGATGACCTACCCGGCTCCTAGTCCGAGCGATGACGACGACGACATGCTCGACGATGACTACTCACCTATCTCCGGGGGGCCTGCACCCCAAGCGATGGACATCAACATCGTCACGCTGCCCGCCGAGTTTGCCCTGCCACATGACAAGGCCGAGGTCGCCCAGTTGAACCTCGGCCTGCGTAATGCTATTTTTGAGAAGCCCGAGGATTCGGCTCGCCATCTGAAGCCTCTTTACGTCAGATGTCACATCGACGGAAAGCCAATTTCTCGGTTGCTTGTTGACGGCGGCGCCACTGTTAACTTAATGTCGTAATCGTTATTGAAGAAACTTGGCAGGGACGAGGATGATCTGAAGAATACCAACTTGATGCTCAACGGCTTCAATGGCGAGAGTTCTGAGGCCAGGGGCGTGCTCTCCATGGAGTTGACAGTTGTAGGACCGAAAGTAGCGACCAGAGGGGGGTGAATGGGCGCCTAAAATTTCTTGCTATATTGTGACTTAAACCCAACACACAACCAACTTAACCAGACAAAAAAATTAGCAAGGCAAATTACTGGTAATATAGTTGTCTAGCCTAAAAATGACCGGTGTCCTAATTAAAATGATATATTAAAAATAAAATAAATAAAAATACAGCAGTAAATAAAAACACCTAGGTAACTTACTAATTATATATATTGCAGTCTAGAAATAAACTACTAATCAAATGAATAAAGCAGGGATCATTCAAAATTAATTCTGATACAAACCTAAAATATTTCACGTGAAAATTAGAATAAAAATTTATTGCGACTAATAAATTTTTCTTTTTCTTTTATATGAGCAGATTAAACAGATATATTTAAATTAATAATACGAGATAACTAATAAGCATATTAAAGAATAATATATAGCGAAAAAAATATCTGCGAAAATACTAAAAACTTATTTTACTGCTAATTAAAAATAGATGATTAATTATTTAATTATTCTACCTAACAAATAGTAGAATAGATCAAAGAGAACTTACCTTCGCCTGCGTGCTCATCGTCGTTCGCTGCTCCGGAATGCCTCGCGTTGCTGTTGTGCGGCTGGCGTCGTGCCAAGAACGTGAGCAAACAAAAAATCTCTTGTCGTAGCTTTCGGTGCTGCCGCCTGAGTACGCCAGCAGCTTCCGCTGCGCCATGTGCCAACCAGGTGTCTACGTGAAGCAATGCCATGCGGAAAACAGTAGCAGCCAGCACGCATGCATCTAGCGCCTGTAGGACCTGCTGCTGCTCTAATGCCGTGGAGAAGAAAAGCTGCAATTTCCTGCCATCGTGGAAAAATCAAACCAGCAGTCACAATTCTCAAGCCGATTTATTTCTCCTGTGCTCACGCTTGTGGGGCCCCCACGTGGAAAAATAGGCAACGCCTGCGCCATGGTCTTTCCGCCGTCAGAGGAACTGTAACCATGGAGTCCACCGAAAGGCGCCGTCACGTCGCCCGGGAAAACCGAACTCTGCCGTGTGCCCGCCGTGGAGAAGGATTTCCTGACGCCTGACACCGTTGCAGATTGCAGATCTTGAAAAACAGTCATCCTATCCCCAGGGGGTAGGGGCCTATTTATAGGCGACTCCTAATACATGAAAAGACTAATTTACCCCTAGGGTAAATTAACACTGTCTCTAAAATAAATTCCGAAAATTACTAAAATATTCTTAGAAAAATCACCTGACTCAAATAAAAATATTCTGAACTTAAAACTAAATATTAATATCCTAAAAACAAAATAATCATAGGTTGTCAGTTTTGCGTTGAAACTGACAAAGCGTCCACCGTCTTCGCACCAGGTACCCGGATTGGGCCGACCCGAGCCCGCAGCTTCCTCAGCCCGGCAATCGCTCACCGCCCGTGTACCTGAGTCAAACCCAGTCAACAGACCAGTGGATCATCTGCCGCTCCTAGCCCATGTACCCGGATTGGGCTAGCCCGACTCCGCGGCTCCTCTGCCCGGCTGTCGCTCGCTGCCCGTGTACCTGAGTCACACACGCCTCAGACACGGCAGGTCTTCATGTCTCTTTCTTTGACTTCCGTTGACAATCACTCATCACATCTAGAGTATCAAACCCATGTTCTTCAACATGGTTTCTCAATCTCCCCCTTAATGAGTGCATTGTCAACACCCTTTTCAGCACATCTTCAGAACCTGCAAAACATGTGCAGACAGGAAAACAAAGACAAAAGAAAATAGAAGAAAGAAAATAAAAGTTTAACCCTAATGACCAAAAGCCAAACAAAAGCAAGAAAATGGTCATTATGGTTAACCAAAAATAAAGACTCAAAAGCAAGTGCAAATCTCAGAATTACCAACAAGGAACTCCCCTTGAAATAAATCCCAGAGAAAGCTAAAAAATGTTACCTAAACTCCAAAATTTCTCCCCCTTATTGACAATTGGACTCATCAAGTGAGACTAAATGCACTCTAAAGAGACATAGACACAAACTCCCCCTAAAATGCAGCTCCCCCTCAAAATATGCCATGAATGCAAATGGGGTGCAGGTGGAGTGTGAAAAGCATGCTTCTTAGTTATGATTGACTGCAATTACAACATCTAACAGGTATAGCAAAAGATATACTGTCTAAGATACACGACATGATCAGTGCAATAGATGATATCTAAAGGGAGTCATTAGCACACATTTTTGATTTTTGCAAACAAAAGCATCACCACATTTTCTAGTTGACAAGCAAGGTAAAACATGAGATGCAAAAGCTAACTGATATCTACCAAGATAAGCATTGTCCAAATCAAAGTGCTTCAGCAAACTTGTCATCTTTTTAAATTTTTCAGACTTTTTCTTTTTCCTTTTTATTTTTTCATTTCTTCCAGGGGTTATTTGCATGTCAAACCTTATGCTAACCGACCAAGTCAAGCCTAGGCCAGAACTGGACCATCAGAAGCTTAAGACATTGGTCTTGGCATACATTACACCGTCCTAGTTCATACCAAAGTGCTATGGTAAGCTGTCTAGAACAATGCAATGCGACAAAGCAAACCCACCTGGATCTTTTCTGATAATCATAAAAATGCATAAATTTTTCATTTTTCTGAATTTTTATCATTTTTATAACACATTTTTCATATTTAAGGCATATAGGTGTCCAAGTTGCATATCTGCATCTAAGTAAGGATCTAGCTACAAGGCACGTAAAAGATAGCGAACACATTCAACCTACACATGCTAGTTACCAGAAGTAATGGTGATCATTTTTCAATTTTAAAACATAAAAGCCATGCATATGATAAATATCATATATATCATGTGAACTGAAACAGAACATGATCATCGACAAGTAATCAAAAACATATACTAGCTAGAGAAAGTAAAGTAGATTAATCATATAACAGAAGAAAGCTCAAAATGTGATTGATGATTATGTATGATATGAATGCACACAAAAAGACTCAATAAAAGTAAAGAAGAAAAGAAAAACTGACTCAAAGTATCCTAGAAAGGATACACAACTCCCAAATCCCCTTGCAAACGCTCAAAAGTAAACTGATCTAGGGGTTTGGTAAAAATGTCAGCCAACTGTTGATGGGTATCAACATGAATAAGATCAATGACCCCTTTCTCATATTGATCCCTCTGAAAGTGAAAGCGCACATCAATATGTTTGGTTTTTGAATGAAGACATGGGTTTTTACCTACACTAATTGCACTGGTGCTACCACAAAACAAAGGAACTCTAGTAGGGAAGACCAACCCAAAATCCCGCAAAGTGGAAATCATCCAAACCAACTGAGAACAACAGCTAGCAGCAGCTACATATTCAGCCTCAGTAGTAGAAAGCGCAACTCCAGATTGTTTTCGAGAAGACCATGAAACAAGTGAAGAACCAAGAAGCTAGCAAGTACTAGAAGTCGACTTGTGATCCAGCCGGCACCCACCAAAATCAGTGTCCGAAAAACCAGCTAAATCAAGAGAAGATGATGCTGAATAGTAAAGACCTAAATCAGGAGCATAAGTAAGATACCTGAAAATACGCTTCACAGCCTGCCGGTGAGATGCACGTGGTGAAGACTGAAAACGCGCACACACACCCATGGCAAACTGAATGTCCGGTCTAGTCGCAGTCAAGTATAGCAGCGATCCGATCATCCCTCGATACTCTCTCTCGTTTACCTTGACGACGTTCTCGTCCTTGTCTAGTCCTCCAGATGTACCCATTGGGGTCATCTGTGGCTTTAGCTCTCCACCAAAGTCAAATTTCTTTAGCATGTCTCGTGTGTACTTACCCTGGTGGATGAAGATGTTGTCCTTGGTCTTCTTGATCTGGAGCCCTAAAAAGTACTTGAGTTCTCCTATGAGACTCATCTTAAACTCGCTATGCATCTGCTCAGAAAACTCGGATACAAGCTCATTAGTAGAACCACTAAAAATAATATCGTCCACATAAATCTGAGCAACCAATAAGTCTGCGCAATCTGTAAGCAAGAAAAAAGTATTGTCCATAGAACCCATCACAAAGCCTTTCTTCAACAAGAACTACTTCAGGCGATCATACCAAGCCCTGGGGGGCTGCTTCAGACCGTATAAAGCCTTCTGCAACTTGTAAACATGTCGTGGAAATTTAGGGTTCTCGAAACCGGGGGGTTGCTTAACATAGACCTCCTCCTCTATATACCCGTTTAGAAAAGCACTCTTGACATCCATTTGATGAAGCTTAAAACCTTTAGAAGCAGCAAAGGCCAAAAGAATACGAATGGACTCAAGGCGAGCAACAGGGGCGAAGGTCTCTTCAAAATCAATGCCTTCTTTTTGACAAAAACCTTGTGCCACTAATTGAGCTTTGTTGCGCACCACAACACCATCTTCTCCTTGTTTGTTCTTAAACACCCACTTGGTGCCTATGGTGTTGCATCCAGGTGGCAGCTCAACTAGTGTCCAAACCCGATTGCGAACAAAATTTTCAAGCTCTTCTTGCATGGCGTTTATCCAATTTGAATCAGAAAGAGCATGAGAAACATCTTTAGGCTCAAAAGTAGCAACAAAAGCAGACTCGACAAACATAGCGAGAGAACCAACTGAAGACCATAAATATCTCTCCGTAAGATCACCTATGATGAGCTCTAAAGGGTGATCACGCTGAACTGCTCGGGATCCTAGGTGATCTGAAGTCACCTCACTAGAGTCAGCAACTGGCTCCTCTGGACTCGGCTGAGAAGTCATCTCACCGGAGTCAGCACCTGGCAGCTCTGGACTCGGCTGAGGAGGCTCGATCGAAGTAGAAGGAGTAATCAGAGGTCCGTCCTCATCCTTAGTCGAAGTCTTGGAAGGTGTGGGGTCTGCAAGTGGTGTAGAGGGCCCACTCTCATCATCAGCAGGAGTGTCATCATCTTCCTCGAAAATGGGCTCTCCAAGCTCATCATCTCCAGAAAGTTCAAAAGAAGGAGTCGGCGAGGGCAAAGACTCATCAAAAGAAACTTCACAAGTCTTGACAAGCATCTGAGAGTCTAGATTCCAAACACGAAAGCCTCGTGAATGCAAAGCATAACCAAGAAAGACTTCATCCCAGCAGCGAGACTCAAACTTGTCCAAATGCCCTCCCTTCTTAAGCACAAAGCACTTGCATCCAAAAGCTCGCAAGTGACTCACCTTGGGTTGTCTACCAAACCACAACTCATATGATGTCTTACCTAAGTAAGCTCTAAGGAAAATGCGATTGGCAAGATAGCAAGCTGTGTTCATTGCTTCAGCCCAAAAACGCCTAGGAGTCCTATGCTCGTCAAGCATCATCCTAGCCATCTCGACAAGCGTGCGGTTCTTTCGTTCCACAACATCATTCTATGGGGGAGTGTAAGGAGCAGAGAACTGATGATCAAGACCCTGATCACTACAGAAACTGACGAACTGAGAGTTCTTAAACTCAGAGCCGTTGTCCGAACGAATTGCTCGCATAAGACCATTGTTCTCGTTCTTCAGCTTCAAAATCAGGTTATGAACATACTGAAAAGTCTCATCCTTAGACTCTAAAAAGTAAACCCACGAGAATCGAGAAAATCGTCAACTATTACAAGGGCGTACCACTTCCCACCGACTGAGCGTACTCAAGCTGGACCTACTGTATCCATGTGCAACAGTTCTCCCGGGTACAAAGTCATCACCTGAGTCATAGGTGCGTGAGAAACGGCAACCATTTTCCCATGACGACAGGGATGACACACTAGATCCTTCTCCATCTTAAGCTTAGGCAATCCTTGGATAAGATCCATAGAACTCAATCTAACAAGTAGATCGAAGCTCAAATGGCCTAACCTTCTATGCCACTTCCATAGCTCAGAGGAGGATCCGGCCATCAGACAGCGAGAAGGGCCAGAAGAACTAGAGAAATCAATACGAAAAACCTTACCAAAAGGTAAGTTCCGGCAAACTAAAGATCCTCTAGAATCAACAACATAAGACATGCCCTTCTTAATGCACACTTCTAAACCATCCTCAAGCAGTTGCGAAACAAAAATTAGATTAAAGTTTAGATTTCCAACTAAAGCAACATTCTTCAAAGAGAAATAATCAGAAATACGAATCGATCCAATACCTTGTACCTTCCCTTGACCACTGTTCCTGAAAGTGATGTATTCCTTGGAGCTCGGGGGAGTGAGGCTGGAGAACCATCTGTGTTGTCCCGTCATATGGTGAGAACATCCTAAATCCATGATCCATACGTCCTCCAGTCCTCGATCCTTCAAGATCAATGATCATGAGTGGGAGCAAATGGTCGACCACCAGGTCTAGCAAAAGTACTAAACCAGTGTCGAGCCATCTGCTAGTAAGTAGGAAAGCAGATGGAATCATATGAGTCTGGACCAAAACGCGGCTCAAAGCGTGGTCCTCTGTTCTGCCCAAAATCACGGTCACGAGGTCCAAAACTGTATCCATAACAATCTGGAACTTTGCCGGAATGGAAACCACCCTCCGAAGCACGATCATAAAAATTGTCTCCTCTACCACCACCTACATGACGTGGCCTGGCCTCTAGCCTCTCTCTACGTCGAGGAACTCTCTGTCTACCATCCTACTGGTAGAACTGCTCCTGCCCACCTCGAGCTCTCTCTGCTCGCTCAACCCGCTTCCTCCTGAAGCAAAACTCCTCAAGATGCCCGTCTCTCTGACAAAACTCACAGTGATAGGTAGGCTTCTTGGGATGTTGTTGAGACTTAGGATTCTTAGTCTTGGTGGTGTTGGGTGTAGAATCTTTGGTGTAAGAGGGTCCAGGTAAAGAATCAAGAGAAGTGTGGAGAGTTTTAGGCTTTGGGACCCAGATTTGCTTCTTAGGTGGAGCTTTAGGTTGTTCTTGGAACACTCCATCCTTGGGCTGACTATCCTTAAAGGACTCAGTGGAGTGAGTCTTGGGATATCTCTGTTCGGGAGTCATCTTACTCCACTCCACTGCTCGGCTAATGGCACTCTCAAAATCAGCCTTGGTATAGGTGTAACCTACCCCAAACCCATCCTGTCTCTTGAACTGCTGGATCATCACGCCGAGCTGTGGCTCTTTGGCACTAATCCAACTCAGGATCTGATGGAGGTAAAAGTTCTCATTCTGAACATCAGCTAGCTCCTCTCTCAAAGAGGATAACACCTCCACCTGAGACAAGCAGATCTCACACTCTCTATCAACATCGACATACTTCTCTGCTTTTAGCTTGATCAACTCCATTCTCATGGATAAGCAGTTCTCACAAATAGTGGGTGGAACTGTCAAGGTCTCAAGCTCTAGCTTAGTCTGCTCCAACTCAGCTCTCACTCCAGCTAACTCGCTCAACTGCTCATCACTCTTGGCTCTCAGCTCAGCTATACTAGCTAAATGAGATGGGCAGTCTACACAAGGTACGATGACACTGGCATGAGCATTTTTCAGCTCCTGCTGAGCGCTCTCAAGCTCAGTGGCCAATGCGTCTCTCTCATCTACTCTCTCTGTGTACTTGAACTTAAGAGTCGTCAGGTCACACAACAACACCTCATAGTTAGGGCACTCACCACTATCACCCAAGCGAGGGGAAGAAGACAGACTCTCAATCTTGCCATTTGCCATGGCAAGCTCACTCTTAAGCTCTTCTATCCTCTTCTTAGCCCCTCTAAGCAGTTTCTCCCGATACTTCAACTCCTGACGGTTCTGTTCTAGTAAATTAATAACTTCTTGTTCATAGGAAGATACCTTCTCATCGTCGTCGTCGTCGGAGTCATCGGAAGAGTCTTTTTCTTTCTTATCCCCAAGAGCCATTGAGCAGAAGCTCTTGTGGGGTCTTCGGCTGTGACGTGAGCGACTCTTCGGCTTGTCCCCGAAGGCCATGAAATAGAGGACCGCTGGATCGTCCCTGTCCTTCCCCTTCCTGATCACGATCTCTTCATCACTTGAACTCGAAGATGAGGAGGAAGACGAGGATCTCTTGGAGTAGCTTTTCTCCATCTCGACGAAGAAAGCCTTGTCTCGCTTCTTGTTCACACGCCTGTAGTCCTTCAAAGCCTTTTGAAAGAATCTCGTCTTGGGCTTGCCCTTCATGGAGTTGTCGTACTTGTTGGAGTCGTAGGAGTTGCCGCTGGTTCCCTTCTTGTAATTCTTCCGCTTGGGGCAGTCGGCAATGAAATGACCTATATCACCAAACTCAAAGCATCCGGATTTTGTGCCGTGTCTCTTAATCATTCGCTTATCATAGACACGTCGCACCCGGTTGTTAAACAAGCACAGATCATCATCTCCTAGAGTATCAAGTTGTTCCTCGGAGATAGACATCAAGGAAAAGGCAGTACAACTCATGGCATTAGGATCAACAGACGGTGTCGTAAGCGCCAGAGTCTTTGAGCCAGAACCAGTGAGATTTGATCTCAACTAGATATCGACCTCTGAGGCCTTGAGCTTACTAAAAAGCTCTGCGATGGTTAAGGTATCATAAGACACGCTCTCAACAATAGAAGAGACCTTGATCTCCCAGATCTTAGGGTCCAAGGTATGGAGAACCTTAAGCACCTGTTCATGATCCGAGACCCGATCATGCTCGGCCTTGTTGACACGAAGCTTGTTAATGATCGATTGAAAACAACAAAACAAAGCCTCAACAGTCTCACCCGACTTCTATGAGAAATTTTCATACTCACGCTGGTAGGTCTGGTAGAGCTTAGCCTTGACCTGAGTTGTCCCCTCATGGTGTGCCTGGAGGGTAGCCCAGATCTCTCGAGCAGTGGTGAGATGGCTAACACGCTCAAACTCACTAGGACCTAGACCAGAAAATAAAATATTCACCGCCTTACTATTATTTTGATGTTGGGTAACTACATCTATAGTAGTATCCGCAGCAATAGTCACTATGGTGAAAGTAGGATGAACACAAATCTCCCATATGTTCGAGCTCTGGCTCATAAGGTATGCTCGCATGCGAGTCCTCCAATAAGTGTAGCCAAAAGCTTCTAGGGACGGGATTTTGCCAGAAGACGTCATGGTCACTACCTAGGTTTATAATCGGTTAAGATATTAGAAAACCCTAACCTCGCTCTGATACCACTTGTAAGACCGAAAGTAACGACCAGAAGGGGGGTGAATGGGCGCCTAAAATTTCTTGCTATATTATGACTTAAACCCAACACACAACCAACTTAACCAGACAAACAAAATTAGCAATGCAAATTACTGGTACTATAGTTGTCTAGCCTAAAAATGACCGGTGTCCTAATTAAAATGATATATTAAAAATAAAATAAATAAAAATACTGCAGTAAATAAAAACACCTAGATAACTTACTAATTATATATATTGCAGTCTAGAAATAAACTACTAATCAAATGAATAAAGCAGGGGTCATTCAAAATTAATTCTAATATAAACCTAAAATATTTCACGTGAAAACTAGAATAAAAATTTATTGTGACTAATAAATTTTTCTTTTCCTTTTATATGAGCAGATTAAATAGATATATTTAAATTAATAATACGAGATAACTAATAAGCAGATTAAAGAATAATATCTAGCGAAAAAATATCCGCGAAAATACTAAAAACTTATTTTACTGCTAATTAAAAATAGATGATTAATGATTTAATTATTCTACCTAACAAATAGTATATTAGATCAAATAGAACTTACCTTCGCCTGCGTGCTCATCGCCATTCGCTGCTCCGGAAAGCCTGGCGTTGCTGTTGTGCGGCCGACGTCGTGCCAAGAACGTGAGCAAACAAAAAATCTCCTGCCGTAGCTTTCGGTGTTGCCGGCGTCTACGTGAAGCAATGCCGTGCGGAAAACAGTAGCAGCCAGCGCGCATGTATCTAGCGCCTATAGGACCTGCTGCTGCTCTGATGCCGTGGAGAAGAAAAGCTACAATTTCCTGTCGCCGTGGAAAAATCTCACCAGCAGTCGCAATTCTCAAGCCGATTTATTTCTCCTGTGCTCACGCTTATGGGGCCCCCCACGTGGAAAAACAGGCAACGCCTGCGCCATGGTCTTTCCGCCGTGAGAGGAACTGTCGCCGTGGAGTCCACCAAAAGGCGCCGTCACGTCACCTGGGAAAGCCGAACTCTGTCGTGTGCTCGCCGTGGAGAAGGATTTCCTGACGCCTGACACTGTTGGAGATTGCAGATCTTGAAAAACAGTCATCCTATCCCGATGGGGGTAGGGGCCTATTTATAAGCGACTCCTAATACATGAAAAGACTAATTTACCCCTAGTGTAAATTAACACTGACTCTAAAATAAATTCCGAAAATTACTAAAAAATTCTTGGAAAAATCACCTGACTCAAATAAAAATATTCTGAACTTAAAAACTAAATATTAATATCCTAAAAACAAAATAATCATAGGTTGTTAGTTTTGCGCCAAAACTGACAAAGCGTCCACCGTCTTCGCACCGGGTACTCGGATTGGGCCGACCCGACCCCGCTGTAGGACCGAAAGTAGCGACCAGAGGGGGGGTGAATGGGCGCCTTAAAAATTCTTTCGAATCAATGGCCTGTTCCCAAGACCCAACGCACCTCAAAAATACTACGCAGCAGAAAATAAACAGAAGGCCTAAGTCTAAAGGTTTCTAACCTAGAAGCAACTGATGATAAACAGTGTAAAGACTAGAGTAGTGCAACTAGGCAGATGAACAATTTGTAACAGGCCTAAACTTCTCAAAGAAATGATCTAAGTATGTATACAAAGAAAAGAGAAGTTACTGTCCGAATTTGTCTCCTGTTCGGAACTTGGCGAAGCCCCCTTCGCACGACGAGGTCTGCTTCGGAGGTTGATGACGGAGTCTGTCCGAAATGCCGAAGGTGTCGCTGTCTAGCCTAGTTCAAAGTGGTAAGAAGCGAAGTGTACTTCGGAGCGAAGTAAAACAGTGTCGGAGCCTGGTTCGAAGTGTGTACTTCGAAGACAGGACTTCGAACACAGATTCGAACCAAGAGTTTCGGAGCAAAGTGACAAAGTCGGAGCCTGCTTCGAAGTGAGGACTTCGAAGACAAAACTTCGAACACACTTTGAACCGAGAGCTTCGAAGCACAACCTTCGAACAGAAAGCTTCGAACACAATGCACAAACAGACAACCTTCGAGCAAAGAAGCGAAGTCTGTCACGCGATAGAAAAACAAGTCCGAAGCCAATGTTCTAACTTCGAAAAGAGCAAGCTCCGAAAACAGTGGCGAAGAGTGACACGCTTCTAAGAAAAAACAATGCGAAGCTAAGTGGAAAGGCAAGCTTCGAAGTCAACTCCGAAACATAACGAAGTATGAACTTCGAACAGCTAGGGCCGGAGTACCTTCGCACTGACGAAGTGTGCGATGCTATTCGTTCAGAAATACTTCGAAGCAAGCGATACGGGACACAAAGACCTAGGTTAGAAGTCTGAGCGAAGCCTTTAATGATGCTCGATCGAAGCCTGCCTCACGGAGTTGAGGGGCTTCACACAGAAACGCGCTTCGCCAGACACACCCAGAAAAAGGTGTATGAGACTGTCAACCTCGATCTAAAAGCTGCGCAAAAGAAGGTGAAAAGCTGCTGCAGAACACTGTAGCTACAGTAAAAACAGTACTACTTGCAACAGCAAGAACTAGTACTACTTCCGTGAAGAACACACCCAGCCGAAGCCTCCACAGCCTCAAAAATTACAGGAAAAACTTGCTTTGAAGATGAAAACGAGCCATTAAAACTTAGCAGATGCAGCACACAAAGAGATAGAGCATTTACTGCAACATTAAACGCAAGGCATTAAACACGCAGGGAGGACTTCCTAGCGGCGCAAGCAGGGAGCAGGAGAAGAGAGAGAAAACGTGAGAGGCAAAAATGACCCAATAGAGTGGTATTCAATTTCAGCAAAAGGGTAGTCCAAACCCTAGGGATTGGGGTGCTATTTATAGGCAGCCCAACACTAGGAATATTCTACCAGCCCCTTAGGGTTTTTACAGACTCAAAAATACAGAAAAAGACTCTACTGCCCTTAGGTATTTTTACAGACACAACTGACTGACTGTGGGCCTAGAGATACAGATGACATATCCGGAAGCTAAGTTTTTGTAGCAACTACGGCTTCTCTTCTGGACAGTCGGATACAGAATCAATGGTTGTCAGTTTTACGCCGAAACTGACAAAGCCTCCACCAGCTTTGCACCAGGTACCCGGATTGGGCCGGCCCGACTCCGCAGCTCTCTCAGCCCGGCAATCGCTCACCGCCCGTGTACCTGAGTCAATCCTGGTCAACAGCCCAGTGGGTCTTCTACTGCTTCTGGCCCATGCACCCGGATTGGGCCAGCCCGACTTCGCAGCCTCCTCTGCCCGACAGTCGCTCGCTGCCCGTGTACCTGAGTCACACGCGGCCCATGAAACAGCAGATCTCTTCTCTTCCTCAGTCCTCGTTGACTATCGTTGACAATGACTCATCACTTCTAGAGCCATGAGGCCCACGCTATTCAGCATGGCTCCTCAATCTCCCCCTTGATGAGTGCATTGTCAACACTCCTCTTTTCACAGCTCTTCAGCACCTGCGAACAAATGTGGAAACACGAAAACAAAATACAAGGAAACAAAGAAGAAGAAAAATAAGGCAAAAGTTTAACCCTAATGACCAAAAGCCAACCAAAAGCAAGAAACGGTCATTATGGTTAATCAAAACGTAAAAGCTCAAAATGAGTGTGATTTCAGAACAACAAAGATATCAATAGAGTAAGAACTCCCCCTTAATCTCTGATCCCAATTTTCTCCCCCTTGTTGACAAGTGAACTCATCACGCACTCAAAAGAGACACAGACTCCCCCTGAAATGCAACTCCCCCTCAAAATATGCAGTGAATGCAACTGGGGTGCAGGTGGAGTGAAGAAAGCATGCTTCTTAGATATGATTGACTGCAAATACATTATCTAACAGGTATAGCAAAAGATATACTGTCTAAGACACATGGCATGATCAGTGCAAGAGATGATATCTAAAGAAAGTCATTTAGCACGCATTTTTCAGTTTTTGCAAACAAAAGCATCACCACATTTTCTAGTAAACAAGCAAGGTAAAACATGAGATGCAGAAGCTAACTGATATCTACCAAAATAGGCATTGTTCAAAACAAAGTGCTTCAGCAAACTTGTTATCCTTTTAAAGTTCAGGCTTTTTCATTTTCCTTCGTCATTTGTGCCAAGGGTTATTTGCATGTCAAACCTTATGCTAACCGACCAAGTCAAGCCTAGGCCAGAACTGGACCATCAGAAGCTTAAGACATTGGTCTTGGCATACATTACATTGTCCTAGTTCATACCAAAGTGTTATGGTAAGCAGTCCAGAACAATATAATGCGACAAAGCAAACCCACTTGGATCTTTTCAACTTAAGCATAAAAAGGCATGGAACTTTCATTCATTTTTGATTTTTATCATTTTTATGGCACATTTTCCATGTTAAAGCATAAAGATGTCCAAGTTGCATATCTGCATTTATGTGATGAACTAGCTACAAGGCATGTAACAACAAGCAAAAGCACTCAGCCTACACATGCCAGTTACCAGAGGCAATGGTGATCATTTTTCAATTTTGAAACATAAAGCCATGCATATGACAGATATCAGGCATATCATTTGAACTGAACCAAAGCATGATCATTGACATGTAATCAAAAAGCATGTACCAGCTAGAATAAGTAAAGCAGTTCAATCATATAACAGAAGCATCTCTAAAGTGTGATACGTGAATATGCAAGATATGAACACACACAAAAGACTCAAGAAAAGAGTAAAGAAGAAAGAAAAACTGACGCAAAATATCCTAGAACGGATACACAACACCCAAATCCCCTCTTAAACGCTCAAAAGTAGACTGATCTAGGGGTTTGGTGAAAATGTCAGCCAACTGATGATGGGTATCAACATGAATAAGGTCAATGACACCTTTCTCATATTGATCCCGCAAGAAGTGAAAGCGCACATCAATATGTTTGGTTTTTGAATGGAGACACGAGTTTTTCCCTACACTAATAGCACTAGTGCTGTCGCAAAACAATGGAACCCTGGTAGGAAAGAGCAACCCAAAGTCTCGAAGAGTGGAAATCATCCAAACCATCTGTGAGCAGCAGCTAGCAGCAGCTACGTACTCAGCCTCTGTGGTCGAAAGAGCAACTCCAGATTGCTTTCGAGAAGACCAAGATACAAGGGAAGAACCAAGGAACTGGCAAGTACCGGAAGTCGACTTGCGATCCAACCGGCACCCACCAAAGTCAGCGTCCGAAAAGCCAGATAAATCAAGAGATGATGATGCTGAATAATAAAGACCAAGATCAGGCGCATAGGTGAGATACCTAAAAATGCGCTTGACAGCCTGCCGATGAGACGCGCGTGGTGAAGATTGAAAACGCGCGCAAAGTCCCACGGCGAACTGTATGTCCGGTCTTGTTGCCGTTAAGTACAACAGCGAACCGATCATCCCTCGAAATTCTCTCTCATTGACCTTGACACCGCTCTCGTCCTTGTCCAAACCCCCAGAAGTGCCCATCGGGGTCATCTGCGGCTTCAATTCACCACCAAAGTCAAATTTCTTAAGCATGTCACGAGTATACTTACCTTGGTGGATGAAGGTGCCGTCCTTGGTCTGCTTGATCTGGAGCCCTAAAAAGTACTTAAGCTCACCCATGAGGCTCATCTCAAATTCAATGTGCATCTGCTCAGAAAACTTGGACACAAGAGAATCAGTAGTACCGCCAAAGATAATATCGTCCACGTAAATCTGAGCAACTAAAAAATCTGAAGCATCTCTGAGCAAGAAAAGAGTTTTGTCCACAGAACCCATCACAAAGCCCTTCCCCAACAAAAATTGCTTCAACCGGTCATACCAAGCCCTGGGGGCTTGTTTCAACCCGTATAAAGCTTTATGCAACTTAAAAACATGTCGAGGAAACTTAGGGTTCTCAAAACCGGGGGGTTGCCTAACATAAACCTCCTCCTCTATGAACCCGTTCAGAAAAGCACTCTTAACGTCCATTTGAAAAAGCTTAAAACCCTTGGAAACGGCAAAAGCTAGAAGAATACGAATGGACTCAAGACGGGCCACAGGAGCGAAGGTTTCTTCAAAGTCAATACCTTCCTTCTGGCAATAACCCTGGGCAACTAGTCGAGCCTTGTTGCGCACCACAACCCCATCTTCACCTTGTTTGTTCTTGAATACCCACTTGGTGCCTATGGGGTTGCATCCTGGTGGCGGCTCAACTAGTGTCCAAACCCGATTGCGGACAAAATTCTCAAGCTCTTCTTGCATAGCATTAATCCAATTAGAGTCAGAAAGAGCATGAGAAACATCTCTGGGCTCAAAAGATGCAACAAACGCAGATTCAGCAAACATAGCGAGAGAGGCAGAAGAACGCAAAGTCCTCTCAGTCAAATCACCAATGATGAGCTCTGAGGGGTGGTCACGTTGAACTGCTCGGGTTCCCTGGTGATCTGAAGTCACCTCACCGGAGTCAGCAGCTGGCACCTCTGGACTTGACTGAGGGGGCTCGATCGAAGTGGAAGGAGTGATCAGAGGTCCGCCCTCATCATCAGTCGAAGTCACAGAAGGTGTGGGCTCTGCGGGGGATGCAGAAGGCCCGCCCTCAACAGCAGCTGGAGTATCCTCATCTTCCTCGAAGATGGACTCTCCGAGCTCATCATCACCAGAAAGCTCAAAAGAAGGAGTCAAAGAAGGCAAAGACTCATCAAAAGAAACCTCACATGTCTCGACAAGCAGCTGGGATTCGAGGTTCCAAACACGGAAGCCTCGAGAATGTAATGCATATCCAAGAAAAATACCATCCCAGCAACGAGACTCAAATTTGTCCAAATGCCCTCCCTTCTTGAGCACAAAGCACTTGCAGCCAAATGCTCGCAAGTGGCTCACCTTGGGCTGTCTGCCAAACCACAACTCATATGAAGTCTTACCAATGTAAGCTCGAAGAAAAATGCGGTTGGCTAGATAGCAAGCCGTGTTCATGGCTTCAGCCCAAAACCGCCTAGGAGTCCTGTGCTCATCGAGCATCGTCCTGGCCATCTCAACTAGTGTGCGGTTCTTTCGTTCCACAATGCCGTTCTGTGGGGGAGTGTAAGGAGAAGAAAACTGATGGTCCAGACCCTGATCACTACAGAAGCTGACGAACTGAGAGTTCTTGAACTCAGAGCCGTTGTCGGAGCGAATTGCTCGCATTTGGCCATTGTTCTCATTCTTCAGCTTCAAAATCAGGTCATGGACAAATTGAAAAGTTTCATCCTTAGACTCCAAAAAGAAAACCCACGAGAAACGAGAAAAATCGTCAACAATCACAAGTGCATACCACTTCCCACCGACTGAGCGTACCCGAGCTGGACCTACAGTGTCCAAATGTAAAAGCTCGCCTGGATACGAAGTCATCACCTGAGTCACAGGTGAGTGAGAAGCGGCAACCATTTTCCCATGACGACAGGGATGACAAACTAGATCTTTCTCCATCTTAAGCTTGGGCAATCCTCGGATGAGGTCCATAGAGCTTAACCTGACTAGCAGATCAAAACTCAAATGACCTAACCTCCTATGCCACTTCCAGAGCTCGGAAGAAGATCCAGCAATCAAACAGCGAGAAGGGCCAAAAGAACTAGAGAAGTCAATTCGAAAAACTTTACCGAAGGGTAAAATCTGACAAACCAAAGACCCTCTAGAATCAACCACAGAAGAATTGCCCTTCTTAAAACGCACTTCCAAACCATCCTCAAGAAGTTGCGACACAGAGATTAAATTAAAGTTCAGATTTTTAACCAAAGCAACATTCTTTAAAGAGAAATGGTCTGAGATGCTGATTGAGCCTATGCTACTTACTTTCCCTTGACCGCTGTTCCCGAACGTGATATATTCTTTGGATCCCGGGGGAGTGAGACTGGAGAACCATCTGCGATGTCCCGTCATGTGGCGAGAGCATCCTGAGTCCATGATCCAAACATCCTCCAGTCCCCGGTCCTGCACAATCAATGACTGTAAGTGGGAGCAAATGGTCCGGCACCAGGTTTAGCAAAAGAGCTAAACCAGTGTCGAGCCATCTGCTCAAAAGATGGAAAGCGAAAACCATCAAAAGAATTTGGACCAAAACGCGGCTCAAAACGCGGTCCTCGGTTCTTCCTAACCCTGCGGCCACGAGGTCTAGAACCGTAGCCAACACGGTCTGGAACTCTGCCAGAACGAACACCACCACCTGGAGCACGGGCACGAAAACCGTCTCCTCTACCACCACCTACACGACGCGGCCTGGCCTCCAGCCTCTCCCCGCGCCGAGGAACACGCAGTCTACCACCCTGCTGGTAGAACTGCACCTGATCACTACTAGCCCTCTCTGCTCTCTCAACCCGCTTCCTCCTGAAGCAAAACTCCACAAGATGCCCGTCTCTCTGACAATACTCACAATGATAGGTAGGCTTCTTGGGATGTGGTTGAGGCTTGGGGTTCTTGGTCTTGGTAGTGTTTGGTGTGGTCTTCTTGGGCTGAGAGGGTCCAGGAAGAGAGTCTAGAGAAGTGTGGAGATTTTTGGGCTTTGGAACCCAGATAGGTTTCTTTGGTGGAGCTTTAGATGGTTCATGGATCACTCCATCCTTGGGCTGACAAGCCTGGGAAGACTCAGTGGAGTGAGTCTTGGGATACTTCTGTTCTGGAGTCATTTTACTCCACTCCACTGCCCGGCTGATGGCACTTTCAAAGTCAGCCTTGGTGTAGGTGTAACCTACTCCAAACCCATCCTTCCTCTTGAACTGCTGGATCATCATGCCAAGCTGTGGCTCTCTGGCACTGATCCAACTCAGGATAGAACGGAGGTAAAAGTTCTCATTCTGAGAATCTGCTAGCTCCTCTCTCAAGGAAGCTAGAACCTCCACCTGAGACAAGCAGGTCTCACACTCATTCTCTTTTTGGACAGACTTTCCGGCTTTTAGCTTAATCAACTCCATTCTAAGAGACAGGCAGTTCTCACAAACAGTGGGTGGAACTGACAGTGTCTCAAGCTCTAGCCTAGTCTGGGCAAGCTCAGCTCTCAACCTCTCTAAATCACGCAAATGCTCATCGCCCTTGGATTTCAGCTCAGCTAAGACAACTAGATGCGATGGGCAATCAACACAGGGTGCGACGACAGTGGCTTGAGCATCTTTCAGCTCCTGCTGAGCGCTTTCAAGCTCAGTGGCCAAAGCGTCCCTCTCATCAACCCTTTCTGTGTACCTAGACTTCAGAGTCGACAGGTCACACAGAAGCGCCTCACACTTCGGGCACTCACTGCTATCACCCAAGCAAGGGGAAGAAGATAGACTTTCTATTCTACCGTTGGCTACGACAAGCTCACTTTCTAACTCGTCTATCCTTTTCTTAGCCCCCCTAAGCAGTTTCTCCCGATACTTCAACTCCTGACGATTGCTCTCAAGTAAATCTACAATTTCACACTCATAAGATGATACCTTATTGTCGTCGTCGTCGGAGTCGTCGGAGGAGCTCTTTTCTTCTCTATCCCCAAGAGCCATGGAGCAGAAGCTCTTGCGGGATCTTTGGCGCTGGTGTGAGCGGCTCTTCGGCTTGTCTCCGAAAGCCATGAAGCAGAGGCCCGCCGGATCGTCCTTGTCCTTCCCCTTCCTGATGGCGATCTCCTCATCGCTTGAGCTCGATGAAGAGGAAGAAGTCGTGGACTGCTTGGAGTAGCTCTTCTCCATCTCGGCGAAGAAAGCCTTGTCGCGCTTCTTGTTCTCTCGCCGGTAGTCCTTCAGGGCCTTCTTGAAGAACCGGGTCTTCGGCTTGCCCTTGGTGAAGGAGGGGCTCTCATGCTTGCCGGAGTCGTGGAAGCTGCTGCCGGTGCCCTTCTTGTATCCACTGCGTTTGGGGCAGTCGGCGATGAAGTGTCCTGGATCACCACATTCAAAGCATCCGGATTTTGTGCCGTGTCTTTTGAACATTCTTTTATCATAGACACGACGCACCCGGTTGTTAAAGAGACACAAATCATCATCTCCCAACAATTCAAGCTGGTCCTCAGTGATAGACATCAAAGAGAACCCAGCACAACTCACAGCAGAGGGATCAACAGAGGGTGTAGCAAGGGCCAGGGATTTTGATCCAGAGCCAGTGAGATTTGATCTCAACTGGATATCTACCTCAGTGGCCTTCAACTTGCTAAATAACTCAGAAATGGTCAAGGTATCGTAAGAAGTACTCTCAACGATAGATGATACCTTGATCTCCCAGATTTTTGGGTCCAAGGTATGAAGAACCTTGAGCGCCTGCTCATGATCTGAGACTAACTGAGCACCCTCAGCCTTGTTGTCCCGAAGCTTGTTAATGATCGACTGAAAGCGACCAAACAAAGCCTCAACAGATTCACCCGGCTTCTGTGTGAAATTCTCATATTCACGCCGGTAGGTCTGATAGAGCCGAGCCTTGACCTGTGCTGTTCCCTCATGGTGTGCCTTGAGGGTAGCCCAGATCTCTCTCGCAGTGGAGAGATGACTCACTCGCTCAAATTCAGTGGGACCTAAACCAGAAAATAAAATGTTCACAGCCTTACTGTTGCTCAGATGCTGAGCAATGATACCAGCAGTACCTTGCTCAGTAACTGGCAGAATGACAAACGTGCTGTGAACGCAAATGTCCCATATGTCTGAACCCTGGCTCATGAGATAGGCTCGCATGCGAGTCTTCCAATAATTATAGCCATAGGCTTCCAAGGACGGGACCTTGCCAGGAGACGTCATAGTCACTACTGGGGTTTAGAACCGGTTAAGGTATGGAAAAACCCTAACCTTGCTCTGATACCAATTGTAGGACCGAAAGTAGCGACCAGAGGGGGGGTGAATGGGCGCCTTAAAAATTCTTTCGAATCAATGGCCTGTTCCCAAGACCCAACGCACCTCAAAAATACTACGCAGCAGAAAATAAACAGAAGGCCTAAGTCTAAAGGTTTCTAACCTAGAAGCAACTGATGATAAACAGTGTAAAGACTAGAGTGGTGCAACTAGGCAGATGAACAATTTGTAACAGGCCTAAACTTCTCAAAGAAATGATCTAAGTATGTATACAAAGAAAAGAGAAGTTACTGTCCGAATTTGTCTCCTGTTCGGAACTTGGCGAAGCCCCCTTCGCACGACGAGGTCTGCTTCGGAGGTTGATGACGGAGTCTGTCCGAAATGCCGAAGGTGTCGCTGTCTAGCCTAGTTCGAAGTGGTAAGAAGCGAAGTGTACTTCGGAGTGAAGTAAAACAGTGTCGGAGCCTGGTTCGAAGTGTGTACTTCGAAGACAGGACTTCGAACACAGATTCGAACCAAGAGTTTCGGAGCAAAGTGACAAAGTCGGAGCCTGCTTCGAAGTGAGGACTTCGAAGACAAAACTTCGAACACACTTTGAACCGAGAGCTTCGAAGCACAACCTTCGAACAGAAAGCTTCGAACACAACGCACAAACAGACAACCTTCGAGCAAAGAAGCGAAGTCTGTCACGCGATAGAAAAACAAGTCCGAAGCCAATGTTCTAACTTCGAAAAGAGCAAGCTCCGAAAACAGTGGCGAAGAGTGACACGCTTCTAAGAAAAAACAATGCGAAGCTAAGTGGAAAGGCAAGCTTCGAAGTCAACTCCGAAACATAACGAAGTATGAACTTCGAACAGCTAGGGCCGGAGTACCTTCGCACTGACGAAGTGTGCGATGCTATTCGTTCAGAAAATACTTCGAAGCAAGCGATACGGGACACAAAGACCTAGGTTAGAAGTCTGAGCGAAGCCTTTAACGATGCTCGATCGAAGCCTGCCTCACGGAGTTGAGGGGCTTCGCACAGAAACGCGCTTCGCCAGACACACCCAGAAAAAGGTGTATGAGACTGTCAACCTCGATCTAAAAGCTGCGCAAAAGAAGGTGAAAAGCTGCTGCAGAACACTGTAGCTACAGTAAAAACAGTACTACTTGCAACAGCAAGAACTAGTACTACTTCCGTGAAGAACACACCCAGCCGAAGCCTCCACAGCCTCAAAAATTACAGGAAAAACTTGCTTTGAAGATGAAAACGAGCCATTAAAACTTAGCAGATGCAGCACACAAAGAGATAGAGCATTTACTGCAACATTAAACGCAAGGCATTAAACACGCAGGGAGGACTTCCTGGCGGCGCAAGCAGGGAGCAGGAGAAGAGAGAGAAAACGTGAGAGGCAAAAATGACCCAATAGAGTGGTATTCAATTTCAGCAAAAGGGTAGTCCAAACCCTAGGGATTGGGGTGCTATTTATAGGCAGCCCAACACTAGGAATATTCTACCAGCCCCTTAGGGTTTTTACAGACTCAAAAATACAGAAAAAGACTCTACTGCCCTTAGGTATTTTTACAGACACAACTGACTGACTGTGGGCCTAGAGATACAGATGACATATCCGGAAGCTAAGTTTTTGTAGCAACTACGGCTTCTCTTCTGGACAGTCGGATACAGAATCAATGGTTGTCAGTTTTACGCCGAAACTGACAAAGCCTCCACCAGCTTTGCACCAGGTACCCGGATTGGGCCGGCCCGACTCCGCAGCTCTCTCAGCCCGGCAATCGCTCACCGCCCGTGTACCTGAGTCAATCCTGGTCAACAGCCCAGTGGGTCTTCTACTGCTTCTGGCCCATGCACCCGGATTGGGCCAGCCCGACTTCGCAGCCTCCTCTGCCCGACAGTCGCTCGCTGCCCGTGTACCTGAGTCACACGCGGCCCATGAAACAGCAGATCTCTTCTCTTCCTCAGTCCTCGTTGACTATCGTTGACAATGACTCATCACTTCTAGAGCCATGAGGCCCACGCTATTCAGCATGGCTCCTCACCCGCAGCTTCCTCAGCCCGGCAATCGCTCGCTGCCCGTGTACCTGAGTCAAACCTAGCCAACAGACAAGTGGATCATTTGCCGCTCCTAGCCCATGTACCCGGATTGGGCCAGCCCGACTCTGCGGCTCCTCTGCCCGGCTGTCGCTCGCTGCCCGTGTACCTAAGTCACACGCACCTCAGACACATCAGATCTTCATGTCTCTTTCTTTGACTTCCATTGACAATCACTCATCACATCTGGAGTATCAAACCCATGTTCTTCAACATGGTTTCTCAACAGTGGGTAACAAGACGCTGCCAACAACATTTTTCATCGTTGATGTACAAGGTAACTACAGCGTGCTGCTTGGGCACGATTGGATTCACGCGAATTGTTGCATTCCTTCTACTTTGCACCAGTGCCTAATTCAGTGGGACGTCGATGAAGTAGAAGTCATTCCCGCAGATACTTTGGCCCAAGTGGCATTGGCCGATGTATTAGTTAACGTCATTCACAACAAAGTAGAGTGTTTGTCAGGTAGAGATCTTTTAGATTACAATTTTGTTAGCGTGTCTGGGGGACGCTTTGTACCAGTGTCTATAAAGCCGGCTGGTGTAGCATGACTGTTTTTATATTAGTAGTCATGTATAGCAAGAGTAATCTGGATTGGCTAAAGTCTCCTGTAGAACAATATCGGTCTACTAAAGACGGTATTGCCGAGGCCATCGAGGACTTTAGCAAAATAGAGAAATTAGGACAAGGTTTTGTGTCGGCCGATCCCTTAGAAGAAGTTGACATAGGTGATGGTAGCATCCCGAGGCCGACTTTTGTAAACCAACATTTACAACCTGATGAAAAGGCTGAAGAAATAAAGTTGCTTCGGTCGTATGTCGATTGTTTCGCATGGGAGTATAGCGAGATGCCGGGACTAATCCGTGAGTTCGTGGAGCATCGGCTACCTATCAAGTCCGGATTTAGGCCTTATAAACAACCTCCTCATCACTTTAACTCAACCGTCTATGACTGAGTTAAAGAAGAAGTAGAGTGACTACTCAAAGTTGGATTTATTAGGCCATGCAGGTACACAGAATGGGTCGCTAACATTGTGCTTGTAGATAAGAATGGGAGCGGCAAGATACGAGTATGTATTGATTTCAGGGATCTAAACAAGGCCACTCTGAAGGACGAGTATCCGATGCCGATAGCCGACATGCTAATCAACGATGCTTCAGGACACAAGGTACTAAGCTTTCTTGATGGCAATGCTGGTTATAATCAAATCTTTATGGCCGAAGAGGACATCTACAAGACAGCCTTTCGACGCCCTGGTTTTGTCGGTTTATTCGAGTGGGTCGTTATGACTTTTGGTTTAAAGAATGCTGGCGCCACATATCAGCGTGCTATGAACTTAATCTTTCATGACTTACTAGGAGTTATGTTAGAGGTTTACATTGATGATGTTGTAGTCAAATCGGATGCTATGGGAAACCATTTAGCTGATTTGAAAGTTGCTTTTGATAGGATGCGACAGTATGGATTAAAAATGAACCCACTCAAATGTGCTTTTGGTGTGTCGGCGGGTAAGTTCTTAGGTTTCATGATTCTTGAAAGAGGCATAGAGATTGATCCTAAGAGGCTTGAGAAAATTATAAATGTTACGGCACCAACATGCAAAAAGGATGTGCAAAAGTTGCTAGGCAAGATGAATTATTTGCGTCGCTTTATATGTAACATGTCTGGCAAGATTGATGCCTTTGTCCCCATACTCTGGCTAAAGAATGAGGCTGAGTTCACTTGGGGGGCAAGCCAGCAAAGCACCTTCGAGAAAATGAAGGTGTGCTTATCATCGCCACCCGTGGTGAGAGCATCCAAATCCGGGATTCTGTTCTGACTATACATTGCTGCTGCACCCCCCGCAGAGCCCACACCTTCTGAGACTTCGACTGAGGATGAGGGCGGACCTCTGATAACTTCTTCCACTTCGATCAAGCCCCCTCAGTCGAGTCCAGAGGTGCCAGCTGCTGACTCTGGTGAGGTGACTTTAGATCACCAAGGATCCCGAGCAGTTCAGCGTGATCACCCCTCAGAGCTAATCATTGGTGACTTGACTGAAAGAACTTTGCGTTCATCTAGTGACTCTCTTGCTGTGTTTGCTGAATCTGCTTTTGTTGCATGTTTTGAGCCCAGAGATGTTTCTCATGCTCTTTCTGATTCCAATTGGATTAATGCTATGCAAGAAGAGCTTGAGAACTTTGTCCACAATCGGGTTTGGACACTAGTTGAGCCGCCACCAGGATGCAACCCCATAGGCACCAAGTGGGTGTTCAAAAACAAACAAGGTGAAGATGGGGTTGTGGTGCGCAACAAAGCTCGACTAGTTTCCTAGGGTTTTTGCCAGAAAGAGGGTATTGATTTTGAAGAAACTTTCGCCCCTGTTGCCCGTCTTGAGTCCATTCGTATTCTCTTAGCCTTTGCCGCTTCGAAGAGTTTTAAGCTTTTTCAAATGGACGTTAAGAGTGCTTTTCTGAACGGGTTCATAGAGGAGGAAGTTTATGTTAGGCAGCCCCCCGGTTTTGAGAACCCTAAGTTTCCTCGACATGTTTTTAAGCTGCAAAAGGCTTTATACGGGTTGAAGCAAGCCCCCAGGGCTTGGTATGACCGGTTGAAGCAATTTTTGTTAGGGAAGGGCTTTGTGATGGGTTCGGTGGATAAAAATCTTTTCTTGCTCAGAGATGCTTCAGATTTCTTGGTCTCTTGGTCTTCTCGAAAGCAATCTGGAGTTGCTCTTTCGACCACTGAGGCTGAGTATGTGGCTGCTGCTAGCTGCTGCTCACAGTTAGTTTGGATGATTTCCACTCCGCGAGATTTTGGGTTATTCTTTCCTACCAGGGTTCCTTTGTTTTGCGACAGCACCAGTGCTATTAGTGTAGGGAAAAACCCCTGTCTCCACTCAAAAACCAAACACATTGATGTGCGCTTTCACTTTTTGCGGGATCAATATGAGAAAGGTGTCATTGACCTTGTTCATGTTGATACCCATCATCAGTTGGCTGACATTTTCACCAAACCCCTAGATCAGTCTACCTTTGAGCGTTTACGAGGGGATTTGGGTGTTGTGTATCCTTTCTAGGATATTTTGCGTCAGTTGTTCTTTCTTCTTTACTCTTTTCTTGAGTCTTTTTGTGTGTGTTCATATCTTACATATTCACATATCACACTTTAGAGCTGCTTCTGTTATATGATTGAACTGCTTTACTTATTCTAGCTGGTACATGCTTTTGGATACTTGTCATTGATCATGCTTTGGTTCAGTTCACTTAATATATCTGATATCTGTCATATGCATGGCTTTTATGCTTTAAAACTTGAAAAATGATCACCATTGCTTCTAGTAACTAGCATGTGTAGGCTGAATGTTTTTGCTATCTGTTACATGCCTTGTAGCTAGTTCCTGACTTAGATGCAAACATGCAACTTGAACATCTTTCTGCTTTAAAACATGGAAATGTGCTATAAAAATGATGAAAAATCAAGAAAAATGAAAATTCCATGCCTCTTTATGCATAACTTGCCAAGATCCAGGTGGGTTTGCTTTGTCGCATTGCATTGTTCTGGACTACGTACCATAGCACTTTGGTATGAACTAGGACAATGTAGTGTATGCTAAGATCAATGTCTTAAGCTTCTGATGGTCCAGATCTGGCCTAGGCTTGACTTGGTCGGTCAGCATAAGGTTTGACACGCAAATAACCGCTGGCATAAATGAAAATGAGAAAAGAAAAAGCTTGAAAATTGAAATGATAACAAGTTTGTTGAAGCACTTTGATTTGGACAATGCTTATCTTGGTAGATATCAGTTAGCTTTTGCATCTCATGCTTTACCTTGCTTGTTTACTGGAAAATGTGGTGATGCTTTTGTTTGCAAAAACTGAAAAATGCGTGCTAATGACTTTCTTTAGATATCATCTGTTGCACTGATCATGCCATGTGTCTTAGACAGTATGTCTTTTGCTCTACTTGTTAGATGTTGTAATTGCAGTCAATCATATCTGAGAAGCATGCTTTCTACACTTCACCTGCACCCCAGTTGCATTCATCGCATATTTTGAGGGGGAGTTGCATTTTAGGGGGAGTCTGTGTCTCTTTTGAGTGCTTGATGAGTTCACTTGTCAACAAGGGGGAGAAAATTTGGGATGAGAGTTTAAGGGGGAGTTTTTGGGGAGTTTTTGCCTCGCTTGCTCTTACTCTGTTGATATCCTTGTTGATGTTTCTGAGATCGCACTCATTCTGAGCTTTTACCTTTGGTTAACCATAATGACCGCTTCTTGCTTTTGTTCGGCTTTTGGTCATTAGGGTTAAACTTTTACCTTATTTTCTTCTTCTTTGTTTTCTTGTGCTTTGTTTTCGTGTTTCCACAGTTGTTCGCAGGTACTGAAGAGCTGAAGAAATGAAGTGTTGACAATGCACTCATCAAGGGGGAGATTGAGGAGCCATGCTGAATAGCGTGGGCCTCATGGCTCCAGAAGTGATGAATCATTGTCACCGAGAGTCAAAGAGGACAGAAGAAAAAGAGATCTGCTGTTTCTTGGGCCGCGTGTGACTCAGGTACACGGGCAGCGAGCGACTGTCGGGCTGAGAGAGCCGCGAAGTCGGGCTGGCCCAATCCGGGTACATGGGCCAGAAGCAGTAGAAGACCCACTAGGCTGTTGACCAGGATTGACTCAGGTACACGGGCAGTGAGTGATTGCCGGGCTGAGAGAGCTGCGGGATCGGGCCGGCCCAATCCGGGTACCTGGTGCAAAGCCGGTGGAGGCTTTGTCAGTTTCGGCGCAAAACTGACAACCGTCGATCTTGTATCCGACTGTCCAGAAGAGAAGCCGTAGTCGCTACAAAAGCTTAGCTTACGGATAAGTCATCTGTATCTCTAGGCCCACAGTCAGTCAGTCGTGTCTGTAAAAATTCCTAAGGGCAGTAGAGTCTTTTCCTTTATTTTAGCGTCTATAAAAACCCTAAGGAGCTGGTGGAATATTCCTAAGTGTTGGGCAGCCTATAAATAGGGCCCCAATCCCTAGGGTTGTACTACCCTTCTAGAATTCACTTTTCAATCATTCCTTGGGTCATTTTTGTTCCTGCGTGTGTTTCCTCTCTCCTGTGTGTGCGCCGCCAGGCTAATTGTTGCTGTTCATCTATTTTGCTTCCTGCTTTTGGATGATTCTATTCCTTCTATTTCGTGTGTAGCATCTCATATAATGGCTTTGCAATTTTCGGTTTGCTCACAGTGATTTTATTCCTGGTTTTGAGTGCTTCGGTTGCTTCTGTTCTTCACGAGAAGAGTACTAGTTCTTGCTGGTTGCAAGTAGTACTACTACACTGTAGCAACAGTACACTGGTACTAGCTTTGCTTTTTCTGCGTAGCCTTTTTAATCATATAGACAGGGCCAAGTGACTTTTCTGGCTGTTCTTTGGCGAAGCCCCTTCTCTGTTCGAAGCCCCTCAGCTCCGTGAGGTAGGCTTCGATCTGACATCCTCGAGGGCTTCGCTTGAACTTCGACTTCGCTCTTGTCCTGTGAATCTAGCTTCGAAGTATGTGTTGCACTTAGTCTGTTGGCTTGTCATACTTCGATTGTCTTTACAAAGGTGAACTCCGACTTTGGCTATTCAAAGTTCATACTGCGACAGGCTTCGGAGCTAGTTTCGAAGCTAGCCTGTGGTTCGAAGGTTATACCTCGCTAGTGCTAGCTTCGAACGTAGTCGTGTAGGCTTCGAATTAAACTTGCTGCCGTGTGTCGGGCTTCGCTTATCCTTCGAAGGTTGATTTTCTGTGAGCCTGTTCGAACCTCTGTTCGAAGTCTAGGCTTCGAAGTACTTTGTTCGAAGCAAGCTTCGATATTCTCATACTTCACTTCGAAGCATACTTCGCTTCCTGCCACTTCGAACTAGGCTAGACCAAACACACCTTCGGCATTTTCACAACAGCCTTCGACAGACTTCGACACTGACCTCCGAAGCAGGCTTCGTCACTGACCTCCGAAGCAGGCTTCGTCACTGACCTCCGAAGCAGGCTTCGACACCGCGAAGCAGGCTTCGACACAGTGGAGCAGGCTTCACCGAGTTCTGAACAGGAGACAAATCTGAATAGTAACTTCTCATCTCACTTTATTCATACTTAGATCATCCATTGAGAAGTTTAACCTGCCATGTCTTGAATATCCTTGTTTATCTCCCTAGTAGCAATGCTTTGATGTTTCTCTGTGTTTGTCATCTGTTGCTTCTAGGCTAGATATATTTAGACTTAGGCAATCTGTTCATATTTTGTTGCTTAGTCTTTTGAGGTGCGTTGGGTGTTGGGAACAGGCCATATGTTCGAAAGAATTTTTTAAGGTGTCCATTCACCCCCCCCTGGTCGCTACTTTCGGTCCTATAGAGGGGCCCTCTCGGTCTTTAGAACCGAGGAAGTCAGTTTGAAGCACGGACGAAGCCACAGGAGGGGCTCCATCGGTTCGGAGTATAGACGGAGCCACAAGAGGGGCTTCGTATGCTCGAGGAAGAGTATTTACTTTAGGAGTTTGAGGTGGGGGACCACGGAGGGTCCTCCGACCTCGGTGGTGTTCGAAGATCCCAACCCAGAGGTCCAAGAAGACCTCTGGAGGGGACTAGTGCCTAGGCTCCATTTAGGAGGCATGGCTCTAGGAAAGGATTGGTAGAGAACGAAGTTTTTGTACTAGGCTCCCCGCAGCTTCCTCAGCCCGGCAATCGCTCGCTGCCCGTGTACCTGAGTCAAACCTAGCCAACAGACAAGTGGATCATTTGCCGCTCCTAGCCCATGTACCCGGATTGGGCCAGCCCGACTCTGCGGCTCCTCTGCCCGGCTGTCGCTCGCTGCCCGTGTAAAAGATTATGCTAACAGGTTTAAAGAACTTGAAAGATTAACAAATGAAGAGTTTGTTTATGAGGACTATTCCAAGCCTCTGAATTGGATAATAGCTTGAGATAGTTCGAAGTGTGTATTGAATATCGGAGTATTCGATACCCTTTACAGAGCGAAGAGGGGTATTTATAGACGGAATACATTGGGAAAAGACTCCTTTACCCTCTAATTACAACCGACTTAGAAGATACTATTTAATATTCTTCGTAGGGTTAAAAGAGTAAAAGACTAATCTAATCAGTGAGAAGATAATTCTTCTGTCCTTGCTGGCAATACCCCTTCGGGTAAAGAGGCTTCGAGAGGCTTCGTCACGCCAAAGCTTGGACTGAGGCCTTCACTGTAGAGAGCTCCGAATACAGCGAGGCCTTGATGCTTTTTAGAAGCTTCGAAGACCAAAGCTTCTAACTTCGTTTCTTCTAATTGTGTTGATGTTGAAGCTTCCTTAATTTATGGAGGATGAAATATTTTCCCCAATAATACCCTATATGAATTACATTATAACATAAATATAATTAAAAATACGTAAAATTTGAACCGAGAGTACCTAAAATAATGTATCAAAATGTATAAAAAAATCATATTTATGTTTCTAAGTCCATTTTTAGTTCTTATCCACTAAATTTAAAGAAAATTGAAAAATCTATGTTACGACACTCGATCAGCAATATGGAGCTTAATGTTTTTTAATTCTAAAAGACCAAATAAAGTCTGAAAAACCAAACATAAATATTGTGATAAAAATTTGAAAATGTTTCAAGAAAGTTATCATATAGGTCGTTAAGAAACTCGATATTCTCTATGAAGGAATTCAGGGTTGGAGAAGGAATAGGTTACGGTTGAAAGTAAATCGATAGTTCAATCTTTTTTGAACTTGAAACTTTTTTATAATCGAAATACAATATATCTTATTGCATGCAATTTTTAATTTTTCTAGGTATATTTTACATTTTAATTCATTAAAATATGTGAAATTTGAACTGCAAGTAGCTGAAATAATATACCAAAATTTAAATAAAATAATATTCATGTTTTAATCCATTTAGTTCCTATACACTAAATTTAACGAAATTTTTTTAAAAAATGTAGGTTGCAGCACACAATCGACAATGTCGATCTTAATGGTTTTTAATTAAAAAACCAAATAAAGTCCGAAAAATATGAGACTTGTCATGTTGTTATTATATGATACATAGATATTGTGATAAAAATTTGAAATTTTTCAAGAAAGTTATCAAATAGGATGTTAATAAAACTCAAGATTGTCTTGGAAGGAATTAGGGTTTGGAAAATAAATAGGTTATGGTTTAAAGTAAATCGATGGTTAAATCATTTTTGAATGGGAAACTTTCTTTACAATAAGGATACAACATAGCTTATTCCATGTAAAAATTGGGAATTTTTATGGGTAAGTTTTCTATTTATAATTTATTAATTGTGTTTCGAGGATTTAAATTGAAATATGTAAAATTTAAACTGCAAGTGCATGAAATAATACACTAAAATTTATAGAAAAATTGTATTGATATTTTTCAATGCATTTAGTTTCTGTCCACTAAATTTAAATTAAATTTGCAAACATATGAAAATATGAGACTTGTCATATTATTATGATATATATATATATGTTATGATAAAAATTTGAAAATGTTTTAAGAAAGTTATCACATAAGATGTTAAGAAACTCGAGATTCTTTTGGAAGGAATTAGAGTTTGAAGAAGGAATATGTTATGGTTGAAAGTAAATCAATGGTAAAATCTTTTTTTAACGTGACACTTTTTTACAATCAAAATACAACATATCTTATTCTATGAAAAAAATTGGTATTTTTCTAGGTAAGTTTGCTATTTTTAATTTATTAATTGTCTTTCTAGGATTTAAATTGAAATATGTGAAATTTGAACAACAATTCCATGAAATATACACCAAAATTTGTCAAAAATATCGTATTCACATTTTAATCCATTTAGTTCCTATCCACTAAATTTAAAGAAATTTTGAAAAAAAATATAGGTTACAACACTCAATCGGTAATATAAAGCTTAATAATTTTTTTTCTAAAAAAACATGAGACATTTCATGGTGTTACGATATGATACGTAAATGCTATGATAAAAATTTGGTATTTTCTAGGTTAGTTTATTATTTTTAATTTATTAAGTGTGCTACTAGAATTTAAATTGAAATAGGTGAAATTTGAACTGAAGTACCTAAAATAATGAATATTTATAGTCAAGAACTATTGTAATAACTGCTAATTGTTTTGAAAAAATTGTGAAATGATGAAAGTTTAAATACAGATTCATTTCAAGTTAAACTAAGTAAACATTTAAATGTGTATTCATATTCAAATTATTCATTTCATAATTCATATTCGTATTTCAAATTCGTTTCGTTCGATCCCAATCCATCCCTACCGTCCGGGCTGAGCAACTGTTCTGATCGATGGCAGTAGGGATGGATTTGGATCGGATATAGAGGGAAACGAATCCGGATAGTACTATTTTCCATATTTTATTTTGAATACGAATATGAATTCAGATGTTTTCGGATACAAACACAAAACGGATATTTCTAATACGAATACATATTCAGATGTTTACTCGGTTTAACTCGAAATGTTCATTATTTCACAAAATTTCCAAAAATTCAAAGTGTCCAATATACCAAATTGAAATAATAATTAATAAAAAGCAATGATACACAATAAACCATACACAAACTAAGTTTTTAAATAACGCTAGCTAAAATTAATGTATGATAACTTTCTTGAAATATTTTCAAAATTTTATCATAATATATACGTATAATATTATAATATCATGACAAGTCTCATATTTTTCATACTTTATTTGATTTTTTAGAATTAAAAACCCCTTAAGCTCCACATTACCGACGGAGTGGCGTAACATAGATTTTTAAATTTTCCATAAATTTAGTGGATAACAACTAAAAATGGACACAAAATAGTGAATATGATTTTTCTATAAATTTTAGTTCATTATTTTAGGTATTTGCAGTTCAAATTTCACATATTTCAATTTAAATCCTAGAAATGCAATTAATGAGTTAAAAATAGCAAATGGATCTAGAAAAATACAAAACATTTATATAGAATGATATATGTTGTATTTTGATTATAAAAAAAGTTTCAAGTTAAACAAAGATTTAACCATCAATTTATTTTCATCTATAACCTATTCCTTCTCAAATCTCTAATTTATCTAGAGAGAATCTCAAGTTTCTTAACATCATGTATGATAACTTTATTTAAACATTTTGAAAATTTTATAATAGTATATACATATAATATTATAACACCATGACAAGTATCGTATTTTTAGACTTTATTTGATTTTTTTTAGAATTAAAAAACCCTTAAACTGCACGGTACAAATGGATTGTCATAACATAGATTTTAAAATTTTCTTTAAATTTAGTAGATAAGAACTAAAAATGGACACAAAATAGTTAATATGATTTTTCTATAAATTTTAGTGCATTATTTGAGGTACTTGTTGTTCAAATTTCATAGATTTTAATTTAAATCCTAAAAACACAATTAATGAGTTAAAAATAGCAAATTGATCTAGAAAAATACAAAACATTTATATAGAATGGGCTCCTCACTCGACGATGAGTCGATGTCACTGAGGGCCGCCATGAAAGCTCTGGAAGTAGCCTTGGCTGCTCTCTTGGCAAACTTGTCTCGGTTCTTCTTGAAGAAGGGCTTCTTGTCCCTCTTCTGGTACCTGTGCTCATTTTCATTTTTCTTTTTCAAATTAGGGAAGTTAGCTTTAATATGAGAAAGATTTCCGCATTCAAAACATCCCCGGAAGCCTCCTCTCCTCTGATCCCGTCTATCATTATAGAATCGGGTGAACTTGTTAACAATGAGAGCAAACTCCTCATCATCCAAAGTGTCAACTTGCTCTTTGGTGACAAAGACCAAAGAAGACAAGGCAAAACCATCAGCAAAGGCACAAGCGCCTGAAGAACCAGATGCAATACCTCCAGATGAGGTGCCAGTGCCAGAACCATAAACTAGTGCCATGGATGGTGGCAAAGAGTTCCCAAGTCCTTGGCGAGATGCCTTAACAATCTTAGTGGACTTCAGCTTGCTAAAGAGTTCATCACAAGTTAACGTGTCGTAACTTGTGGATTCCTCAATGCTGGATATCTTTATTTTCCATATGCTATGATCAGGAGCATAGAGAAGCTTGATAGCCCTCTCATGATCAGAGTAAGCAAGCACACCCATGGAACGAAGATTACTCACAATGGCATCAAAACGGGAAAACATGGCATCAATAGATTCACCAGGGCTCTGCACAAACATTTGGTACTGTTGATTGTAAGTGCTTTGACGCCTGGCCTTGATCCGAGTTGTGCCCTCATGAAACATAGTGAGCGTAGACAAAATCTCCCTAGTAGTCGAAGATGCTGAACCCTATCGAACTCATTCCAGCTCAAGCTAATGAACGGTATATTTCTAGCCTTGTAGTTAGAAGTATACTGATCCCTCTCAACCTAAGTAGTGTGAGTCTCAGGGATGGAGTATCGTGAGTCCACAATCTCCTAGATTGCACTTCCTTGGTGAGAAACCATGTTGAAGAATATGGTTTTGATATTCCAGATATGATGAGTGATTGTCAACGGAAGTCAAAGGAAGAGAGAGATGAAGACCTGCCGAGTCTGAGGCGCATGTGACTCAGGTACACGGGCAGTGAGCGACGGCCGGGCAGAGGAGCTGCGGAGTCGGGCTGGCCCAATCCGGGTACATGGCTAGGAGCGGCAGATGATCCACTGGTCTGTTGATTGGGTTTGACTCAGGTACACGGGCGGCGAGCGATTGCCGAGCTGAGGAAGGTGCGGGGTCGGGTCGGTCCAATCCGGGTACCCGGTGCGAAGACGGTGGACGCTTTGTCAGTTTCGGCGTAAAACTGACAATCTATCATTAATTCGTTTTAGGATATTAATATTTAGTTTTTAAGTTTAGAATATTTTATTTGAGTTAGGTAATTTTTCTAATAATTTTTTAGTAATTTTTGGAATTTATTTTAGAGTCAGTTTATTTACCTGAGAGTAAAGTAGTCTTTTCATGTATTAGGATTTGCCTATAAATAGACCCCTATCCCCTTGAGGATAGATGACAGTTTTTAAATAGATTAATCTCCAGTCCAAAACAAACTTCATCGTCTTCAATCTTTCTGTTGGCCGGCGGCATGCGGTTCGAATCGAGCGCACGGCTCCGGCTTGCTACAGTCCCACGGCAGGGCCCATGGCCGGTTGACTCTTCTCCCGTGGCAAATTTTTGCACAGCAGCAGAATTTTTTTCTTTTTGTGGTCAATCGCCAGCAGCAGCCCCTAGGCTATTTTTTTAATCTCCAACTAGAATCAGCAGCGTGCTGTTGCTTGTTTTTCTTCACGTCGGCCGGAGTACAGCAGCTTTTGCCTCACACAGCGCGCAGTATAGGCACGGCAATCAAAGCAGTTTTTGCCTCGCGCAGTGCTAAGGTATGTTTTAATCTACTATTTTTTAGCGGATCAATTTTTTAGATAATCATCTTCACTGCTATTTTAATCTGTTAAATTTTTTGTTAGTTGACTAGTATTATTTTTATTTGTTTAATCTCCTATATTTTAGCTGGTTAGTTGAACCAATATTTATCCATATTATAATTAGTTGAAAAATAATAATCTCGTAGTTATCTGTTATTAATTAAAAATTAATCTCGTCGTTAAATTTTAATCTGCTTATTAGTTATCTCGTATTATTTATTTAAATAGATCTGTTTAATCTGCTTATATAAAAGAAAAGAAAAATTTATTAGTCATAATAATTTTTCTTTCTTTTTCGCGTGAAATATATTTTAGGTTATTTCTGAATTAAACAGTTAATTAGTATTTTGTTTTTAGACTGCAATCTGAACAATTTATTAGGATATTTATTGTTTTTGTATTACGTCATTAAATATTTCTAGTACCTATTTTATATACTGCAGTGATTCTTTTTGTTTAGCTCTAATAACATTTTAACTAGGACACCAGTCATTTTTAGGCTAAACATCTATAGTACCAGTAATTTATCTTAATAATATTGTTTGTCCGGTTAAGTTGGTTGGGTGTTAGGATTTCGATATAGTTTAGCAAGAAATTTTTTAGGCGCCCATTCACCCCCCTTTTGGTCGCTACTTTCGGTCCTACACTTGGCTTTGTAAATAAGCCTCCATGCGCACCTTCCAGTAAGCAAAATCTGTCCCATCAAACAAAGGGATTTTGCTAACTCTGTCCATGTCGCCTACGGATCACAAAACCGGTTAAGGTCAACTGGTGATCTTAACCTGCTCTGATACCAATTGTAGAACCGAAACAGGCGACTACAGGGGGGTGAATAGGCGCCTCAACAAATTCTTTCAAATTGGTGGCCTTTTCTAAATACCCAACGCACCTCTCAATGAACAACTGGAAACAAATTAAATATCACAACAAAATTCCAAATAAAGCTAGTGATATCACTCTCTTGTCAGATTTGATATGATGCGATAGTTTGAAAGATCACAAGCACTAAAATTAATCTAGCCTTCAAAATCAACCAATGTTCTAATTGAAAGGACACAAGTACACAGTGCACAAGGCAGATTAAAACTTCTCATGGATCAAATGACTAATTAAAAAATATTCCACCAAATGACATATAGTTCATCAAGCATGTAAACACCATACACAGATCACAAATAGTTCATTAAGTATGAGATAACATAATATTTAACACATTTAATCTAGATAAATTAAATGCAGAAATAAAATGTGCTCCAAATTATATCTGTGAATATCCAGTGGGATGCAAAAATAAAGTGCGAGTAGCAAATTAAATAATCACAGAATATTCAGAGATGAAATCTGTAAATGCACACAAATTAGGAAACAAGATTACTGTGTTTGGCGAAAGAACAAATCCGCTTTTGCTTCCATTTCTGCTTCTGCTTCTGGACACCGTCTGTGCCACCGACGAGAGCCGGCTGAGCTTCGCAGCCGATAGCAGCACTGCCTCCCTGTGTCGAACAGGAGCCCGTCGCCAAGCACCCCCTCGTCACACGCTGGACGCCGCCTAGAAGCGCTACAACGCAGTTCTCCGCCCAAAAACACCACGCCGCCGCCATAGAGAACTCCCCAAGGAACAAACAACGCCACCTGTGCCGCTACTCACCGAAGGATGCGTGTGCGCCTAGCGCCAAGACAGCGTTGCGCCGCCCTAAACTAGAATAGGAGTTTCTACAAAAACCGATGCACAAATCTTTCACAAGAAAACTGGCTAGGAAATCTCACAGAATTAAAAACCAGCAAACATTGGGAAGAAGGAAAATTTCTGGATGAAAGGTAAAGTGAACTCAGATTTTTTCAATTGGAAGAGTTGGTAGAAACCCTAAGACTAGGGGGCCTTTTATAGGCAATTCAAAAATTGGAAAAGATAAAAACCGAAACCGACAAAGCGCACCGGATCGCTGACACATGTCACCAATCCGTGAACTCGACCGCCAGCAAGTCTCTCCCGCTCTCAATCTCTCAAGCCATCTTGTCACTTGCACTGGCCTCCCTTTTGCTGACTTGGTCAACACGCTGTCCCGATCATCTGTCCATCCATGTCTTTCTCTATCTCCACGTATACGTCTGAGATCGTCCTCAACTTCACCCGACATCTTTGATCATCTGGCATCAAGCTCCCTGCTTGACCCCAATCACCCGCTGTTAACAGTTGACTCGCATCTCAACCATGCACAACATGAGACAAGAAAAACATGAATCTCCATGCAAAGCACCCACTGATCCCATCAGTGAACACACATAGGCAAACACACGCCCAAACCCTGAATCAAGCAAACTTGTTAATCACTCATCACAAAGATAAAACCACAGTGCAAACCCCACTTGGTTTCTCAATATTATAACACCACGACAAGTCTCATGTTTTAAAGACATTATTTGATTTTTTAGAATTAAAAAACCCTTAATTCCACATTACCGATGGATGTCATAAAATAGATTTTTTAAAATTTATTTAAATTTAGTGGATAAAAAATATAAATGGACACAAAATAATGAATATGATTTTTATATAAATTTTAGTGCATTATTTTAGTTACTTGCATTTCAAAATTCATATATTTCAATTTAAATCATAGAAACACAATTAATGATTTAAAAATAGCAAATGGATCTAAAAAAATAAAAACAATTATATATAATTATTTATGTTGTAAATGGATCTAAAAAATAAAAAATTATACATAATGATTATGTTGTATTCTGATTATAAAAAAGTTTCAAGCTCAAACAAAGATTTAGCCATCAATTTATTTTCCATCATAACCAATTCCTTTTCGAACTTTAATTCCTCTCAAGAGAATCTTAAGTTTCATAACATCATGTATGATAACTTTGTTTAAACATTTTCATACTTTTATCATAGTATCTATGTATAATATTATAACACCATGACAAATATCGTATTTTTTAGACTTTATTTGATTTTTTAAATTAAAAAACCCTTAAGCTCCACATTACAAATGGAGTGTCGTAACATAGATTTTAAAAATTTATTTAACTTTAGTGGATAAGAACTAAAAATGGACACAAAATAGTGAATATTATTTTTATATAAATGTAGTGCATTATTTTAAGTACTTGCAATTCAAATTTCACATATTTCAATTTAAATCCTAGAAACACAATTAATGAGTTAAACATAGAAAATGGATCTATAAAAATACAAAAAAAATTATATAAAATGAGATATGTTGTATTTTGATTATAAAAAAGTTTCAAGTTCAAACAAAGATTTAACCATCAATTTATTTTCAACTATAACCAATTCCTTCTCAAAATTTTAATTCCTCTCAAAAGAATCTAAAGTTTCATAACATTATGTATGATAAATTTCTTAAAACATTTTCAAAATTTTATCATAATATCTAAGTATAATATTATAACACCATGATAAGTCTCATATTTTCAGATTTTATTTGATTTTTTAGAATTAAAAACCCTTAAGCTTACATTTCAAATGGAGTGTCGTAACATATATTTTTAAAATTTCTTTAAATTTAGTGGATAAAAACTAAAAATGGACACAAAATAGTGAATATGATTTTTGTATAAATTTTAGTGCATTATTTTAGGTACTTGCAGTTCAAATTTCACATATTTCAATTTAAATCCTAGAAAAACAATTAATGAGTTAAAAATAGAAAATGCATCCAGAAAAATACAAAATTTTTATATAATATAATTTATGTTATATATTGAGTGTAGAAAAAATTTCAAGCTCAAATAAAGTTACAAATATATTACTGCCGTGTATTGCTAGAGAACCCTCACTAACTTAAGTATCTCATAATTATATAAAAAATAAAAGAATACATATTAATATTCACTAACTTAAGTATTCCATAATTATATAAATAATAAATAAATCATTAATATAATGATGTCATGTTATCTTGAGTCTAAGTTTAATCTGTGTGAAATCCTAAAACGGATATGGATATATCTATTTTCATATCCACATTCAGTAGAAATTCATATATTCGTTTTCATATCCACATTTGTAAAAAAAATTCGTATATTTTTGAATATCATCTATATTTAATTCAGATATAAATACGGATATTCATATTTACAGTTATTCGGAAAATACGGATAATTCCGGATATCCATCCTTTGGCGGGCTGGTGGCTGTTGGGTTGCTGCAGCGTTGACCTTAGGGTGAAACGGCCATCCCACGAACCCTCATGTTGAGGCCATTAAAACATTGATTTTTGTTTATGTTTTTTAGTTTAAAAAGAATTTATTTTTACATAAAATTAATAAATTAATTGTTAGAGTTAAACCAAACCTTTCTTTTAAAATAAGAAAAATAATAGTGTAAGACTTTCATAGAATAATAAATTTCTTGATTTATGAATCAAGTTAGATAAAAAATAGAAATATTTTTTCTTGGACAACATTAGTGTTAGAAATGATGTTGGAAGTTATGTCAGTCTTCTCAATTACTGATTGACCTTGGTGAGATGACTTAGGTCAGTTTAGAATTATTGTAATTTAATTTATAGAAAAATTAGATTTAATTAGCTTATTATATTATTATAATCTGCACTCTATAGACTATATTAAATAAGCTAGTTTATATTTTTCAACTTATAAAAATAAATTTGTTTAGTGTAATCCTAAGCTCTGAAACAAACATATAGACGCTTTTTAAATTGGTACATGTGTACTCTATGTTGATGAATAGTTAGCGCAAGGTAACTTTGAATTCTGTATCATTTTATTCTCGTCAGGTTAGTTAGGTTGGTCAACTAGTAGTGGACCCATACTATACAATGATAAATGACAAAAAACAAATATCGATTAAACAGTTAAATAGTAGTGGGCTCGTGTTACGGAACTGTAAATGACAAAACCTAAATATTTGTTAGACAGTTAAATAGTAGTGGGCCCGTGCTACGGAACGGTAAATGACAAAAAACAATTGTTTGTTAGACAATTAAATTAGGGAATTTTGATTTGCCAGCGGCGAAGGGGTGGGGGCTGGTGAACGAAGACGTAGCTGCGTGAGGCTGGCGTGGAGGGGCGCGGGGCATCGGGGCCAGCGGCGGAGCCATGCGAGGCAGGGGCGAAGGGACTCGGGACGAAGTGGGGCCTCGAAGGGTGCCTCAGTGCTTGGAATTCCGCTTTGTGGCTTATCAAGGAAGTGTGGTTACGATCTGTTATTCATTTATGCGAAGTACAAAATTAATCGCGCATACACCTCGTTTATTATTTTTGCAAGGTACTGAATTAATCTCGTTCATATGACGAAGCACAATACAATTATGAAGTATACTTGTACACCTCGAGGCAACACTACGAGAAAGCATTATCTAAACTGTTGATAGCAAAAAATGGCATCAATGGCTGAGATTGTCAAAATATCAATTTTGGTGATTTGGGCCAAAAATACACATGTCCGGGGTCAGGCCGAAGCCCTACAGGGCCGAAGGTCCATTGGGCTATGGGCTGCAAAAGCCTCTGGCCAGCCCACGGCCTTTGGCCAGGAAGCCTTTGGAGGCCCACGCCGCCGAAGCTTCAGCACGAGGAGCAGGCTTCGACGGGCCTGGTCGAAGCCCACTTCGGCAGAGACAGAGTTGAATAGAATTCTGGCTAAGTTTTTATCTCTATCCAAGCCGAATTATAGCAGATTAGATTAGAAGTTTGGCCCTATAAATAGAGAGGTGAGGCTAGCTTAGAGGGCCCCCCAACACAAAGCCCTAGCTTTGATCGCATTTATTTACCTTTACTTTTATGTACCTCTTCGTGGGTTTGCCTGGAAGCCCTCCGCCGGACACTTTGGAACAGTGGTAATCCTTGTTACTTCCCTTGTGAAGTATCCGTTAATCTACGTAATAGATTGCTATCGCCTTGTTACTTCGCTTGTGAAGTATCCGCTAATCTGCGTAACAGATTGCTACCTTCGCTACTAGTGCAACACTTAGCAAAATTCGGTCCTCAGACCGAATTAGTACTTCGAATCCTCTCTGTTGCAGGTTTTCACGTTCGGAGCTACTTCGCCGGAGGTGTCTGGAGCCGAGAGATCGGTTTCGGAGGTTGCCAGAATACCCTTCGTCGGGACTTCTGCTTCGACCGCATTCTTCGCCAGCACGCTTCATCACGATAGGCTTCGCCACGTTCGTGCTCCGCTCAGGACGAAGTCACGCCCGCGCGCAGCGTTTGAGTCATTATTTTGTACCTCGTTGTATCAGGGACTTCGCGCCGAACTCCACCGTTCGGAGGTGATTGTCGCGTCTAGATCTGTTCAGAGTTCATGTTTGACTAGATCAGTCCGAACGCCGAAGGTACCCTTCGACGGGACACTTCGCACCAGACGCCGAAGGTATACTTCGGCGACCCCCTTCACACCATACTTTGAAGGAGACAGGCTCCGACCGGTTTGTTGATTTTATTCTGTTTAATATATTTCTTTCGGCTAATTAGATTATTTTGTGTGATCTGATTGCCTGGAAACTCCACCCCCTTACCACGACTAAGGGTAGTCGGAACATGACGTCGATGTTGTGTTACGCTTAGGCCTGTCCCTAAGTATCCACACACTTTTGGATCGTCGAACTGACCCAAGTACGGGGCACGTTTTCGTGTCAACACACTTTTTGGCGACTCCGCTGGGGATAAGCTACGCCAACATGACAAGTACATCTACATCGGCCACTGGTACATCTACATCGACTACTACGTCTACACCACCGATGGACACAATAGGAGACGCGGATATCGACAATCGCAACATGTTGACACCTACGCTTGAAGATATCCGCGCAGAAGACCGAGCAGAGATCGAGGCGAAGTTGAAGGCACTCCAAGACGTGATGCTTGGGGGCTATGTTAAGACACGTACAAGCTTCATCAAGCGTGACATCGTCACCCTCGACCTTGCTCAGGTCTAGGTAACACCTGTATCGCCTCGTTTATCTTCTTTAGAGATTGAGCAAAAAATAGCCGCATCAGTAGATCAAGCCGTTAGCGCTTCGCTAGCCAACCGTTTAGATTCGACAGTCAGCTCCCAAGTAGAGGCAACTCTTAGAAGGTTCGGCTTTACTAAGGCCATACCCCCGGTTCCTATTGCTAGTACACCTCCGGTAAACCACATGTATGGTAGAACTGACGGCAGCACTAGCACGACCATGATGCCTCTGGCCTCAACACTTATGGTCGAGACTAATCATTACACTTACGGTCAAACTAGCACTGTGTACCATGCACCACCACCTGCACCGGTACCCGCGCTGCCCGCACCACATGCGCAGGCACCCGGACACGAGCATGTCATACAGATATTGCGTAGGGAAGAGGCCCATGGCCAACACGCTGATATCCCACCGTGTGTCGTGCCCCCACATGAGAGGCACGCGCAGGCGACGTGCCAAGATGACATAGAGGAGCAGGTCCGCGCACTATTTAGAGAGTGTGTCGGCTTCGTGCCCAAGGGACGGGTTAGGGTTTACCGTAAGCCATACCCCGACCATCTCGATACAATACCCTACCCCCGTGGCTATAGAATCCCTGAATTCACTAAGTTCGACGGCGAGGGTAGCAAAACCACACTAGAGCACGTTAGTCAATTTTTGGCACAATGTGGAGAAGTTAGCGGGATAGATGCCCTAAAATTTAGACTATTTTCTCTCTCGCTATCCGGCACCACTTTCACTTGGTTTTTGGTGCTCCCGCCGAACTCCATTCAGACGTGGGATGATTTAGAGCGGAAATTCCATGATTACTTTTACACGGGTGAGACAGAACTTAGGCTTTAACACTTTACATCGGTTATGCAGAAATCTAACGAGAACGCCTCTGAGTACATCAAGCATTTTAGGGATACTAGAAACCAATGTTTTAGCCTTAATATCTCGCGTTCCGAGATTAATGAAAGGTTAGACAACCAGAACTTTTTAGAAGTTAGCCAAGTTTTATAGCAAGCTCTAGTCCAAGAAGGCCGAACCAAAGATAAAAAGTTGATTAAGGCGTTTAACAAGCCTAGGGCTGAAATCCACATCATGGAACGCTCTGACGAGGAGGAATCAGAAGAAGAGGATTCGGCCGACATGTACGCGGCCGAATGGGTTTGGAAAGCTAAGAGTAAACCTATCACTTGCTCTGAGTTACGGCCATCTCCCACAAGGAATCGGCCTAGTGAGGTCAAGTAATCATTCGATATAACCAAGTGTGATAAAATATTTGATTTTCTCTTAAAAAATCAGCTTCTTAGGTTACCTAAAGGTCAAGTCATTCCATCTGCCGATGAGTTGAAGAAACATCCATACTGTAAGTGGCATGATTCACACCCACATAACACTAATGACTGCAATGTTTTTCGATGGCAGGTTCAATCGGCCATAGAAGAAGGACGATTGAAGATAGACCATAATCCAAAGATGAAGTTGGACAAAGATCCTTTTCCCGTCAACGCCGTCGACCTCAGCGAGAAGAAGGTATTGATTTGGCCAGATCAGGCCGAGTCGACAAAGGGGAAGGATGTAATCGTTGGAGAGCCGCGCACTCGCACGCTCATACCAAAGAACCCTGAGGTAGGAGTGTGGAAATAGAACATTAACACCCCTTCGACTAAGTGTCGCAAGAGGCCGAAGGTAACGTACAATATGTTGTTAAACAAGCATCAAAGAAAAGCCAAGGAAGCAGGTCCTCACACTAAAAAGCTAAAGCAGCTGAAGGGTCCAAGACTCTCGGAGGGTAGCATCGGACCGAAGCAGCCGAACCCTCCGCATAGTGGCTTCGGGCCACGGTGCCTTGACACTCCGCACGGTGGCTTGACACTCCGCACGGTGGCTTCGAGCCTCAATGGCCGAACCCCCCGTACAGTAGCTTCAGCCCCCAATGGCTGAACCCCGCACCATTTTGGACTTCTCCGACAAGAGGCTTCGGCCCGCATTGGCCAAACGTGCCTCCGGACTGGCCGGACCCTTCGCTAATATGGTCTGAGACGCCATCGACTCTGCCTAACCCCTCTCCGGGTAACAGGTTCAGCTCTCAGTGGGCGAGGCCACTGGAGCCGCCGATGCCTCCGCCGTACAACTGGGCAGGAACCCCGTGGGCTCCGTACGTATCCGGGTCGGAGTACCCTCCACAACTTAACACTATGCCTTGTTTTCCTTCGGAGTATTACAGATGGCAGGGACGAACAGATGCAGCGAAGGGGGCCATCGTCCATAGACTATCTGTGGTACCTACGAATCGAACCATGCAGAGCAAAGCCGAAGAGTGCAGGCACAAGGAGATCGAGGAAAGGGAGTCTGAAGCTATCACCATCAGAGTAGGGTCTCAGGAAGTCCCAATCCCGAAGGCTTTGTCACCGAAGTCTAACGGAGGTGAGTCCCATGCTTCGGCCGGGGTCCACACCGAAGCCTGTTTCGATCGGCCGAACAAGGCAGGTCCGTCCGCCAGGGTTAGCGGCGAAGGCCCCTCCGAGCGCAGGGTGCACAAGGCCAAAGGATGCAGTACCACTTTGGCTAGAGTTGATAGGAGCCGGGCAGTAGCACCCGGCACTAAGCCGCAACCATCTTGGGCACCTCCAGACATGTCCAAATCACAGAAGAGACATCTACAATGACTACGAGCACAGGAGATGCGCGAGAAGAAAGCCGAGGATGAGTGCGACGCTATCTTCGAGGAAATCCGCCCTCGGCCAGCTACAAGACAGGTATGGAGGATAAAGCCGGCTGAGATAACCAACCCGGCTCCTAGTCCGAGTGACGACAATGATGACATGCTCGACGACGATTACTCGCTCGTCTCCGAGGGGCCCACACCCCAGGCGATGGACATCAACATCGTCACGCTGCCCGCCGAGTTCGCCCTACCGCAGGACGAGGCCGAGGTCGCTCAATTGAACCTCGGCCCGCGCAATGCCATCTTCGAGAAGCCTGAGGACTCGGCTCGCCATCTGAAGCCTCTCTACATTAGAGGTCACATTGATGGAAAGCCGATTTCCCAAATGCTCATCGATGACGGCGCCACTGTCAACTTAATGCCGTACTCGTTATTGAAGAAACTTGGCAGGGTAAAGCATGAGATGCAGAAGCTAACTGATATCTACCAGGATAAGCATTGTCCAAAACAAAAGTGCTTCAGCGAACTTGTTATCTTTTAAATGTTCAGGCTTTTTCAATTTTCCTTTTTCATTTTTGCCAAGGGTTATTTGCATGTCAAACCTTATGCTAACCGACCAAGTCAAGCCTAGGCCAGAACTGGACCATCAGAAGCTTAAGACATTGGTCTTGGCATACACTACACTGTCCTAGTTCATACCAAAGTGCTATGGTAAGCAGTCCAGAACAATGCAATGCGACAAAGCAAACCCACTTGGATCTTTTCAACTCAAGCATAAAAAGGCATGGAATTTTCATTCATTTTTGAATTTTCATCATTTTTATAGCACATTTCCATGTTGAAAGCATACAGATGTCCAAGTTGCATATTTGCATCTAAGTCAGAAACTAGCTACAAGTCATGTAACAGATAGCAAGAACATTCAGCCTACGCATGCTAGTTACCAGAAGCAATGGTGATCATTTTTCAATTTTAAAGCATAAAAGCCATGCATATGACAGATACCAGACATATCAAGTGAACTGAACCAGAGCATGATCATTGACAAGTAATCAAAAGCATGTACCAGCTAGATTAAGTAAAGCAGTTCAATCATATAACAGAAGCAGGCTCATATGTGTGATATGTGAATATGTATGATATGAACACACACAAAAAGACTCAAGAAAAGAGTAAAGAAGAAAGAAAACTGACGCAAAATATCCTAGAAAGGATACACAACACCCAAATCCCCTCGTAAACGCTCGAATGAAGACTGATCTAGGGGTTTGGTGAAAATATCAGCCAACTGATGATGGGTATCAACATGAACAAGGTCAATGACACCTTTCTCATATTGATCCCGCAAGAAGTGAAAGCGCACATCAATATGTTTGGTTTTTGAATGGAGACACGGGTTTTTCCCTACACTAATAGCACTGGTGCTGTCACAAAACAATGGAACTCTGGTAGGAAAGAACAACCCAAAATCTCGTAAAGTGGAAATCATCCAAACCAATTGTGAGCAGCAGCTAGCAGCAGCTACGTACTCAGCCTCTGTGGTTGAAAGAGCAACTCCAGATTGCTTTCGAGAAGACCAAGAGACAAGAGAAGAACCAAGAAACTGGCAAGTACCGGAAGTCGACTAGCGATCCAACCGGCACCCACCAAAGTCGGCATCCGAAAAGCCAGATAAATCGAGAGAAGATGATGCTGAATAGTAATGACTGAGATCGACGCATAAGTGAGATACCTGAAGATGCGCTTGACAGCCTGCCGATGAGACGCGCGTGGTGAAGACTGGAAACGCGCACAAAGTCCCACGGCGAACTGTATGTCCGGTCTTGTTGCCGTCAAGTACAACAGCGAACCGATCATCCCTCGAAACTCCCTTTCATTTACCTTGACGCCGCTCTCATCCTTGTCCAGACCCCCAGAAGTGCCCATCGGGGTCATCTGCGGCTTCAATTCACCACCAAAGTCAAATTTCTTAAGCATATCACGAGTGTACTTATCTTGGTGGATGAAGGTGCCGTCCTTGGTCTGCTTGATCTGGAGCCCTAAGAAGTACTTGAGCTCACCCATGAGGCTCATCTCAAACTCACTGTGCATCTGCTCAGAAAACTTGGACACAAGATCATTAGTAGTACCGCCAAAAATAATATCGTCCACGTAAATCTGAGCAACTAAAAATTATGAAGCATCTCTGAGCAAGAAAAGAGTTTTGTCCACAGAACCCATCACAAAACCCTTCCCCAACAAAAATTGCTTCAACCGGTCATACCAAGCCCTGGGGGCTTGCTTCAACCCGTATAAAGCTTTGTGCAACTTAAAAACATGTCGAGGAAACTTAGGGTTCTCAAAACCGGGGGGTTGCCTAACATAGACCTCCTCTTCTATGTACCCGTTCAGAAAAGCACTCTTAACATCCATTTGAAAAAGCTTAAAACCCTTTGAAACGGCAAAAGCTAGAAGAATACGAATGGACTCAAGACGGGCAACAGGAGCGAAGGTTTCTTCAAAGTCAATACCTTCCTTCTGGCAATAACCCTGGGCAACTAGTCGAGCCTTGTTGCGCACCACAACCCCATCTTCACCTTGTTTGTTCTTGAATACCCACTTGGTGCCTATGGGGTTGCATCCTGGTGGCGGCTCAACTAGTGTCCAAACCCGATTACGGACAAAATTCTCAAGCTCTTCTTGCATAGCATTAATCCAATTTGAATCAAAAAGAGCATGAGAAACGTCTCTGGGCTCAAAAGATGCAACAAACGCAGATTCAGCAAACACAGCAAGAGAGGCAGAAGAACGCAAAGTTCTCTCAGTCAAATCACCAATGATGAGCTCTGAGGGATGGTCACGCTGAACTGCTCGGGTTCCCTGGTGATCTGAAGTCACCTCACCGGAGACAGCAGCAGGCACCTCTGGACTTGACTGAGGGGGCTCGATCGAAGTGGAAGAAGTGATCAGTGGTCCGCCCTCATCATCAGTCGAAGTCTCAGACGGTGTGGGCTCTGCGGGAGATGCAGAAGGCCCACCCTCATCAGTAGCTGGAGTATCCTCATCTTCCTCGAAGATGGACTCTCCGAGCTCATCATCACCAGAAAGCTCAAAAGAAGGAGTCAAAGAAGGCAAGGACTCATCAAATGAAACCTCACAAGTCTCGACAAGCAGCTGGGATTCGAGGTTCCAAACACGGAAGCCTCGAGAATGCAATGCATAACCAAGAAAAACACCATCCCAGCAGCGAGACTCAAACTTGTCCAAATGCCCTCCCTTCTTGAGCACAAAGCACTTGCAGCCAAACGCTCGCAAGTGGCTCACCTTGGGCTGTTTGCCAAACCGTAACTCATATGAGGTCTTACCTAGGTAAGCTCTAAGAAAAATGCGGTTGGCCAGATAGCAAGCCGTGTTCATGGCTTCAGCCCAAAAACGCCTAGGAGTCCTATGCTCATCGAGCATCGTCCTGGCCATCTCGACTAGCGTGCGGTTCTTTCGTTCCACAACACCGTTCTGTGGGGGAGTGTAAGGAGAAGAAAACTGATGGTCCAGACCCTGATCACTACAGAAGCTGACGAACTGAGAGTTCTTGAACTCAGAGCCGTTGTCGGAGCGAATTGCTCGCATCCGACCATTGTTCTCATTCTTCAGCTTCAAAATCAGGTCATGAACAAACTGAAACGTTTCATCCTTAGACTCCAAAAAGAACACCCACGAGAATCGAGAAAAGTCGTCAACAATCACAAGTGCATACCACTTCCCACCAACTGAGCGTACCCGAGCAGGACCTACAGTGTCCAAATGTAAAAGCTCACCCGGATACGAAGTCATCACCTGAGTCACAGGTGAGTGAGAAGCGGCAACCATTTTCCCATGACGACAGGGATGACAAACTAGATCCTTCTCCATCTTAAGCTTGGGCAATCCTCGGATGAGGTCCATAGAGCTTAACCTGACTAGCAGATCAAAACTCAAGTGACCTAACCTCCTATGCCACTTCCAGAGCTCAGAAGAAGATCCAGCAATCAAACAACGAGAAGGGCCAAAAGAACTAGAGAAGTCAATTTGAAAAACTTTACCGAAAGGTAAAATCTCACAAACCAAAGACCCTCTAGAATCAACCACAGAAGAATTACCCTTCTTAAAACGCACTTCCAAACCATCCTCAAGAAGTTGCGAAACGGAAATCAAGTTGAAGTTCAAATTTTTAACCAAAGCAACATTCTTTAAAGAGAAATGATCTGAAATGCGAATTGAGCCTATGCCACTTACTTTCCCTTGACCGCTGTTCCCGAATGTGATGTACTCTTTGAAGCTCGGGGGAGTGAGACTGGAGAACCATCTGCGATGTCCCGTCATGTGGCGAGAGCATCCTGAGTCCATGATCCAAACATCCTCCAGTCCCCGGTCCTGCACAATCAGTGACTGTAAGTGGGAGCAAATGGTCCGGCACCAGGTTTAGCAAAAGAGCTAAACCAGTGTCGAGCCATTTGCTCAAAAGATGGAAAGTGAAAACCATCAAAAGAGTTTGGACCAAAACGCGGTCCTCGGTTCTGCCTAACCCTGCGGCCACGAGGTCCAGAACCGTAGCCAACACGGTCTGGAACTCTGCCGGAACGGACACCACCAACTGGAGCACGGGCAAGAAAGTCGTCTCCTCTACCACCACCTACACGACGCGGCCTGGCCTCCAGCCTCTCCCCGCGTCGAGGAACTCTCAGTCTACCACCCTGCTGGTAGAACTAATCCTGACCACCACGAGCACGCTCTGCTCTCTCAACCCGCTTCCTCCTGAAGCAAAACTCCGCAAGATGCTTTTCTCTTTGACAGTACTCACAATGATAGGTAGGCTTCTTGGGATGTGGTTGAGGCTTGGGTTGTTTGGGCTTAGTGGTGATTGGTGTTGTCTTCTTGGGCTGAGAGGGTCCAGGAAGAGAGTCTAGAGAAGTGTGAAGGTGTTTGGGCTTTGGAACCCAGATGGGTTTCTTGGGTGGAGCTTTTGGTGGTTCATGAATCACTCCATCCTTGGGCTGACAAGCCTAGGAGGACTCAGTGGAGTGAGTCTTAGGGTATCTCTGCTCAGGAGTCATTTTACTCCACTCCACTGCCCGGCTAATGGCACTCTCAAAGTCAGCCTTGGTGTAGGTGTAACCTACCCCAAACCCATCCTGCCTCTTGAACTGCTGGATCATCATGCCAATCTGTGGCTCTCTGGCACTGATCCAACTCAGGATAGAACGGAGGTAAAAGTTCTCATTCTGAGAATCTGCTAGCTCCTCTCTCAAGGAAGCTAGAACCTCCACCAGAGACAAGCAGGTCTCACACTCACTCTCTACTTGAACAGACTTTTCGGCTTTCAGCTTGATTAACTCCATTCTAAGAGACAGACAGTTCTCACAGACAGTGGGTGGAACTGACAGTGTCTCAAGCTCTAGCCTAGTCTGGGCAAGCTCAGCTCTCAACCTCTCCAAGTCACCCAAATGTTCATTACCCTTGGATTTCATCTCAGCTAAGGCAGCTAGATGAGATGGGCAATCAACACAGGGTGCGACGACAGTGGCTTGAGCATCTTTCAGCTCCAGCTGAGCGCTTTCAAGCTCAGTGGCCAAAGCGTCCCTCTCATCAACCCTTTCTGTGTACCTGGACTTCAGAGTCGACAGGTCACACAGAAGCACCTCACACTTCGAGCACTCACTGCTATCACCCAAGCAAGGGGAAGAAGATAGACTCTCAATTCTGCCGTTGGCCACGGCAAGCTCACTCTCTAACTCATCTATCCTCTTCTTAGCCCCCCTAAGCAGTTTTTCCCGATATTTCAACTCCTGACGATTACTTTCAAGTAAATCAACGATTTCACGCTCGTAAGATGATACCTTGTTATCGTCATCGTCGGAGTCGTCGGAGGAGCTCTTTTCTTCCCTATCCCCAAGAGCCATTGAACAGAAGCTCTTGCGGGACCTTCGGCGCTGGTGTGAGCGGCTCTTCGGCTTGTCTCCGAAGGCCATGAAGCAGAGGCCCGCCGGATCGTCCTTGTCCTTCCCCTTTCTGATGGCGATCTCCTCATCGCTTGAGCTCGATGAAGAGGAAGAAGACGTGGCCTGCTTGGAGTAGCTCTTCTCCATCTCGGCGAAGAAGGCCTTGTCGCGCTTCTTGTTCTCTCGCCGTTAGTCCTTCAGGGCCTTTTTGAAGAATCTGGTCTTTGGCTTGCCCTTGTTGAAGGAGGAGCTGTCGTGCTTGCCGGAGTCGTGGAAGCTACCACCGGTGCCCTTCTTGTGTCCATTGCGCTTGGGGCAGTCGACGATGAAGTGTCCTGGATCACCACACTCAAAGCATCCGGATTTTGTGTCGTGTCTTTTGAACATTCTCTTATCATAGACACGACGCACCCGGTTGTTAAACAGACACAAATCATCATCTCCCAATAACTCTAGCTGGTCCTCAGTGATAGACATCAAAGAAAACCCAACACAACTCATAGAAGAGGGATCAACAGAAGGTGTAGCAAGGGCCAGGGATTTTGATCCAGAACCAGTGAGATTTGATCTCAGCTGGATATCTACCTCAGTGGCCTTCAGCTTGCTAAACAACTCAGAAATGGTCAAGGTATCGTAAGAAGTGCTCTCAACGATAGAGGATACCTTGATCTCCCAGATCTTTGGGTCCAAGGTATGGAGAACCTTGAGCGCCTGCTCGTGATCTGAGACTAACTGAGCACCGTCAGCCTTGTTGTCTCGAAGCTTGTTTATGATCGACTGAAAACGACCAAACAAAGCCTCAACAGATTCACCCGACTTCTGTGTGAAATTTTCATATTCACGCCGGTAGGTCTGATAGAGCCGAGCCTTGACCTGAGCTGTTCCCTCATGGTGTGCCTTGAGGGTAGCCCAGATCTCTCTTGCAGTGGAGAGATGGCTGACACGCTCAAATTCAGTGGGACCTAAACCAGAAAAGAGTATGTTCACAGCCTTACTGTTGCTCAGATGCTGAGCAATGATACCAGCAGTACCATGCTCAGCGACTGGCAAAATGACAAACGTGGTGTGAACGCAAATGTCCCATATGTCCGAGCCCTGGCTCATGAGATAGGCTCGCATGCGAGTCTTCCAATAATTATAGCCATAGGCTTCCAAGGACGGGACCTTGCCAGGAGACGTCATGGTCACTACTGGGGTTTAGAACCGGTTAAGGTATGGAAAAACACTAACCTCGCCCTGATACCACTTGTAGGACCGAAAGTAGCGACTAGAGGGGGGGTGAATGGGTGCCTTAAAAAATTCTTTCGAATTCAATGGCTTGTTCCCAATACTCAACGCACCTCAAAAGACTAAGCAGCAGAAAATAAACATAAGGCCTAAGTCTAAGGGTATCTAACCTAGAAGCAACAGATGTTAAACAGAGAACTATTAGTGAAATGCAACTAGGCAGATGAACACTGTGAAACATGCCTAAACTTCCCAATGAAATGATCTAAGAATATGCAAGGTGAAATGAGAAGTTACTGTCCAAATTTGTCTCCTGTTCGGAACTTGGCGAAGCCTGCTTCGCCCGTCGAGGTGTTCTTCGGAGATGATTGACGAAGACTGCTTCGCTGGTCGAAGCCTGCTTCGGAGGTTGGTGACGAAGCCTGCTTCGTAGGTCAGTTGCGAAGCATGTCGAAGATGCCGAAGGTGTTTTGATCTAGCCTAGTTCGAAGTGACAGGAAGCGAAGTATGCTTCGAAGCGAAGTATGACAATGCCGGAGCCTGGTTCGAAGTATGTACTTCGAAGACAAGGCTTCGAACACAGCTTCGAACCGAATGCTTCGAAGCAAAACCTTCGAACAGAAAACTTCGAATGCAACCCACAGACGGACTTCCTTCGAACAAAGAAGCGAAGCCTGTCACACGACAGAAACTCCAAATTCGAAGCCTATACTCTACCTTCGGAAGGAGCAAGCTTCGAAGAGAGTAGCGAAGACTGACATGCCACAAAGAAACCAAAAGCGAAGCCTAGCAGAAAGACAAGCTTTGAAGCCAACTTCAAAACCTAGCGAAGTGTGGACTTCGAACAGATAGGGCCGGAGTACCTTCGCAACGTCGTTCGAAGTATGCGATGCTGTCCGTTCAGAAAATACTTCGAAGCTAGCAACTCAGGACACAAAAACCGAAGTTCGAAGTTTGAACGAAGCCTTTGAAGATGTTAGATCGAAGCCTGCCTCACGGAGCTGAGGGGCTTCGAACAGAGAAGGGATTCGCCAGAAACACAGCCAGAAAAGGTGATAGAGCCTGTCAGCTTCGATCAAAAAGCTGTGCAGTAGAAGGTAAAAAGCTGCACAGAACACTGTAGCTGCAGTAAAGTAGTACTACTTGCAACAGCAAGAACTAGTACTACTAGAATGAAGAACACACCCAGCCGAAGCTTCCGAAGCCTCAAAAATCATGGGAAAACTTGCGATGCTAATGAAATGTAGCCATTAAAACTTTGCAGATGCTGCACACAACGGAATAGAGCCTTCACTGCAACATTAAATGCAAGGCAATAAAACAGGGGCAAAAACTCCCTGGCGGCGCAAGCAAGAACAGGAGAAGAGAGAGGCAAGGCAAGAGACAAAAAGTGACCCAATAGAGTGGAATTGATTTCAGCCAAAAGGGTAGTCCAAACCCTAGGGATTGGGGTCCTATTTATAGGCTCCCAACACTAGGAATATTCTACCTGCCCCTTAGGGTTTTTACAGACGCAAGAATAAAGGAAAAGACTCTACTGCCCTTAGGAATTTCTACAGACACGACTGACTGACTGTGGGCCTAGAGATACAGATGACTTATCCAGAAGCTAAGTTTTCGTAGCGACTACGGCTTCTCTTCTGGACAGTCGGATACAAGATCGACGGTTGTCAGTTTTGCGCCGAAACTGACAAAGCCTCCACCGACTTTGCACCAGGTACCCGGATTGGGCCGGCCCGATTCCGCAGCTCTCTCAGCCCGGCAATCACTCACCGCCCGTGTACCTGAGTCAACCCTGGTCAACAGCCCAGTGGGTCTTCTACTTCTTCTGGCCCATGCACCTGAATTGGGCCAGCCTGACTTCGTAGCCTCCTCTGCCCGACAGTCGCTCGCCGCCCGTGTACCTGAGTCACACGCGGCCCATGAAACAGCAGATCTCTTCTTCTTCTGTCCTCTTTGACTATCGTTGACAATGACTCATCACTTCTGGAGCCATGAGGCCCACGCTATTCAGCATGGCTCCTCAACTTGATGCTCAATGGCTTCAACGGCGATAGCTTCGAGGCAAAGGGCATACTTTCCATGGTGTTTACGGTGGGCAACAAGACATTGCCAACAACATATTTCATCGTCGATGTACAAGGTAACTATAGTGTGCTACTCGGGCGCGACTGGATTCACGTGAATTGCTGCAGTCCTTCTACTCTACACCAGTGCCTAATGAAGTGGGACGACGATGAGGTAGAGGTCATTCCCGCGGATACTTCAGCCCAAGTAGCATTGGCCGATGTATTGGTTGACGCTGTCCATAACAAAGTAGAGTGTCTGTCAGGTAGAGATCATTCGGATTACGATTTTGTTAGCGTATCCGGAGGGCATTTTGTACCAGTGTCTGTAAAGCTGGCTGGTGTAGCACGGTTGTTTTTGTATTAATAGTCATGTCTAGCAGAGTAATCTAGAGTGGCTAAAGTCTCGTGTGGAGCAGTATCGGTCCAGTAAAGACAGTATTGCCAAGGCAATCAGGGACTTTAGCAAAGTAGAGAAATTAGGGCAAGGTTTTGCGTCGGCCGATCGTCTTGGGCTTGCCCTTCATGGAGTTGTCGTACTTGTTGGAGTCGTAGGAGTTGCCGCCGGTTCCCTTCTTGTAATTCTTCCGCTTGGGGCAGTCGGCAATGAAATGACCTATATCACCAAACTCAAAGCATCCAGATTTTGTGCCGTGTCTCTTAATCATTCGCTTATCATAGACACGTCGCACCCGGTTGTTAAACAAGCACAGATCATCATCTCCTAGAGTATCAAGTTGTTCCTCGGAGATAGACATCAAGGAAAAGGCAGTACAACTCATGGCATTAGGATCAACAGACGGTGTCGTAAGCGCCAGAGTCTTTGAGCCAGAACCAGTGAGATTTGATCTCAACTAGATATCGACCTCTGAGGCCTTGAGCTTACTAAAAAGCTCTGCGATGGTTAAGGTATCATAAGACACGCTCTCAACAATAGAAGAGACCTTGATCTCCCAGATCTTAGGGTCCAAGGTATGGAGAACCTTAAGCGCCTGTTCATGATCCGAGACCCGATCACGCTCGGCCTTGTTGACACGAAGCTTGTTAATGATCGATTGAAAACAACAAAACAAAGCCTCAACAGTCTCACCCGACTTCTATGAGAAATTTTCATACTCACGCTGGTAGGTCTGGTAGAGCTTAGCCTTGACCTGAGTTGTCCCCTCATGGTGTGCCTGGAGGGTAGCCCATATCTCTCGAGCAGTGGTGAGATGGCTAACACGCTCAAACTCACTAGGACCTAGACCAGAAAATAAAATATTCACCGCCTTACTATTATTTTGATGTTGGGTAACTACATCTATAGTAGTATCCGCAGCAATAGTCACTATGGTGAAAGTAGGATGAACACAAATCTCCCATATGTTCGAGCTCTGGCTCATAAGGTATGCTCGCATGCGAGTCCTCCAATAAGTGTAGCCAAAAGCTTCTAGGGACGGGATTTTGCCAGAAGACGTCATGGTCACTACCTAGGTTTAGAATCGGTTAAGATATTAGAAAACCCTAACCTCGCTCTGATACCACTTGTAGGACCGAAAGTAACGACCAGAAGGGGGGTGAATGGACGCCTAAAATTTCTTGCTATATTATGACTTAAACCCAACACACAACCAACTTAACCAGACAAACAAAATTAGCAATGCAAATTACTGGTACTATAGTTGTCTAGCCTAAAAATTTCCTGCTGCTGCTCTGATGCCGTGGAGAAGAAAAGCTACAATTTCCTGCCGCCGTGGAAAAATCTCACCAGCAGTCGCAATTCTCAAGCCAATTTATTTCTCCTGTGCTCACGCTTATGGGGCCCCCCACATGGAAAAACAGGCAACGCCTGCGCCATGGTCTTTCCGCCGTGAGAGGAACTGTCGCCGTGGAGTTCACCAAAAGGCGCCGTCACGTCACCTGGGAAAGCCGAACTCTGTCGTGTGCTCGCCGTGGAGAAGGATTTCCTGACGCCTGACACTGTTGCAGATTGCAGATCTTGAAAAACAGTCATCCTATCCCGATGGGGGTAGGGGCCTATTTATAAGCGACTCCTAATACATGAAAAGACTAATTTACCCCTAGTGTAAATTAACACTGACTCTAAAATAAATTCCGAAAATTACTAAAAAATTCTTGGAAAAATCACCTGACTCAAATAAAAATATTCTGAACTTAAAAACTAAATATTAATATCCTAAAAACAAAATAATCATAGGTTGTTAGTTTTGCGCCGAAACTGACAAAGCGTCCACCATCTTTGCACCGGGTACTCGGATTGGGCCGACCCGACCCCGCAGCTTCCTCAGCCCGGCAATCGCTCGCTGCCCGTGTACCTGAGTCAAACCTAGCCAACAGACAAGTGGATCATTTGCCGCTCCTAGCCCATGTACCCGGATTGGGCCAGCCCGACTCTGCGGCTCCTCTGCCCGGCTGTCGCTCGCTGCCCGTGTAAAAGATTATGCTAACAGGTTTAAAGAACTTGAAAGATTAACAAATGAAGAGTTTGTTTATGAGGACTATTCCAAGCCTCTGAATTGGATAATAGCTTGAGATAGTTCGAAGTGTGTATTGAATATCGGAGTATTCGATACCCTTTACAGAGCGAAGAGGGGTATTTATAGATGGAATACATTGGGAAAAGACTCCTTTACCCTCTAATTACAACCGACTTAGAAGATACTATTTAATATTCTTCGTAGGGTTAAAAGAGTAAAAGACTAATCTAATCAGTGAGAAGATAATTCTTCTGTCCTTGCTGGCAATACCCCTTCGGGTAAAGAGGCTCCGAGAGGCTTCGTCACGCCAAAGCTTGGACGGAGGCCTTCACTGTAGAGAGCTCCGAATACAGCGAGGCCTTGATGCTTTTTAGAAGCTTCGAAGACCAAAGCTTCTAACTTCGTTTCTTCTAATTGTGTTGATGTTGAAGCTTCCTTAATTTATGGAGGATGAAATATTTTCCCCAATAATACCCTATATGAATTACATTATAACATAAATATAATTAAAAATACGTAAAATTTGAACCGAGAGTACCTAAAATAATGTATCAAAATGTATAAAAAAATCATATTTATGTTTCTAAGTCCATTTTTAGTTCTTATCCACTAAATTTAAAGAAAATTGAAAAATCTATGTTACGACACTCGATCAACAATATGGAGCTTAATGTTTTTTAATTCTAAAAGACCAAATAAAGTCTGAAAAACCAAACATAAATATTGTGATAAAAATTTGAAAATGTTTCAAGAAAGTTATCATATAGGTCGTTAAGAAACTCGATATTCTCTATGAAGGAATTCAGGGTTGGAGAAGGAATAGGTTACGGTTGAAAGTAAATCGATAGTTCAATCTTTTTTGAACTTGAAACTTTTTTATAATCGAAATACAATATATCTTATTGCATGCAATTTTTTATTTTTCTAGGTATATTTTACATTTTAATTCATTAAAATATGTGAAATTTGAACTGCAAGTAGCTGAAATAATATACCAAAATTTAAATAAAATAATATTCATGTTTTAATCCATTTAGTTCCTATACACTAAATTTAACGAAAATTTTTTAAAAAATGTAGGTTGGAGCACACAATCGACAATGTCGATCTTAATGGTTTTTAATTAAAAAACCAAATAAAGTCCGAAAAATATGAGACTTGTCATGTTGTTATTATATGATACATAGATATTGTGATAAAAATTTGAAATTTTTCAAGAAAGTTATCAAATAGGATGTTAATAAAACTCAAGATTGTCTTGGAAGGAATTAGGGTTTGGAAAATAAATAGGTTATGGTTTAAAGTAAATCGATGGTTAAATCATTTTTGAATGGGAAACTTTCTTTACAATAAGGATACAACATAGCTTATTCCATGTAAAAATTGGGAATTTTTATGGGTAAGTTTTCTATTTATAATTTATTAATTGTGTTTCGCGGATTTAAATTGAAATATGTAAAATTTAAACTGCAAGTGCATGAAATAATACACTAAAATTTATAGAAAAATTGTATTGATATTTTTCAATACATTTAGTTTCTGTCCACTAAATTTAAATTAAATTTGCAAAAATATGAAAATATGAGACTTGTCATATTATTATGATATATATATATGTTATGATAAAAATTTGAAAATGTTTTAAGAAAGTTATCACATAAGATGTTAAGAAACTCGAGATTCTTTTGGAAGGAATTAGAGTTTGAAGAAGGAATATGTTATGGTTGAAAGTAAATCAATGGTAAAATCTTTTTTTAACGTGACACTTTTTTACAATCAAAATACAACATATCTTATTCTATGAAAAAAATTGGTATTTTTCTAGGTAAGTTTGCTATTTTTAATTTATTAATTGTCTTTCTAGGATTTAAATTGAAATATGTGAAATTTGAACAACAATTCCCTGAAATATACACCAAAATTTGTCAAAAATATCGTATTCACATTTTAATCCATTTAGTTCCTATCCACTAAATTTAAAGAAATTTTGAAAAAAAATATAGGTTACAACACTCAATCGGTAATATAAAGCTTAATGATTTTTTTTCTAAAAAAACATGAGACATTTCATGGTGTTACGATATGATACGTAAATGCTATGATAAAAATTTGGTATTTTCTAGGTTAGTTTATTATTTTTAATTTATTAAGTGTGCTACTAGAATTTAAATTGAAATAGGTGAAATTTGAACTGAAGTACCTAAAATAATGAATATTTATAGTCAAGAACTATTGTAATAACTGCTAATTGTTTTGAAAAAATTGTGAAATGATGAAAGTTTAAATACAGATTCATTTCAAGTTAAACTAAGTAAACATTTAAATGTGTATTCATATTCAAATTATTCATTTCATAATTCATATTCGTATTTCAAATTCGTTTCGTTCGATCCCAATCCATCCCTACCGTCCGGGCTGAGCAACTGTTCTGATCGATGGCAGTAGGGATGGATTTGGATCGGATATAGAGGGAAACGAATCCGGATAGTACTATTTTCCATATTTTATTTTGAATACGAATATGAATTCAGATGTTTTCGGATACAAACACAAAACGGATATTTCTAATACGAATACATATTCAGATGTTTACTCGGTTTAACTCGAAATGTTCATTATTTCACAAAATTTCCAAAAATTCAAAGTGTCCAATATACCAAATTGAAATAATAATTAATAAAAAGCAATGATACACAATAAACCATACACAAACTAAGTTTTTAAATAACGCTAGCTAAAATTAATGTATGATAACTTTCTTGAAATATTTTCAAAATTTTATCATAATATATACGTATAATATTATAATATCATGACAAGTCTCATATTTTTCATACTTTATTTGATTTTTTAGAATTAAAAAACCCTTAAGCTCCACATTACCGACAGAGTGGCGTAACATAGATTTTTAAATTTTCCATAAATTTAGTGGATAACAACTAAAAATGGACACAAAATAGTGAATATGATTTTTCTATAAATTTTAGTTCATTATTTTAGGTATTTGCAGTTCAAATTTCACATATTTCAATTTAAATCCTAGAAATGCAATTAATGAGTTAAAAATAGCAAATGGATCTAGAAAAATACAAAACATTTATATAGAATGATATATGTTGTATTTTGATTATAAAAAAAGTTTCAAGTTCAAACAAAGATTTAACCATCAATTTATTTTCATCTATAACCTATTCCTTCTCAAATCTCTAATTTATCTAGAGAGAATCTCAAGTTTCTTAACATCATGTATGATAACTTTATTTAAACATTTTGAAAATTTTATAATAGTATATACATATAATATTATAACACCATGACAAGTATCGTATTTTTAGACTTTATTTGATTTTTTTTAGAATTAAAAAACCCTTAAACTGCACGGTACAAATGGATTGTCATAACATAGATTTTAAAATTTTCTTTAAATTTAGTAGATAAGAACTAAAAATGGACACAAAATAGTTAATATGATTTTTCTATAAATTTTAGTGCATTATTTGAGGTACTTGTTGTTCAAATTTCATAGATTTTAATTTAAATCCTAAAAACACAATTAACGAGTTAAAAATAGCAAATTGATCTAGAAAAATACAAAAAATTTATATAGAATGGGCTCCTCACTCGACGATGAGTCGATGTCACTGAGGGCCGCCATGAAAGCTCTGGAAGTAGCCTTGGCTGCTCTCTTGGCAAACTTGTCTCAGTTCTTCTTGAAGAAGGGCTTCTTGTCCCTCTTCTGGTACCTGTGCTCATTTTCATCTTTCTTTTTCAAATTAGGGAAGTTAGCTTTAATATGAGAAAGATTTCCGCATTCAAAACATCCCCGGAAGCCTCCTCTCCTCTGATCCCGTCTATCATTATAGAATCGGGTGAACTTGTTAACAATGAGAGCAAGCTCCTCATCATCCAAAGTGTCAACTTGCTCTTTGGTGACAAAGACCAAAGAAGACAAGGCAAAACCATCAGCAAAGGCACAAGCGCCTGAAGAACCAGATGCAATACCTCCAGATGAGGTGCTAGTGCCAGAACCATAAACTAGTGCCATGGATGGTGGCAAAGAGTTCCCAAGTCCTTGGCGAGATGCCTTAACAATCTTAGTGGACTTCAGCTTGCTAAAGAGTTCATCACAAGTTAACGTGTCGTAACTTGTGGATTCCTCAATGCTGGATATCTTTATTTTCCATATGCTATGATCAAGAGCATAGAGAAGCTTGATAGCCCTCTCATGATCAGAGTAAGCAAGCATACCCATGGAACGAAGATTACTCACAATGGCATCAAAACGGGAAAACATGGCATCAATAGATTCACCAGGGCTCTGCACAAACATTTGGTACTGTTGATTGTAAGTGCTTTGACGCCTGACCTTGATCCGAGTTGTGCCCTCATGAAACATAGTGAGCGTAGACAAAATCTCCCTAGTAGTTCGAAGATGCTGAACCCTATCGAACTCATTCCAGCTCAAGCTAATGAACGGTATATTTCTAGCCTTGTAGTTAGAAGTATACTGATCCCTCTCAGCCTAAGTAGTGTGAGTCTCAGGGATGGAGTATCGTGAGTCCACAATCTCCTAGATTGCACTTCCTTGGCTTTGTAAATAAGCTTCCATGCGCACCTTCCAGTAAGCAAAATCTGTCCCATCAAACAAAGGGATTTTGCTAACTCTTTCCATGTCGCCTACGGATCACAAAACCGGTTAAGGTCAACTGGTGATCTTAACCTGCTCTGATACCAATTGTAGAACCGAAACAGGCGACTAGAGGGGGGTGAATAGGCGCCTCAACAAATTCTTTCAAATTGGTGGCCTTTTCTAAATACCCAACGCACCTCTCAATGAACAACTGGAAACAAATTAAATATCACAACAAAATTCCAGATAAAGCTAGTGATATCACTCTCTTGTCAGATTTGATATGATGCGATAGTCTGAAAGATCACAAGCACTAAAATTAATCTAGCCTTCAAAATCAACCAATGTTCTAATTGAAAGGACACAAATACACAATGCACAAGGCAGATTAAAACTTCTCATGGATCAAATGACTAATTAAAAAATATTCCACCAAATGACATATAGTTCATCAAGCATGTAAACACCATACACAGATCACAAATAGTTCATTAAGTATGAGATAACATAATATTTAACAAATTTAATCTAGATAAATTAAATGCAGAAATAAAATGTGCTCCAAATTATATCTGTGAATATCCAGTGGGATGCAAAAATAAAGTGCGAGTAGCAAATTAAATAATCACAGAATATTCAGAGATGAAATCTGTAAATGCACACAAATTAGGAAACAAGATTACTGTGTTTGGCGAAAGAACAAATCCGCTTTTGCTTCCATTTCTGCTTCTGCTTCTGGACACCGTCTGTGCCACCGACGAGAGCCGGCTGAGCTTCGCAGCCGATAGCAGCACTGCCTCCCTGTGTCGAACAGGAGCCCGTCGCCAAGCACCCCCTCGTCACACGCTGGACGCCGCCTAGAAGCGCTACAGCGCAGTTCTCCGCCCAAAAACACCACGCCGCCGCCATAGAGAACTCCCCAAGGAACAAACAACGCCACCTGTGCCGCTACTCACCGAAGGATGCGTGTGCGCCTAGCGCCAAGACAGCGTTGCGCCGCCCTAAACTAGAATAGGAGTTTCTACAAAAACCGATGCACAAATCTTTCACAAGAAAACTGGCTAGGAAATCTCACAGAATTAAAAACCAGCAAACATTGGGAAGAAGGAAAATTTCTGGATGAAAGGTAAAGTGAACTCAGATTTTTTTCAATTGGAAGAGTTGGTAGAAACCCTAAGACTAGGGGGCCTTTTATAGGCAATTCAAAAATTGGAAAAGATAAAAACCGAAACCGACAAAGCGCACCGGATCACTGACACATGTCACCAATCCGTGAACTCGACCGCCAGTAAGTCTCTCCCGCTCTCAATCCCTCAAGCCATCTTGTCACTTGCACTGGCCTCCCTTTTGCTGACTTGGTCAACACGCTGTCCCGATCATCTGTCCATCCATGTCTTTCTCTATCTCCACGTATACGTCTGAGATCGTCCTCAACTTCACCCGACATCCTTGATCATCTGGCATCAAGCTCCCTGCTTGACCCCAATCACCCGCTGTTAACAGTTGACTCGCATCTCAACCATGCACAACATGAGACAAGAAAAACATGAATCTCCATGCAAAGCACCCACTGATCCCATCAGTGAACACACATAGGCAAACACACGCCCAAACCCTGAATCAAGCAAACTTGTTAATCACTCATCACAAAGATAAAACCACAGTGCAAACCCCACTTGGTTTCTCAATATTATAACACCACGACAAGTCTCATGTATTTAAGAAATTATTTGATTTTTTAGAATTAAAAAACCCTTAATTCCACATTACCGATGGATGTCATAAAATAGATTTTTTAAAATTTATTTAAATTTAGTGGATAAAATATATAAATGGACACAAAATAATGAATATGATTTTTATATAAATTTTAGTGCATTATTTTAGTTACTTGCATTTCAAAATTCATATATTTCAATTTAAATCATAGAAACACAATTAATGATTTAAAAATAGCAAATGGATCTAAAAAAATAAAAACAATTATATATAATTATTTATGTTGTAAATGGATCTAAAAAATAAAAAATTATACATAATGATTATGTTGTATTCTGATTATAAAAAAGTTCAAGCTCAAACAAAGATTTAGCCATCAATTTATTTTCCGTCATAACCAATTCCTTTTCGAACTTTAATTCCTCTCAAGAGAATCTTAAGTTTCATAACATCATGTATGATAACTTTGTTTAAACATTTTCATACTTTTATCATAGTATCTATGTATAATATTATAACACCATGACAAATATCGTATTTTTTAGACTTTATTTGATTTTTTAAATTAAAAAACCCTTAAGCTCCACATTACAAATGGAGTGTCGTAACATAGATTTTAAAAATTTATTTAACTTTAGTGGATAAGAACTAAAAATGGACACAAAATAGTGAATATTATTTTTATATAAATGTAGTGCATTATTTTAAGTACTTGCAATTCAAATTTCACATATTTCAATTTAAATCCTAGAAACACAATTAATGAGTTAAACATAGAAAATGGATCTATAAAAATACAAAAAAAATTATATAAAATGAGATATGTTGTATTTTGATTATAAAAAAGTTTCAAGTTCAAACAAAGATTTAACCATCAATTTATTTTCAACTATAACCAATTCCTTCTCAAAATTTTAATTCCTCTCAAAAGAATCTAAAGTTTCATAACATTATGTATGATAACTTTCTTAAAACATTTTCAAAATTTTATCATAATATCTAAGTATAATATTATAACACCATGATAAGTCTCATATTTTCAGATTTTATTTGATTTTTTAGAATTAAAAACCCTTAAGCTTACATTTCAAATGGAGTGTCGTAACATATATTTTTAAAATTTCTTTAAATTTAGTGGATAAAAACTAAAAATGGACACAAAATAGTGAATATGATTTTTGTATAAATTTTAGTGCATTATTTTAGGTACTTGCAGTTCAAATTTCACATATTTCAATTTAAATCCTAGAAAATCAATTAATGAGTTAAAAATAGAAAATGCATCCAGAAAAATACAAAATTTTTATATAATATAATTTATGTTATATATTGAGTGTAGAAAAAATTTCAAGCTCAAATAAAGTTACAAATATATTACTGCCGTGTATTGCTAGAGAACCCTCACTAACTTAAGTATCTCATAATTATATAAAAAATAAAAGAATACATATTAATATTCACTAACTTAAGTATTCCATAATTATATAAATAATAAATAAATCATTAATATAATGATGTCATGTTATCTTGAGTCTAAGTTTAATCTGTGTGAAATCCTAAAACGGATATGGATATATCTATTTTCATATCCACATTCAGTAGAAATTCAGATATTCCTTTCCATATCCACATTTGTAAAAAAAATTCGTATATTTTTGAATATCATCTATATTTAATATAGATATAAATACGGATATTCATATTTACAGTTATTCGGAAAATACGGATAATTCGGATATCCATCCTTTGGCGGGCTGGTGGCTGTTGGGTTGCTGCAGCGTTGACCTTAGGGTGAAACGGCCATCCCACGAACCCTCATGTTGAGGCCATTAAAACATTGATTTTTGTTTATGTTTTTTAGTTTAAAAAGAATTTATTTTTACATAAAATTAATAAATTAATTGTTAGAGTTAAACCAAACCTTTCTTTTAAAATAAGAAAAATAATAGTGTAAGACTTTCATAGAATAATAAATTTCTTGATTTATGAATCAAGTTAGATAAAAAATACAAATATTTTTTCTTGGACAACATTAGTGTTAGAAATGATGTTGGAAGTTATGTCAGTCTTCTCAATTACTGATTGACCTTGGTGAGATGACTTAGGTCAGTTTAGAATTATTGTAATTTAATTTATAGAAAAATTAGATTTAATTAGCTTATTATATTATTATAATCTGCACTCTATAGACTATATTAAATAAGCTAGTTTATATTTTTCAACTTATAAAAATAAATTTGTTTAGTGTAATCCTAAGCTCTGAAACAAACATATAGACGCTTTTTAAATTGGTACAGGTGTACTCTATGTTGATGAATAGTTAGCGCAAGGTAACTTTGAATTCTGTATCATTTTATTCTCGTCAGGTTAGTTAGGTTGGTCAACTAGTAGTGGACCCATACTATACAATGATAAATAACAAAAAACAAATGTCGATTAAACAGTTAAATAGTAGTGGGCCCGTGTTACGGAACTGTAAATGACAAAACCTAAATGTTTGTTAGACAGTTAAATAGTAGTGGGCCCGTGCTACGGAACGGTAAATGACAAAAAACAAATGTTTGTTAGACAATTAAATTAGGGAATTTTGATTTGCCAGCGGCAAAGGGGTGGGGGCTGGTGAACGAAGACGTAGCTGCGTGAGGCTGGCGTGGAGGGGCGCGGGGCATCGGGGCCAGCGGCGGAGCCATGCGAGGCAGGGACGAAGGGACTCGGGACGAAGTGGGGCCTCGAAGGGTGCCTCAGTGCTTGGAATTCCGCTTTGTGGCTTATCAAGGAAGTGTGGTTACGATCTGTTATTCATTTATGCGAAGTACAAAATTAATCGCGCATACACCTCGTTTATTATTTTTGCAAGGTACTGAATTAATCTCGTTCATATGACGAAGCACAATACAATTATGAAGTATACTTGTACACCTCGAGGCAACACTACGAGAAAGCATTATCTAAACTGTTGATAGCAAAAAATGGCATCAATGGTTGAGATTGTCAAAATATCAATTTTGGTGATTTGGGCCAAAAATACACATGTCCGGGGTCAGGCCGAAGCCCTACAGGGCCGAAGGTCCATTGGGCTATGGGCTGCAAAAGCCTATGGCCAGCCCACGGCCTTTGGCCAGGAAGCCTTTGGAGGCCCACGCCGCCGAAGCTTCAGCACGAGGAGCAGGCTTCGACGGGCCTGGTCGAAGCCCACTTCGGCAGAGACAGAGTTGAATAGAATTCTGGCTAAGTTTTTATCTCTATCCAAGCCGAATTATAGCAGATTAGATTACAAGTTTGGCCCTATAAATAGAGAGGCGAGGCTAGCTTAGAGGGCCCCCCAACACAAATCGAACACAAAGCCCTAGCTTTGATCGCATTTATTTACCTTTACTTTTATGTACCTCTTCGTGGGTTTGCTTGGAAGCCCTCCGCCGGACACTTCGGAACAGTGGTAATCCTTGTTACTTCCCTTGTGAAGTATCCGTTAATCTACGTAATAGATTGCTATCGCCTTGTTACTTCACTTGTGAAGTATCCGCTAATCTGCGTAACAGATTGCTACCTTCGCTACTAGTGCAACACTTAGCAAAATTCGGTCCTCAGACCGAATTAGTACTTCGAATCCTCTCTGTTGCAGGTTTTCACGTTCGGAGCTACTTCGCCGGAGGTGTCTGGAGCCGAGAGATCGGTTTCGGAGGTTGCCAGAATACCCTTCGTCGGGACTTCTGCTTCGACCGCATTCTTCGCCAGCACGCTTCATCACGATAGGCTTCGCCACGTTCGTGCTCCGCTCAGGACGAAGTCACGCCCGCGCGCAGCGTTTGAGTCATTATTTTGTACCTCGTTGTATCAGGGACTTCACGCCAAACTCCACCGTTCGGAGGTGATTGTCGCGTCTAGATCTGTTCAGAGTTCATCTTTGACTAGATCAGTCCGAACGCCGAAGGTACCCTTCGACGGGACACTTCGCACCAGACGCCGAAGGTATACTTCGGCGACCCCCTTCACACCATACTTTGAAGCAGACAGGCTCCGACCGGTTTGTTGATTTTATTCTGTTTAATATATTTCTTTCGGCTAATTAGATTATTTTGTGTGATCTGATTGCCTGGAAACTCCACCCCCTTACCACGGCTAAGGGTAGTCGGAACATGACGTCGATGTTGTGTTACGCTTAGGCCTGTCCCTAAGTATCCACACACTTTTGGATCGTCGAACTGACCCAAGTGCGGGGCACGTTTTCGTGTCAACACACTTTTTGGCGACTCCGCTGGGGATAAGCTACGCCAACATGACAAGTACATCTACATCGGCCACTGGTACATCTACATCGACTACTACGTCTACACCACCGATGGACACAATAGGAGACGCGGATATCGACAATCGCAACATGTTGACACCTACGCTTGAAGATATCCGCGCTGAAGACCGAGCAGAGATCGAGGCGAAGTTGAAGGCACTCCAAGACGTGATGCTTGGGGGCTATGTTAAGACACGTACAAGCTTCATCAAGCGTGACATCGTCACCCTCGACCTTGCTCAGGTCTAGGTAACACCTGTATCGCCTCGTTTATCTTCTTTAGAGATTGAGCAAAAAATAGCCGCATCAGTAGATCAAGCCGTTAGCGCTTCGCTAGCCAACCGTTTAGATTCGACAGTCAGCTCCCAAGTAGAGGCAACTCTTAGAAGGTTCGGCTTTACTAAGGCCATACCCCCGGTTCCTATTGCTAGTACACCTCCGGTAAACCACATGTATGGTAGAACTGACGGCAGCACTAGCACGACCATGATGCCTCTGGCCTCAACACTTATGGTCGAGACTAATCATTACACTTACGGTCAAACTAGCACTGTGTACCATGCACCACCACCTGCACCGGTACCCTCGCTGCCCGCACCACATGCGCAGGCACCCGGACACGAGCACATCATACAGATATTGCGTAGGGAAGAGGCCCATGGCCAACACGCTGATATCCCACCGTGTGTCGCGCCCCCACATGAGAGGCACGCACAGGCGACATGCCAAGATGACATAGAGGAGCAGGTCCGCGCACTATTTAGAGAGTGTGTCGGCTTCGTGCCCAAGGGACGGGTTAGGGTTTACCGTAAGCCATACCCCGACCATCTCGATACAATACCCTACCCCCGTGGCTATAGAATCCCTGAATTCACTAAGTTCGACGACGAGGGTAGCAAAACCACACTAGAGCACGTTAGTCAATTTTTGGCACAATGTGGAGAAGTTAGCGGGATAGATGCCCTAAAATTTAGACTATTTTCTCTCTCGCTATCCGGCACCACTTTCACTTGGTTTTCGGTGCTCCCGCCGAACTCCATTCAGACGTGGGATGATTTAGAGCGGAAATTCCATGATTACTTTTACACGGGTGAGACAGAACTTAGGCTTTAACACTTTACATCGGTTAAGCAGAAATCTAACGAGAATGCCTCTGAGTACATCAAGCATTTTAGGGATACTAGAAACCAATGTTTTAGCCTTAATATCTCGCGTTCCGAGATTAATGAAAGGTTAGACAACCAGAACTTTTTAGAAGTTAGCCAAGTTTTATAGCAAGCTCTAGTCCAAGAAGGCCGAACCAAAGATAAAAAGTTGATTAAGGCGTTTAACAAGCCTAGGGCTGAAATCCACATCATGGAACGCTCTGACGAGGAGGAATCAGAAGAAGAGGATTCGGCCGACATGTACGCGGCCGAATGGGTTTGGAAAGCTAAGAGTAAACCTATCACTTGCTCCGAGTTATGACCATCTCCCACAAGGAATCGGCCTAGTGAGGTCAAGTAATCATTCGATATAACCAAGTGTGATAAAATATTTGATTTTCTCTTAAAAAATCAGCTTCTTATGTTACCTAAAGGTCAAGTCATTCCATCTGCCGATGAGTTGAAGAAACATCCATACTGTAAGTGGCATGATTCACACCCACATAACACTAATGACTGCAATGTTTTTCGATGGCAGGTTCAATCGGCCATAGAAGAAGGACGATTGAAGATAGACCATAATCCAAAGATGAAGTTGGACAAAGATCCTTTTCCCGTCAACGCCGTCGACCTCGGCGAGAAGAAGGTATTGATTTGGCCAGATCAGGCCGAGTCGACAAAGGGAAGGATGTAATCGTTGGAGAGCCGCGCACTCGCACGCTCATACCAAAGAACCCTGAGGTAGGAGTGTGGAAATAGAACATTAACACCCCTTCGGCTAAGTGTCGCAAGAGGCCGAAGGTAACGTACAATATGTTGTTAAACAAGCATCAAAGAAAAGCCAAGGAAGCAGGTCCTCACACTAAAAAGCTAAAGCAGCTGAAGGGTCCAAGACTCTCGGAGGGTAGCATCGGACCGAAGCAGCCGAACCCTCCGCATAGTGGCTTCGGGCCACGGTGGCTTGACACTCCGCACGGTGGCTTCGAGCCTCAATGGCCGAACCCCCCGTACAGTAGCTTCAGCCCCCAATGGCTGAACCCCGCACCATTTTGGACTTCTCCGACAAGAGGCTTCGGCCCGCATTGGCCAAACGTGCCTCCGGACTGGCCGGACCCTTCGCTAATATGGTCTGAGACGCCATCGACTCTGCCTAACCCCTCTCTGGGTAACAGGTTCAGCTCTCAGTGGGCGAGGCCACTGGAGCCGCCGATGCCTCCGCCGTACAACTGGGCAGGAACCCCGTGGGCTCCGTACGTATCCGGGTCGGAGTACCCTCCACAACTTAACACTATGCCTTGTTTTCCTTCGGAGTATTACAGATGGCAGGGACGAACAGATGCAGCGAAGGCCCCTCCGAGCGCAGGGTGCACAAGGCCAAAGGATGTAGTACCACTTTGGCTAGAGTTGATAGGAGCCGGGCAGTAGCACCCGGCACTAAGCCGCAACCATCTTGGGCACCTCCAGGCATGTCCAAATCACAGAAGAGACGTCTACAATGACTACGAGCACAGGAGATGCGCGAGAAGAAAGTCGAGGATGAGTGCGATGCTATCTTCAAGGAAATCCGCCCTCGGCCAGCTACAAGACAGGTATGGAGGATAAAGCCGGCTGAGATAACCAACCCGGCTCCTAGTCCGAGTGACGACAATGATGACATGCTCGACGACGATTACTCGCTCGTCTCCGAGGGGCCCACACCCCAGGCGATGGACATCAACATCGTCACGCTGCCCGCCGAGTTCGCCCTACCGCAGGACGAGGCCGAGGTCGCTCAATTGAACCTCGGCCCGCGCAATGCCATCTTCGAGAAGCCTAAGGACTCGGCTCACCATCTGAAGCCTCCCTACATTAGAGGTCACATTGATGGAAAGCCGATTTCCCAAATGCTCATCGATGACGGCGCCACTGTCAACCTAATGTCGTACTCGTTATTGAAGAAACTTGGCAGGGACGAGGATGATCTGAAGAAGACTAACTTGTGTAGGACCGAAAGTAGCGACCAGAGGGGGGGTGAATGGGCGCCTTAAAAAATTCTTTCGAATTCAATGGCCTGTTCCCAATACTCAACGCACCTCAAAAGACTAAGCAGCAGAAAATAAACAGAAGGCCTAAGTCTAAGGGTATCTAACCTAGAAGCAACAGATGTTAAACAGAGAACTATTAGTGAAATGCAACTAGGCAGATGAACAATGTGAAATAGGCCTAAACTTCCCAATGAAATGATCTAAGAATATGCAAGGTGAAATGAGAAGTTACTGTCCAAATTTGTCTCCTGTTCGGAACTTGGCGAAGCCTGCTTCGCCCGTCGAGGTCTGCTTCGGAGATGATTGACGAAGCCTGCTTCGCTGGTCGAAGCCTGCTTCAGAGGTTGGTGACGAAGCCTGCTTCGGAGGTCAGTTGCGAAGCATGTCGAAGATGCCGAAGGTGTTTTGATCTAGCCTAGTTCGAAGTGACAGGAAGCGAAGTATGCTTCGAAGCGAAGTATGACAATGCCGGAGCCTGGTTCGAAGTATGTACTTCGAAGACAAGGCTTCGAACACAGCTTCGAACCGAATGCTTCGAAGAAAAACCTTCGAACAGAAAACTTCGAATGCAACCCACAGACAGACTTCCTTCGAACAAAGAAGCGAAGCCTGTCACACGACAGAAACTCCAAATTCGAAGCCTATACTCTACCTTCGGAAGGAGCAAGCTTCGAAGAGAGTAGCGAAGACTGACACGCCACAAAGAAACCAAAAGCGAAGCCTAGCAGAAAGACAAGCTTTGAAGCCAACTTCGAAACCTAGCGAAGTGTGGACTTCGAACAGATAGGGCCGGAGTACCTTCGCAACATCGTTCGAAGTATGCGATGTTGTCCGTTCAGTAAATACTTCGAAGCTAGCAACTTAGGACACAAAAACCGAAGTTCGAAGTTTGAACGAAGCCTTTGAAGATGTTAGATCGAAGCCTGCCTCACGGAGCTGAGGGGCTTCGAACAGAGAAGGGCTTCGCCAGAAACACAGCCAGAAAAGGTGATAGAGCCTATCAGCTTCAATCAAAAAGCTGTGCAGTAGAAGGTAAAAAGCTGCACAGAACACTGTAGCTGCAGTAAAGCAGTACTACTTGCAACAGCAAGAACTAGTACTACTAGCATGAAGAACACACCCAGCCGAAGCTTCCGAAGCCTCAAAAATCATGGGAAAACTTGCGATGCTAATGAAATGTAGCCATTAAAACTTTGCAGATGCTGCACACAACGGAATAGAGCCTTCACTGCAACATTAAATGCAAGGCAATAAAACAGGGGCAAAAACTCCCTGGCGGCGCAAGCAAGAACAGGAGAAGAGAGAGGCAAGGCAAGAGACAAAAAGTGACCCAATAGAGTGGAATTGATTTCAGCCAAAAGGGTAGTCCAAACCCTAGGGATTGGGGTCCTATTTATAGGCTCCCAACACTAGGAATATTCTACCTGCCCCTTAGGGTTTTTACAGACGCAAGAATAAAGGAAAAGACTCTACTGCCCTTAGGAATTTCTACAGACACGACTGACTGACTGTGGGCCTAGAGATACAGATGACTTATCCGGAAGCTAAGTTTTCGTAGCGACTACGGCTTCTCTTCTGGACAGTCGGATACAAGATCGACGGTTGTCAGTTTTGCGCCGAAACTGACAAAGCCTCCACCGACTTTGCACCAGGTACCCGGATTGGGCTGGCCCGATTCCGCAGCTCTCTCAGCCCGGCAATCACTCACCACCCGTGTACCTGAGTCAACCCTGGTCAATAGCCAGTGGGTCTTCTACTGCTTCTGGCCCATGCACCCGGATTGGGCTAGCCTGACTTCGCAGCCTCCTCTGCCCGACAGTCGCTCGCTGCCCGTGTACCTGAGTCACACGCGGCCCATGAAACAACAGATCTCTTCTTCTTCTGTCCTCTTTGACTATCGTTGACAATGACTCATCACTTCTGGAGCCATGAGGCCCACACTATTCAGCATGGCTCCTCAATCTCCCCCTTGATGAGTGCATTGTCAACACTCCTCTTCTTCAGCTCTTCAGCACCTGCGAACAAAAGTGGAAACACGAAAACAAAACACAAGAAAACAAAGAAGAAGAAAATAAGGTAAAAAGTTTAACCCTAATGACCAAAAGCCGAACAGAAGCAAGAAGCGGTCATTATGGTTAACCAAAACATAAAAGCTCAAAATGAGTGCGATTTCAGAACAACAAGGATATCAACAAGGATAAGAACAAGCGAGACAGAAACTCCCCCTTAAACTCTAATCCAAATTTTCTCCCCCTTGTTGACAAGTGAACTCATCAAGCACTCAATAGAGACACAGACTCCCCCTGAAATGCAACTCCCTCTCAAAATATGCAATGAATGCAACTGGGGTGCAGGTGAAGTGTAGAAAGCATGCTTCTCAAATATGATTGACTGCGATTACAGCATCTAACAAGCATAGCATAAGAGATACTGTCTAAGACACATGGCATGATCAGTGCAACAGATGATATCGAAAGAAAGTCATTAGCACGCATTTTTCAGTTTTGACAAACAAAGGCATCACCACATTTTCCAGTTAACAAGCAAGGTAAAGCATGAGATGCAGAAGCTAACTGATATCTACCAGGATAAGCATTGTCCAAAACAAAAGTGCTTCAGCGAACTAAGTCAGAAACTAGCTACAAGTCATGTAACAGATAGCAAGAACATTCAGCCTACGCATGCTAGTTACCAGAAGCAATGGTGATCATTTTTCAATTTTAAAGCATAAAAGTCATGCATATGACAGATACCAGACATATCAAGTGAACTGAACCAGAGCATGATCATTGACAAGTAATCAAAAGCATGTACCAGCTAGATTAAGTAAAGCAGTTCAATCATATAACAGAAGCAGGCTCATATGTGTGATATGTGAATATGTATGATATGAACACACACAAAAAAACTCAAGAAAAGAGTAAAGAAGAAAGAACACTGACGCAAAATATCCTAGAAAGGATACACAACACCCAAATCCCCTCGTAAACGCTCAAATGAAGACTGATCTAGGGGTTTGGTGAAAATATCAGCCAACTGATGATGGGTATCAACATGAACAAGGTCAATGACACCTTTCTCATATTGATCCCGCAAGAAGTGAAAGCGCACATCAATATGTTTGGTTTTTGAATGGAGACACGGGTTTTTCCCTACACTAATAGCACTGGTGCTGTCACAAAACAATGGAACTCTGGTAGGAAAGAACAACCCAAAATCTCGTAAAGTGGAAATCATCCAAACCAATTATGAGCAGCAGCTAGCAGCAGCTACGTACTCAGCCTCTGTGGTCGAAAGAGCAACTCCAGATTGCTTTCGAGAAGACCAAGAGACAAGAGAAGAACCAAGAAACTGGCAAGTACCGGAAGTCGACTTGCGATCCAATCGTCACCCACCAAAGTCGGCATCCGAAAAGCCAGATAAATCGAGAGAAGATGATGCTGAATAGTAATGACTGAGATCGGCGCATAAGTGAGATACCTGAAGATGCGCTTGACAGCCTGCCGATGAGACGCGCGTGGTGAAGACTGGAAACGCGCGCAAAGTCCCACGACGAACTGTATGTCCGGTCTTGTTGCCGTCAAGTACAACAGCGAACCGATCATCCTTCGAAACTCCCTTTCATTTACCTTGACGCCGCTCTCATCCTTGTCCAGACCCCCAGAAGTGCCCATCGGGGTCATCTGCGGCTTCAATTCACCACCAAAGTCAAATTTCTTAAGCATATCACGAGTGTACTTACCTTGGTGGATGAAGGTGCCGTCCTTGGTCTGCTTGATCTGGAGCCCTAAGAAGTACTTGAGCTCACCCATGAGGCTCATCTCAAACTCACTGTGCATCTGCTCAGAAAACTTGGACACAAGATCATTAGTAGTACCGCCAAAAATAATATTGTCCACGTAAATCTGAGCAACTAAAAATTCTGAAGCATCTCTGAGCAAGAAAAGAGTTTTGTCCACAGAACCCATCACAAAACCCTTCCCCAACAAAAATTGCTTCAACCGGTCATACCAAGCCCTGGGGGCTTGCTTCAACCCGTATAAAGCTTTGTGCAACTTAAAAACATGTCAAGGAAACTTAGGGTTCTCAAAACCGGGGGGTTGCCTAACATAGACCTCCTCTTCTATGTACCCATTCAGAAAAGCACTCTTAACATCCATTTGAAAAAGCTTAAAACCCTTCGAAACGGCAAAAGCTAGAAGAATACGAATGGACTCAAGACGGGCAACAGGAGCGAAGGTTTCTTCAAAGTCAATACCTTCCTTCTGGCAATAACCCTGGGCAACTAGTCGAGCCTTGTTGCGCACCACAACCCCATCTTCACCTTGTTTGTTCTTGAATACCCACTTGGTGCCTATGGGGTTGCATCCTGGTGGCGGCTCAACTAGTGTCCAAACCCGATTACGGACAAAATTCTCAAGCTCTTCTTGCATAGCATTAATCCAATTTGAATCAAAAAGAGCATGAGAAATGTCTCTGGGCTCAAAAGATGCAACAAACGCAGATTCAGCAAACACAGCAAGAGAGGCAGAAGAACGCAAAGTTCTCTCAGTCAAATCACCAATGATGAGCTCTGAGGGATGGTCACGCTGAACTGCTCGGGTTCTCTGGTGATCTGAAGTCACCTCACCGGAGTCAGCAGCAGGCACCTCTGGACTTGACTAAGGGGGCTCGATCGAAGTGGAAGAAGTGATCAGTGGTCCGCCCTCATCATCAGTCGAAGTCTCAGGCGGTGTGGGCTCTGCGGGAGATGCAGAAGGCCCACCCTCATCAGTAGCTGGAGTATCCTCATCTTCCTCGAAGATGGACTCTCCGAGCTCATCATCACCAGAAACCTCAAAAGAAGGAGTCAAAGAAGGCAAGGACTCATCAAATGAAACCTCACAAGTCTCGACAAGCAGCTGGGATTCGAGGTTCCAAACACGGAAGCCTCGAGAATGCAATGCATAACCAAGAAAAACACCATCCCAGCAACGAGACTCAAACTTGTCCAAATGCCCTCCCTTCTTGAGCACAAAGCACTTGCAGCCAAACGCTCGCAAGTGGCTCACCTTGGGCTGTCTGCCAAACCGTAACTCATATGAGGTCTTACCTAGGTAAGCTCTAAGAAAAATGCGGTTGGCCAGATAGCAAGCCGTGTTCATGGCTTCAGCCCAAAAACGCCTAGGAGTCCTATGCTCATCGAGCATCGTCCTGGCCATCTCGACTAGCGTGCGGTTCTTTCGTTCCACAACGCCGTTCTGTGGGGGAGTGTAAGGAGAAGAAAACTGATGGTCCAGACCCTGATCACTACAGAAGCTGACGAACTGAGAGTTCTTGAACTCAGAGCCGTTGTCGGAGCGAATTGCTCGCATCCGACCATTGTTCTCATTCTTCAGCTTCAAAATCAGGTCATGAACAAACTGAAACGTTTCATCCTTAGACTCCAAAAAGAACACCCACGAGAATCGAGAAAAGTCGTCAACAATCACAAGTGCATACCACTTCCCACCAACTGAGCGTACCCGAGCAGGACCTACAGTGTCCAAATGTAAAAGCTCACCCGGATACGAAGTCATCACCTGAGTCACAGGTGAGTGAGAAGCGGCAACCATTTTCCCATGACGACAGGGATGACAAACTAGATCCTTCTCCATCTTAAGCTTGGGCAATCCTCGGATGAGGTCCATAGAGCTTAACCTGACTAGCAGATCAAAACTCAAGTGACCTAACCTCCTATGCCACTTCCAGAGCTCAGAAGAAGATCCAGCAATCAAACAGCGAGAAGGGCCAAAAGAACTAGAGAAGTCAATTCGAAAAACTTTACCGAAAGGTAAAATCTGACAAACCAAAGACCCTCTAGAATCAACCACAGAAGAATTACCCTTCTTAAAACGCACTTCCAAACCATCCTCAAGAAGTTGCGAAACGGAAATCAAGTTGAAGTTCAAATTTTTAACCAAAGCAACATTCTTTAAAGAGAAATGATCTGAAATGCGAATTGAGCCTATGCCACTTACTTTCCCTTGACCGTTGTTCCCGAATGTGATGTACTCTTTGGAGCTCGGGGGAGTGAGACTGGAGAACCATCTGCGATGTCCCGTCATGTGGCGAGAGCATCCTGAGTCCATGATCCAAACATCCTCCAGTCCTCGGTCCTGCACAATCAGTGACTGTAAGTGGGAACAAATGGTCCGGCACCAGGTTTAGCAAAAGAGCTAAACCAGTGTCGAGCCATTTGCTCAAAAGATGGAAAGTGAAAACCATCAAAAGAGTTTGGACCAAAACGCGGCTCAAAACGCGGTCCTCGGTTCTGCCTAACCCTGCGGCCACGAGGTCCAGAACCGTAGCCAACACGGTCTGGAACTCTGCCGGAACGGACACCACCAACTGGAGCACGGGCAAGAAAGTCGTCTCCTCTACCACCACCTACACGACGCGGCCTGGCCTCCAGCCTCTCCCCGCGTCGAGGAACTCTCAGTCTACCACCCTGCTGGTAGAACTGATCCTGACCACCACGAGCACGCTCTGCTCTCTCAACCCGCTTCCTCCTGAAGCAAAACTCCGCAAGATGCCCGTCTCTTTGACAGTACTCACAATGATAGGTAGGCTTCTTGGGATGTGGTTGAGGCTTGGGTTGTTTGGGCTTAGTGGTGATTGGTGTTGTCTTCTTGGGCTGAGAGGGTCCAGGAAGAGAGTCTAGAGAAGTGTGAAGGTGTTTGGGCTTTGGAACCCAGATGGGTTTCTTGGGTGGAGCTTTTGGTGGTTCATGAATCACTCCATCCTTGGGCTGACAAGCCTGGGAGGACTCAGTGGAGTGAGTCTTAGGGTATCTCTGCTCAGGAGTCATTTTACTCCACTCCACTGCCCGACTAATGGCACTCTCAAAGTCAGCCTTGGTGTAGGTGTAACCTACCCCAAACCCATCCTGCCTCTTGAACTGCTGGATCATCATGCCAATCTGTGGCTCTCTGGCACTGATCCAACTCAGGATAGAACGGAGGTAAAAGTTCTCATTCTGAGAATCTGCTAGCTCCTCTCTCAAGGAAGCTAGAACCTCCACCAGAGACAAGCTGGTCTCACACTCACTCTCTACTTGAACAGACTTTTCGGCTTTCAGCTTGATTAACTCCATTCTAAGAGACAGACAGTTCTCACAGACAGTGGGTGGAACTGACAGTGTCTCAAGCTCTAGCCTAGTATGGGCAAGCTCAGCTCTCAACCTCTCCAAGTCACCCAAATGTTCATTACCCTTGGATTTCAGCTCAGCTAAGGCAGCTAGATGAGATGGGCAATCAACACAGGGTGCGACGACAGTGGCTTGAGCATCTTTCAGCTCCAGCTGAGCGCTTTCAAGCTCAGTGGCCAAAGCGTCCCTCTCATCAACCCTTTCTGTGTACCTGGACTTCAGAGTCGACAGGTCACACAGAAGCACCTCACACTTCGGGCACTCACTGCTATCACCCAAGCAAGGGGAAGAAGATAGACTCTCAATTCTGCCGTTGGCCACGGCAAGCTCACTCTCTAACTCATCTATCCTCTTCTTAGCCCCCCTAAGCAGTTTTTCCCGATATTTCAACTCCTGACGATTACTTTCAAGTAAATCAACGATTTCGCGCTCGTAAGATGATACCTTGTTATCGTCATCGTCGGAGTCATCGGAGGAGCTATTTTCTTCCCTATCCCCAAGAGCCATTGAGCAGAAGCTCTTGCGGGACCTTCGGCGCTGGTGTGAGCGGCTCTTCGGCTTGTCTCCGAAGGCCATGAAGCAGAGGCCCGCCGGATCGTCCTTGTCCTTCCCCTTTCTGATGGCGATCTCCTCATCGCTTGAGCTCGATGAAGAGGAAGAAGACGTGGCCTGCTTGGAGTAGCTCTTCTCCATCTCAGCGAAGAAGGCCTTGTCGCGCTTCTTGTTCTCTCGCCGGTAGTCCTTCAGGGCCTTTCTGAAGAATCTGGTCTTTGGCTTGCCCTTGTTGAAGGAGGAGTTGTCGTGCTTGCCGGAGTCGTGGAAGCTACCACCGGTGCCCTTCTTGTGTCCATTGCGCTTGGGGCAGTCGGCGATGAAGTGTCCTGGATCACCACACTCAAAGCATCCGGATTTTGTGTCGTGTCTTTTGAACATTCTCTTATCATAGACACGACGCACCCGGTTGTTAAACAGACACAAATCATCATCTCCCAATAACTCTAGCTGGTCCTCAGTGATAGACATCAAAGAAAACCCAACACAACTCATAGAAGAGGGATCAACAGAAGGTGTAGCAAGGGCCAGAGATTTTGATCCAGAACCAGTGAGATTTGATCTCAGCTGGATATCTACCTCAGTGGCCTTCAGCTTGCTAAACAACTCAGAAATGGTCAAGGTATCATAAGAAGTGCTCTCAACGATAGAGGATACCTTGATCTCCCAGATCTTTGGGTCCAAGGTATGGAGAACCTTGAGCGCCTGCTCGTGATCTGAGACTAGCTGAGCACCGTCAGCCTTGTTGTCTCGAAGCTTGTTTATGATCGACTGAAAATGACCAAACAAAGCCTCAACAGATTCACCCGACTTCTGTGTGAAATTTTCATATTCACGCCGGTAGGTCTGATAGAGCCGAGCCTTGACCTGAGCTGTTCCCTCATGGTGTGCCTTGAGGGTAGCCCAGATCTCTCTTGCAGTGGAGAGATGGCTGACACGCTCAAATTCAGTGGGACCTAAACCAGAAAAGAGTATGTTCACAGCCTTACTTTTGCTCAGATGCTGAGCAATGATACCAGCAGTACCATGCTCAGCGACTGGCAAAATGACAAACGTGGTGTGAACGCAAATGTCCCATATGTCCGAGCCCTGGCTCATGAGATAGGCTCGCATGCGAGTCTTCCAATAATTATAGCCATAGGCTTCCAAGGACGGGACCTTGCCAGGAGACGTCATGGTCACTACTGGGGTTTAGAACCGGTTAAGGTATGGAAAAACCCTAACCTCGCTCTGATACCACTTGTAGGACCGAAAGTAGCGACCAGAGGGGGGTGAATGGGCGCCTTAAAAAATTCTTTCGAATTCAATGGCTTGTTCCCAATACTCAACGCACCTCAAAAGACTAAGCAGCAGAAAATAAACATAAGGCCTAAGTCTAAGGGTATCTAACCTAGAAGCAACAGATGTTAAACAGAGAACTATTAGTGAAATGCAACTAGGCAGATGAACACTGTGAAATAGGCCTAAACTTCCCAATGAAATGATCTAAGAATATGCAAGGTGAAATGAGAAGTTACTGTCCAAATTTGTCTCCTGTTCGGAACTTGGCGAAGCCTGCTTCGCCCGTCGAGGTCTGCTTCGGAGATGATTGACGAAGACTGCTTCGCTGGTCGAAGCCTGCTTCGGAGGTTGGTGACGAAGCCTGCTTCGGAGGTCAGTTGCGAAGCATGTCGAAGATGCCGAAGGTGTTTTGATCTAGCCTAGTTCGAAGTGACAGGAAGCGAAGTATGCTTCGAAGCGAAGTATGACAATGCTGGAGCCTGGTTCGAAGTATGTACTTCGAAGACAAGGCTTTGAACACAGCTTCGAACCGAATGCTTCGAAGCAAAACCTTCGAACAGAAAACTTCGAATGCAACCCACAGACGGACTTCCTTCGAACAAAGAAGCGAAGCCTGTCACACGACAGAAACTCCAAATTCGAAGCCTATACTCTACCTTCGGAAGGAGCAAGCTTCGAAGAGAGTAGCGAAGACTGACAGGCCACAAAGAAACCAAAAGCGAAGCCTAGCAGAAAGACAAGCTTTGAAGCCAACTTCGAAACCTAGCGAAGTGTGGACTTCGAACAGATAGGGCCGGAGTACCTTCGCAACGTTGTTCGAAGTATGAGATGCTGTCCGTTCAGAAAATACTTCGAAGCTAGCAACTCAGGACACAAAAACCGAAGTTCGAAGTTTGAACGAAGCCTTTGAAGATGTTAGATCGAAGCCTGCCTCACGGAGCTGAGGGGCTTCGAAAAGAGAAGGGCTTCGCCAGAAACACAGCCAGAAAAGGTGATAGAGCTTGTCAGCTTCGATCAAAAAGCTGTGCAGTAGAAGGTAAAAAGCTGCACAGAACACTGTAGCTGCAGTAAAGCAGTACTACTTGCAACAGCAAGAACTAGTACTACTAGAATGAAGAACACACCCAGCCAAAGCTTCCGAAGCCTCAAAAATCATGGGAAAACTTGCGATGCTAATGAAATGTAGCCATTAAAACTTTGCAGATGCTGCACACAACGGAATAGAGCCTTCACTGCAACATTAAATGCAAGGCAATAAAACAGGTGCAAAAACTCCCTGGCGGCGCAAGCAAGAACAGGAGAAGAGAGAGGCAAGGCAAGAGACAAAAAGTGACCCAATAGAGTGGAATTGATTTCAGCCAAAAGGGTAGTCCAAACCCTAGGGATTGGGGTCCTATTTATAGGCTCCCAACACTAGGAATATTCTACCTGCCCCTTAGGGTTTTTACAGACGCAAGAATAAAGGAAAAGACTCTACTGCCCTTAGGAATTTCTACAGACACGACTGACTGACTGTGGGCCTAGAGATACAGATGACTTATCCGGAAGCTAAGTTTTCGTAGCGACTACGGCTTCTCTTCTGGACAGTCGGATACAAGATCGACGGTTGTCAGTTTTGCGCCGAAACTGACAAAGCCTCCACCGACTTTGCACCAGGTACCCGGATTGGGCTGGCCCGATTCCGCAGCTCTCTCAGCCCGGCAATCACTCACCGCCCGTGTACCTGAGTCAACCCTGGTCAACAGCCCAGTGGGTCTTCTACTTCTTCTGGCCCATGCACCCGGATTGGGCCAGCCTGACTTCGCAGCCTCCTCTGCCCGACAGTCGCTCGCCGCCCGTGTACCTGAGTCACACGCGGCCCATGAAACAGCAGATCTCTTCTTCTTCTGTCCTCTTTGACTATCGTTGACAATGACTCATCACTTCTGGAGCCATGAGGCCCACGCTATTCAGCATGGCTCCTCAACTTGATGCTCAATGGCTTCAACGGCGATAGCTTCGAGGCAAAGGGCATACTTTCCATGGTGTTTACGGTGGGCAACAAGACATTGCCAACAACATATTTCATCGTCGATGTACAAGGTAACTACAGTGTGCTACTCGGGCGCGACTGGATTCACGTGAATTGCTACATTCCTTCTACTCTACACCAGTGCCTAATGAAGTGGGACGGCGACGAGGTAGAGGTCATTCCCGCGGATACTTCAGCCCAAGTAGCATTGGCCGATGTATTGGTTGACGCTGTCCATAACAAAGTAGAGTGTCTGTCAGGTAGAGATCATTCGGATTACGATTTTGTTAGCGTATCCGGAGGGCATTTTGTACCAGTGTCTGTAAAGCTGGCTGGTGTAGCACGGTTGTTTTTGTATTAATAGTCATGTCTAGAAGAGTAATCTAGAGTGGCTAAAGTCTCGTGTGGAGCAGTATCGGTCCAGTAAAGACAGTATTGCCAAGGCAATCAGGGACTTTAGCAAAGTAGAGAAATTAGGGCAAGGTTTTGCGTCGGCCGATCCCTTGGAGGAAGTTGACACAGGTGATGGTATGTCGATTGTTTCGCATGGGAGTATAGCGAGATGCCAGGACTAAGCCGTGAGCTCGTGGAGCATCGGCTACCTATCAAGTCCAGATTTAGGCCTTATAAGCAGCCTCCTCATCGCTTTAACTCGGCCGTCTACAACCGAGTTAAAGAAGAAGTAGAGCGACTACTCAAGGCTGAATTTATTAGGCCATGAAGGTACGCGGAATGGGTTGCTAACATTGTGCATGTAGAGAAGAAAGGGAGCGGTAAGATACAGGTATGTATTGATTTCAGAGATCTGAATAGAGCCACTCTGAAAGATGAGTATCCAATGCCGATAGCCGACATGCTGATCAACGATGCATCAGGACACAAGGTACTGAGTTTTCTTGATGGCAATGCTAGTTATAATCAAATCTTTATGGCCGAAGAGGACGTCTACAAGACTGCCTTTTGATGCCCTGGTTTTGTCGGTTTATTCAAGTGGGTCGTTATGACTTTTGGTTTGAAGAATGCTGGCGCCACGTATCAACGCGCTATGAACTTAATCTTTCATGACTTGCTAGGGGTTATGTTAGAAGTTTACATCGATGATGTTGTAGTCAAATCGTACGCTATGGAAAACCATTTAGCCGATTTGAAGGTTGTTTTTGATAGAATGCGACATTATGGTTTGAAAATGAACCCACTCAAGTGTGCTTTTGGTGTGTCGGTGGATAAGTTCTTAGGTTTCATGATTCACGAGAGAGGCATAGAAATTGATCCTAAGAGGCTTGAGAATATTAGAAACATTGCAGCACCGACATGCAAAAGAGATGTACAGAAGTTGCTAGGCAAGATGAACTATTTGCGTCGCTTTATATCCAACTTGTCTGGCAAGATTGATGCCTTTGTCTCCATACTCCGGCTAAAGAACGAAGCCAAGTTAACTTGGGGGGCAAGCTAGCAAAGTGCCTTTGAGAAGATCAAGGAGTGCTTGTCATTACCGCCTGTGGTGAGAGCACCAAAAGTCGGGATTCCGTTTCGGCTATACATCGCTGCTGAAGATAGCGTGATCGGGGCCGTGCTAACCCAGGAGGTGGAGGGAAAAGAGTACATCATCACGTTCTTGAGTTGCCGCTTGCTGGATGTCAAAACCAGGTACGCGTTTGTGGAACGTTTGTGTTTATCACTTTACTACGTGTGCACCAAGTTACGCCATTATCTTCTCCCTACTACATGTGTTGTCGCTTGTAAAACCGATGTTATAAAGCACATGTTACAGAAGCCGATTCTAAGTGGAAGAATCGGAAAATGGGCTTACGCGTTGATTGAGTACGATTTGGCCTACGAACCCCTGAGAGCGATGACAAGCCAAATCGTGGCCAACTTTATAGTTGATCACCACGTAGATGTCAGCTGGAGTGACAATATTTCTCTAGTTGAGGTAGTGCCATGGAAACTTTATTTTGATGGTTCGGCTTGCAAGAGTGGCCAAGGTATTGGAGTGGTTCTCATATCACCTAATGGAATGCACTTTGAGACTTTGGCCTGTCTAGAATTTCCTTCCACTAATAACCAAGCTGAATACGAAGCTTTATTGCTAGGTCTTGAATTACTAGAATCTGTAGGTGCTAGACATGTCCACGCATATGGTGATTCCTTGTTAGTAGTGCAACAAGTAGCTAAAAGTGCTCAATGCTTTAACGGCTTGCTGAATAGTTACTTGGATAAATGTCTAGACATAGTTGCTGCTTTTGATGACTTCAAAATATCTCACGTGTCAAGAGAAGCCAATTCAGTCGCAAATGATTTGGCTCAGCAAGCATTTGGTTACCAAGTCAGGAGATGAAAATTTTCTGTATGGGAGAAGCCGATGCTTGGTCTCACTGCCAAAGCCAGTGACGGTGGGCAAGCGCACCCTCCGGGTCGAACCCCTCCGGCCGTCGAAGGCCACTACGAGCCGAGGTCCCTGGACTGGAGTACTCTGCCAACCAAGGGACCTGGCATGCCGGAGGCCGTAAGTCGAAGCCTCCCGCACGGTGAGGGCTCCCGGGAGTCCGAACCCTCCGGAGGGCTTCAGCCCAGCACACTCCAAATGGTTTGCCTGGCCAGACTTCGGCAGGAGCAGGAATGGCTCGGGGGCATCCCGAAGTTAGTAGTTTGGAAATTTTTTCAGAGGGTGAGCTAGCAAGACCCTCTGAAGCCCATAAGGGTGATTGGAGAATTCCGATCATCCAGTATTTGAGAGACCCTAGTCAAAGGGTTGATCGGAAGGTTCGGTAACAAGCGTTCAAATTTGTGTTGATAGACGACACATTGTATCGCCAAACCATCGATGGAGTACTATTAAAGTGTTTAGACCATGAACATTCCCAGGTGGCTACGGGAGAAGTCCATGAAGGACTTTGTGGCACTCATCAGTCAGCCCAAAAGATGAGTTGGATGCTCAAAAGAGCAGGTTTTTATTGGCCGACTATGACTGAAGATTGTTTTAAGTATTATAGAGGGTGTGAAGCATGTCAGAAGTTTGACAATATTCAGTTAGCTCCTGCCTCATCACTCAACCCTATTGTCAAGCCATGGACGTTTCGAGGTTGGGTTTTAGACTTCATCGGCCAGATTCACCCTCCTTCCTCAAAAGGGCATCGGTTCATGTTGATGGCGACGAATTACTTCACTAAGTGGACCAAGGTCGTACCTCTCAAGAACATGACTCACAATGAGGTACGTGATTTTATCTTGAAGCACATCATAAATAGATTTGGCATTCCTCAAACTCTTACTAAGGATCAAGGTAGTTCATTTGTTTCTGGAGAAGTGAGGGACTTCGCCGAATATTATGGTATTAAGTTGATAAACTCTTCACCTTACTATGCTCAGGCCAATGGTCAGGTCGAGTCTAGTAATAAAACCGTGATTAAGATCATTAAGAAGAAAATTGAAGAGTTTCCTAAAAGGTGGCATGAAGTGCTTTCCAAGGCGCTATGGGCTTGTAGAATTGCAAAGCACAGTGCTACCAAAGTCAGTCCATATGAGTTGGTATATGGACAAGAAGTCGTTCTGCCTGTAGAGGTAGATCTTGGCTCCTTAAGAGTGTTAAAGCAAGATGGCTTATCGGTCAATGAGTATGAAACACTTTTGAAGGATAATCTAGAGGAAGTGACCGATAAGAGACTAAGGACTTTAGAAGCCATAGAAGTAGACAAGAGGAGAGTAGCTAAATCCTACAATAAGAAGGTTAAACCAAAATTGTTTCAAGTAGGAGATTTGGTTTGAAGACGATTTTACCCTTAGACACGAAGAGTCCCAAATTTGGTAAATGGTCACCTAGTTGGGAAGGTCCTTTTAAGATAGCCGAAATCGCTCCTGGCAATGCATACGTGTTGGAATCTCTGCAAGGAGAGCAGTTTCGAAGAGCTTTGAATGGTAGGTACTTGAAAAGGTATTTCCCAAGCATGTGGCAAACAACGTAAAAGGTGTCGAAAAGCCGATATGGACAGTATTGTCTTCATCTCATTGTGCTTTTAGTTCACTTAGTTCACTAAAAGGCAGGGGCATGTGTTGATAGCAAAAAATGGCACCAATGGCTGAGATTGTCAAAATATCAATTTTGGTGATTTGGGCCAAAAATACACATGTCCGGGGTCAGGCCAAAGCCCTATAGGGCCGAAGGTCCATTGGGCTATGGGCTCCGAAAGCTTCTGGACAGCCCACGACCTTCGTCCAGGAAGCCTTCGAAGGCCCACGCCGCCGAAGCTTCAGCCCGAGGAGCAGGCTTCGACGGGCCTGGTCGAAGCCCACTTCGGCAGAGACAGAGTTTGATACAATTTCGGCTAAGTTTTTATCTCTATCCAAGCCGAATTATAGCAGATTAGATCAGAAGTTTGGCCCTATAAATAGAGAGGCGAGGCCAGCTTAGAGGGCCCCCCAACACAAATCGAACACAAAGCCCTAGCTTTGATCGCATTTATTTACCTTTACTTTTATGTACCTCTTCGTGGGTTTGCCTGGAAGCCCTACGTCGGCTACTTTGGAACAGTAGTAATCCTTGTTACTTCGCTTGTGAAGTATCCGTTAATCTATGTAATAGATTGCTATCGCCTTGTTACTTCGCCTGTGAAGCATCCGCTAATCTGCGTAACAGATTGCTACCTTCGCTACTAGTGCAACACTTAGTAGAATTCGGTCCTTAGACCGAATTAGTACTTTGAATCCTCTCTATTGCAGGTTTTCACATTCGGAGCTACTTCGCTGGAGGTGTCCGGAGCCGAGAGATCGGTTTCGGAGGTTGCCAGAATACCCTTCGTCAGGACTTCTGCTTCGACCGCACGCTTCGCCAACATTCTTCGTCACGATAGGCTTCACCACGTTCGTACTCCGCTCAGGACGAAGTCACGCTCGCACACAGCGTTTGAGTCATTATTTTGTACCTCGCTGTATCAGGGACTTCACGCTGAACTCCACCGTTCGGAGGTGATTGTCGCGTCCAGATCCGTTTGGAGTTCATCTTCGACCAGATCAGTCCGAACGCCGAAGGTACCCTTCGGCGGGACACTTCACACCAGACGCCGAAGGTATACTTTGGCGACCCCCTTCACACCATACTTCGAAGCAGACAGGCTCCGACCGGTTTGCTGATTTTATTCTGTTTAATATATTTCTTTCGGTTAATTGGATTATTTTGTGTGATCTGATTGCATGGCGACTCCACCCCCTTACCACGGCTAAGGGTAGTCAGAACGCGACGTCGGTGTTGTGTTACGCTTAGGCCTGTCCCAAAGTATCCACACACTTTTGGATCGTCAAACTGACCAAGTGCGGGGGCACGTTTTCATGTTAACATAAACCTAAGAAAAAGCTGGCCCAAGGCCCCGACAAGTTTGACCCCCGCTTGCTTCTGTTTCGAGTAGGGCCCCCCTCGGCTAGACAAAGCCCCGTCGGAGCTAGACCTCCCGCGGCTGGATCGTCTACGCCTCGAAGCCTGCAAAACTCTCCTTTCCTCATGCAGGTCGGCCTAGGTCCGAAGTGCAGGTGGCTCCGCATCAAACACAGAAAAGTCCAAGACTTCTTCATCACCTCGCAAAGGTGCATCCGAAGACTGGACCCCTTTGCCACCTAGTAAATCCTCAAAGCCGCTTAAGTCCGGCGAGGACGAAGAGCTCCGAAGAGGCTCCACCTTCATGGAGGCTAATAGCTCCTGGGCTACCTCGGGTATGACTTCGCCCCTAGGACCCCACGACATCTTAAACTGGGGGGCTTCAGACCTAGCTACCTCGAGCACTACCCAATGCTGACGAAACACCTTTGAATCCTCAAGCACTTCGACGTCAATATCTGAAGGCTAAGCCTGGATAGGTAAAAAACACCCTGCATTTTCATTAATAAACTGATGAGTTTCTTACAGGCCTACGACTAAGTATTACAAAGTGAAGCCTAAAGAATATACACCTTCGGAGGAAGAGGGTTCGATCCCAAAGATGGGCTCCGCATCCCCGCTCGGCGTGAGCGGATGGCCCCCTGAAGCTCGAAGACCACTTCGCGCACTTGGGCCCTCCAAGGTTAGTGAAGGCGACGCCATGCTGTGCGGACCTCGGGTGCAGGCGAGACTAGGCGAGGTCCTCCAAAGGATACTAGCATAGCAGAGGTTGCTGCTTCGAGGTGCTGGCACCCCGCCTCGTGGAGTAGCTGTAGCACCCCTTGGTCAGCCACCCGTCCCACCATCAGCCCAAAGCTCATCAAGGTTTCCTCCGTTATAGACACGACCATTCGGAGAAATTCAAGGCGATCCCTGATCGGGTCCTAGTCGCTGAAATATGGAGCCTGGCAGCTGGTCCCCAAGCACCCTAGGACTTCGGTCAAGGCGGAGGTAGCCTCATCGACCCCTCGGACCACAACAACTTCCAAATCTTGTTGGGTGGTGCAAAGATCGGAGTTCTACGCCATCAGCCTCTTGGTAGCCTCCTCCGAAGCCTTCTTAGCAAAGCTGAGCTCGGTGTTCTCTGCCGATAGCTTCGTACTGCCCTCCTTCGATGCTCGGAGTGCTTGCCGAAGCCTTTTGGCGGCCTCCTCCGAATCCTACTTAGTAGAGCAGAGCTCGGCATTCTCCGCCAACAGCCTCGTACTGCCCTTTTCCGAAGCATGCAGCGCTTGCCGAAGCCTTTCGACCTCTAAATCCATCTTCTCCTAGGCTTCGGTCGCCCTGTCTGCTTTGGCCTTCGCTGCCTCGGCCGCCTCTTCGGCCTGCTGCTACCGTTGGGCAGCCTCGGAAGCTTGGCATCGAAGGCTTTCAACTCCCTCCATCATGAAGACCTCCCGGCGACCCATGGAGGCGGCGACCACGTGAGTCAATGCAAAGGCCTGGCAGGAACAAAAGGAGCCATTGATATAAAGGAAATTTAAGAGTGCACAAAACCCCTTGCAAAGCGCCACCTACCTGGAGTAGAGCTTCCTGAGCATTCGCGAAGAGGTCTCCGTGGCTATTGCGGCTCAACGGCACCACCAAGTCACTCCTCACTAGGGCCACACTGCCATGGAAGTAGGCGTTCACCACTGCCTCTGCAGTTTCCCCCCCACGCAAGGAGAGGTCTCATGAGAGGCGCTTGACTTACAGACGCCTCCGGGGCCAGGCTCCATTCCACAATCTCTACGGCTTCATTTGAGGGCTCCGGTGGAATCACTTCATACGGATTGGACCCTCCACCGTCCTCATCCAAAGAGTTCCCTTTGGACTCCCCCTCGCTGCTCTCATCACTGCCCTCGCCACTTCTGGAGGTTTCCTCTGCATCAGTGGTTTCGGGCCTTGCATGCTCGGCTCCAATAGCATCTAAAAAGAGATCCGGAAGCAAGTTAGCATGGAAACGTGAGAAGAAGGACGAATCTGGAAGGATACCTTCGCTCTCCTCCTCAATGGGAGAGAGTTGTGCATACTCCAAAGTCGTGGACAGCCCCCTAGTCTCTTCAGCGGGCTTGTAACACCTCAGTCTCCAAGCCCATGGAGGCAGATTCTGGAGCCACTGCTTCCGAGTCCGTGGTGACCACCCTCGGCTCCGAGCCCATAGTCACCGCTTCAGGCCCCGAGCGCTCGACCTCTGCGCCTGACGCCGTTGCAGGTCCCCCTCCAAGCACAGGGCTCGAAGGCAGATGTCCCATTGTGTCAGGGGCTTCGACAGTCGGAGGGACTTTGGCATCCATGGCCTCTAGAGGATCCCCCGAAGGTTCCACAGTCTATGAAGGACCCTCGGGACGTCGAGGCAACGAACCCCCCGGCTCGCCATCATCCACCCTCTTCTGCTTCGGACCCTCGCTCGAAGGCACCGGGTCAAACTCTAGGAGATCCTGAACACCTTCGACGCCTATCTAGGTCCATACCCGGTTGTTTCATTCCCAAGACCCCACCAGGGCAAGCCTCCGGCTCTGCTCATCTTGTGTCAGGGGCCCCATGACATGTTCGGCTGCTACGATGACCTCCTCTGGCACCCGCACTTCATGCATGGTTGTAGCAATGAATACCGACAGTCAGTCATGAGCATTAAGAAGAAATAAAGACATATTGAAGCCTTACTAAGGAACTCTGAAGACACGCCTCTCAAGCCATTTGAATCAGGGGCTCCGAACAAGTTCTTCGACCAAGAGTACGAGAGGGGACTAATCCGAAGGGTGATGAACTCCTCAGCCAAGTCCCTCATGCTCATCCTCTGGGCTACCCTTCACAGTAGTTCAATCTGACACTGGATGGTCCCAGAGTCCAACGCCACCTTGGCTTGGCGATGGTAGGAGATGAGGGCGTTGGTGCTCTGAAGGGGGGAGTCCGCTCCAACCGCAGCATAAAACCACTCCTGGTCCCACTTAGAGTACAAACAGTTGTTCACTGCCCTTGTCGGAAAGACGTTCGCGAAGTCCTTGCGAAGTTGAAAGTTGGTGCTGCCAAAGGCCAAAGCCCTCTCCACGCCATGCGCCCCCTTCTTCCTCTTCGGCTGGCAGCTGGCGTCGTGTAGGGATGTGAAGACATCCGCTCGCCCTTCGCACCCCTCGGCCCTCATAGCCCACTCGAAGATGGCAAGCCGAGCCACATAATTCGGGGACAGATGAGGGAGCTCGATGTTGAACATATTTAACACTTCGGCTAGCATACCTTCGGCTGGGAGCCCAAGCCCAGCCTCGAAGAAGGCCTCGAAGACCGTTGCTTCGTCACACCGAGGCCTCAGAATAGTCTCGGACCCCGGTACCCGAAGGCTAACTTCGGCGGAAACCTTCCTAGCACAAATCCGCTAGATGGACCCCTCCGTAGAGGCCATGGCCTGTAGCTCCAAGGTTTGCTCAAATTTATCCGAAGGCGAACAAAGTTCGAATGCCTCGAGGTGCCTCACCGAAGGCCTCACCGCAGCTTCCGCCGTGGTCGCCTAGACTTGGACGGAGCTCGACCCCCCCACCCAAGGCGGGTACCTTCTTCGACGAAGTCTTTTTCGGCATCATGTTAGGGGCTCTAAGCACGAAGGCGCTAGGGGCTCTGGGAACAGAGGTGCTAGGGTCTCTAGAGGAGGCTAGAGGCTCGAAGGGTGGCTAGATCTCAAGGAAGAAGCAAATGCGCAGGCGCGTGCGGGATGGTGGGGCGTCGATGGCCTTTTATAGGCTGTAAAACCCATCGTGCGCCCTTGTGGTCAGAATTTTTAACACCTAGAATTTACCCCCCATAGTCTATGACCTGTGGGGCCAAGATATTAAGTGTCGCACCCCACTCAGAAATAGATCGGTTCCAGACCGTTGGCCCCCGATGCCACTTGGGGCTCCCGAGGACGTCCCATCCGCCTCGATCGTTGGCCCCCGACACAATTTGGGCTCCCGAGGACATCCCATCTGCTCTGGCCATTGGCCCCGAGTGCCGTTTGGGCTCCCGAGGACGTCCCGTATGCTCCGACCGGGCATTTAATGACCGTGCGGTTCGAAGCTAGCCTTTGGGGTCAAGCTTCGAAGGCTTACCATCCGCGAACAATGTTCTACGAGCGTCATTTGCCCCAGGGCGCACGCACCCCTTCGTCGTGAAGGGATACATGTGAGGGGCTACTGTTGGGGGAAATAGCTTTTCCCTAACAAAGGTCAAATGACAGCGAGCTCTGAAGTCCCCGAAGGTCGGATCCTGCTGGGCTAGCGAGGTATGTAATCAGGCCTCGATCCCCTTCGAACAAAGACCGCGGCAAAGGCAAAGGAACCGCGAGGCTTGAAGATAGACATCTAGGTCCTGTGCAAGGCCTCCTTCAGGTCCCCCTCCGAGGACCACTCCGAATCCCTCCTGGAGGCCCTCCTTCGAAGGGCCCTCCGAGGCCTTCCCCGAGGCCCTCAGACGAAGGCCCTCCGGTGAAGTGCTTTGGCACAGAAGCTGTAAAATATCCCAATACCGCTATGAAACGAGTAGCAATACTAGGGGCCCTTGCCCTTGACACTGACACATAACTACCACGTCTGTAAAAAACTGCACATATACTTGAATAGTGTTTACCATTTTACCCCTACAAATCCTAGTAGCAAGGCACTGTAAGTAGAGGGTAGAATTGGTCTTTTCTTTACTTTCTTGCCGATATAAGCAGAGCACTACCCTTGTAACAGTGAGGACAACCCTATGGTGAAAAATACAACAAACTAGACGTAAGGTTATTATCCCTAGAGGAGGCATGAATCAGTATAAAAATCCTATCTCTCTAAGAACCCTTGAGGTTCATATTCTATACCCCTATTATAGAAGCCTGTTTGTATCTACTGCAATTGCTACAACATAGGGGTATAACAGGAATTTAGAGAGTAAAAAACAAAAAATAATTATATTATTATTATTATTCGGTTAAACAAAGTACTATACAAAGTGAAATATATCAACACGTTTAAGAATTTCTCGAATGTCTTCATGGATGTTCTCTTTGCACTCATTGTCGTTGTACTTCATTGTTTCCATGAGAAACATTGTTCTTAGGACATTCTTATCCTGTAAATGCATTTCACATATTAATCATTAGAAAAACAGTAATGTAGAATACCATGAGGCAAATATAAAAATATGTACACTCACTGTGCTAATTAATGGTAATCTTATACCATCCCACGAATGCATATAATTGATAACCAGATAGCCTGTTAAATTACTACAAAATGACATGTTATTGTAACATGTTATTTGTACATAAGTAGTCTAACTAATTAGATGTTCATAAGTTAGAGCTAATTACCAGTCAAATATTTTAGGGACCCATCTTGGTAATACGCAACACCATTTAAATACATCGGCATTCCATCCAAGATTGACAATATTCATGGCGAATTTCAAATTATTAGAAATATTTAGCAGGTTGAAGGCATAGTGCGTGGTTGGACAACAATACTTAATTACCCTAGGTATAGGCAACATATCCATTATATATACACTTCTAGTCTTCATTCTAAATACGAATACTTTGAAGAGTTGCATGAAAGAGTAAGGCAATAGAATCTGCGAAAAAGTAATCACTGTTAGTTACAAAATGGCAGGAGTCGACAACAAAATAATTAGTATGGTGCTATAAATACAAATATTGTACAATAAAAAGATTATAATAGATGGAACAAAGGATAATAACTCACTTCGCTACAATCTGAAATATTGTACTCCATGTCAGGCCAACATTCAAACAACTTTGTTAGTTGGGTAGTATCTAGTTTGGGTTTATGAAGGGGGGTCTCGAGGAAAATCAGATATAGTCTGTTTTTGATCAAAAATATTGTTATTATGAACATTAACACAATCAATGTGATATAAAATAATTATACAGAGTTACACAAAATTTTAGATCCATATAGTGGTATTTTTCTTCACACCACAACAAGGCCTCATTACAAGCAAACATCCGAACAACCATGTTGAAGCAATCAGTATCCATCGGCTTAGTTGTATCTAATATGTCTCTGATTTGCTTAATATTTATAGAAATTGGATAAGGCTTGCTGCTTCGAATCCATTCTTTCCTATTAAATGTTTAACATATTCTCTCGTTAAAACATAATCATATGTGATCAATTTTAACCAACATATAATTTTACTAAATGAAAAGTACTTACTCTAAGTATTCGACATTGTCAATTGAATCAAAGTATGTGTGTAATGCACACATCAATTCTTCGGTGGTCACTGAGATTATTCTTCTTCTTTTGGAAAGAATAAATCGAGATACATCCAATTTAACTCAATTTGATGTGTATGACAATTTAGGTACCTTAAACGACACTTCAACAATCTCAACAACAACTGGTACCTTTGTATCTTCATTTTTCTGTGCAGGTTCTTAATGTGCTTTATTTGTATTTGATGTGCATGATAGTTTAGGTGACTTGCACGGAGTTTCAATAATATCAACATCAATTGGACCATCTGTATCTTCATTTTTCGGATCAGGTTCTTGTTCTTGTTGTTCTTTCTTTGTATTTAATCTCGAGTCCCACAAGATAGAAGGCATCTTAAATCTAAAATTCATCATATCATCCTACAAAATAGTATGATAAGATACAATTAAACACTCGTACATACATGTATATATATACCTACCATGAAAGATGGTCTTTCTTGATTTACCTAGGTTACATTGTCGGATAAACAAGATCCAGTCCAATATTCCATATAGTTTATCATCAACAGACAACATGATACTCTATATAGACCAATAAATTACAAAATGCTTAGTTAGATACTACATATATATCCAAATAAACTCTATTAATTTTGATCAGTATAAGGAACATGAACTTTACCCATCTGTTTGCATTCTATCTGTGACCTTCTCTACAATCGACCATGATGTAACATCGTGGTTTGACCATCTACAATATGTAACATCTCTATGTTCTGCTACAAGCTTGAACTGTTTTTCTAGTCCTTTCAACTATTTTAATTAATGTAACACTGCAATATTATTTAAAAATCATCTTATCGTAATCGTAAGTAAAAAGAAAGAATAATCACAAACCGTAGTTTTGAGGTCTTTGCGGTCTGTTATCTCGAGCCCCATCGAATCAAGTATATGCATCTCACATTTCTTTGAATCAAAACTTGATGAGGACATCACTAGCTCAGATATAACCATGCTTATACTTTACAATAAACAACCCAAGGTTCATTCATTCTATATTAGATTTACATTTTATATATTTGAGCTAAGGATGCTACACCATCAGCTGGCTTTGTTTTCAATTATAGAAATTCTTTCATGGATTAAGCGACACATTAAGAGCACATCAAGAGCATGGAACATCATGGAAGTTGATTGGGGACCAAGTCAAGGCCATGAAAACATAATAATAATTTTGGGACGTTATTTATGTGCCAAGAGAAATTGGAGATTAACTTCTACACGTCTTCGACTTGGATTCGGACTACATGGACAGTAACAAATTCAAACGTGCACAACTTTTACATGGCAGCTCTGATTTGGATGATTGTAGACTTTTTGAAAAGCTTGAGATGTCCTCTTTCCAACGGATGCAGCTACACTTCTAGATTCGATCCGAGGAGATTGCAATAACCAAAACAATGCATGTTACTCAGACTCGGACTTCAAGGAGAGCACGAGATTCACACATGCATATCTTTTACATGGAAGCTCCGATTTAGATGATCTTGGACTTTTTGAAAAGCTGAGGATGTTTACATGGAAGATAATATATTTATTCCACCAAAAGAATCACGGCCAAGGCTTAAGGATCTAAGTTTCTTTTTTCTAGTAATTCTGTTTTGGAAAAAATTAGTAGTTTCCAAACTTTGGGGACGTCCCTAGGGCTATAAATACCCCTAGAGACTTCAGTTGTAATTTGGGTTTTGATTAGATAAAAGTTTATCCAATGCTACTTGTACGTGTAAACCCATGATCGGTTAGATCGCCGGTTTCACGTTTCAGAACCCCAACTACCCTTTGTGCGTCTTTCATATCCAGCAATTCTAGTTGCTCCTTTATCTTGTTCTTGCTCGTTCTTTGATTGCTTGTAGGAACAAGGTTGATCACCCGCTAGATCAACAACCCTTGGAGTTGGTGTATCGATCGCTAAGGCGCAACACGAACGTCTCGCACGATTGTAGTCGGGTCATCAACGTCATCTCCCACCAATTGAAGTTACCTTATCTTATCCTCTCACCGAAAGATCCGGCCACTCAAGTGTCCCCATCAAGTGGTATCAGAGCTTTCGTTGCTCGGTGAGTTTTTATTTCATTTTTTTCCTACAGTCCAGAAAAAGCCACACACAAAAATTACCCGATATCCAAGCCTCTTTGAGCCTATTACTAGTTCTGCTTAGTATCAGCATTTTGAGTTTTTGGTTGCATCGTCGTGTGAAGTTGCTGGTCTTAGTGTTTAGTTCGTTTAGAGTTTCGAGTTCTTATCATGTTTTTACCACCGTGTTTTGGTCTATTTAGTCGGTTTGTTATTCTAGAATTCGGGTGGAATTCGGGTGGAATTCGGGCAGGCTGTGCAGGTGTTACTAAAACTATCATATATCGCCCATGCAAACTCGGATTGGAGAGTTTTAATAATTTTTGGAAAGTTTACAAGAGGATCTTTATTTTTTCTTTTAGAGTCATCTTCATATTCGGTTGTTTGCTTTCTGTTTTGGATCATACAAAGTTCATGAGTACTGTACTAAGAGTTTGTGTATACTAAGACCTTGTTATTTGCTGTTCTTACAAAAGGAGAAAAAAAGAAAAAAAATTCAGAAAGGTGCTCAAAAAAAGAAAAAAAAGAAGAGTCGCACCAAAAAAAGTGAAAAAAAGTGGAGAAAGAAAACTTGTGGCAAAAGAGGAGGAAAGCTAGTTCTACCTTTGTCGGTTTGGTGGTATCATTTGTGTCTAGGCTCGCATCTCTAGTACATTCAAGCCTAGGACCAGCACAATACTGACGTTGAACAATTACTCAATTTGCTTATGCTAATGTGGTTCTAGTTTTCCTTGCTACATATTTCAGCCTACCTAGAGCTCCACAGATTTGACTACAGCTTGTACAACCAAGTGTTTGCCAAGGCATCGATACATCTAATTTTCATGTTGTTTGTGGTTAAGTTGGTGTACAACACCTCCTGCTTGCATTGGTAAGAACTTGTAAGAGCTTGATACAGGATTGAGCGAGTGTGATTTTTGGTGCCTTCACAATCTTGTCGTTAATAGGAGCGTACATATTATTTGTATGTTTCTTGTCTACTACTAATCATGGCAGGGATACACAAGGAGATAAGATATAGTGAAGCTCAATATCGACATCTTCATTGACACCTAAGGGATCAACACGATAAATATGAGGTATGTGATGAAATTTTAGCTAGGTTCAAATGTACAATACCTTATTTGGAAGGAAATTATGACCTTCATGCATATATTCAATGGGAGCTAGCTATAGATCTTGAATTTGAAAAGTATAACATGTATGAAAGAGAAAAGGTTATGGTTGCCTCTAAAGTGTTAGTTAAAGATGATGCATATCATTAGAAACATCTTTGTAGACATGATAAAATACCTCAATCTTGGAAAGAATTAAAACAATATTTGAGAGATGCTTTTGTTCCTCCATATTATGCCAAAATTCTGTTAAAGAAACTACAATGTTTAAAACAAGATAGCAAAAGTGTTTCCTCATACTATCATGATATTCACGCTTGTTTATTACATTGTGCTATAGATGAATGCGAAGAAGCTACAGAACAAAGGTTTTTACGTGGGCTTAACAAAGAAATCCAAGAAATGCTTCTTCATGAAACATATAATTCTCTTTCTCAATTGTTTGAACTTGCGTGTCAAGCTGAATTTCAGATTACTATTGATTTAGAGGAGACACCAATCAATTTTCCCTATAGTTCTACTGACTTTGAACAGGAAAAAGAGATCAAGTATGCACTTACATCATTAGAGAAGGTTTTGCAAGGTAATATATGTGCTGAAATTAATCAAGGTGAGTGTGCACCTCATCAAACACAATCATCCAATGTTCATGCTATTATAGAGCAACAATTAGTGGAATCTTTTGCTGAAATTTCTTTGTTAACAGGTGATTTGCTTGAAACTCCTCATGACAAATAAGAGTTGTGTGTTAATGCTTCACTTATATACATGCCACAACTAGTGGAAGAATGTGTTGTTTCTATTGTTAATTCCTCAAGCGTTGATTTTAAACATGTTTTCCACATTACTAATGAGAATGAAGAAATTAAATTGTTATTGTCTTTAAATACTTGGGGTTATATTGAACTTGATGATCTTTGTGAACTTAGTACTTTAAATGAGAAATTACTCACTAGACTTGATTTTCCATGTCCTGATCAAATGAGTTTTCACGTAATTGGAAAATACAATGATCAAGGAGTATACTTTGTGCATAGAGTTTACATATGTTCAGATTTGAAACATCATGTAGATTCTGAAAATAATAATCTCGACCAAGGTGCTTTAACTAATCCTATTATCTCGAGAGTCTCTTGTTTTGATTTAAATAAACAGGTTTGTTTTTAAGAAGGAGAGCCTTGTGGGCTACTTAGCAATGCCACAATTCCTTCTCCAATATATAAAAGTACAGATTCGATGTCATTTCTTCAAGCAAAGGATTTGGTGAGTGGGTTTTCTTCGATTCACCGCATGTTTAAAGAACAAGAGATACTGCACAATAATGGTTCTTTTGCTAGGAGTTGCATTGATGATGAACACAATAACAAACCAAGGACGGTTTGCAGCCAAGAAGGAGAGAATGATGAGGACATCACTAGCTCAGATATAACCATGCTTATACTTTACAATAAACAACCCAAGGTTCATTCATTCTATATTAGATTTACATTTTATATATTTGAGCTAAGGATGCTACACCATCAGCTGGCTTTGTTTTCAATTATAGAAATTCTTTCATGGATTAAGCGACACATTAAGAGCACATCAAGAGCATGGAACATCATGGAAGTTGATTGGGGACCAAGTCAAGGCCATGAAAACATAATAATAATTTTGGGACGTTATTTATGTGCCAAGAGAAATTGGAGATTAACTTCTACACGTTTTCGACTTGGATTCGGACTACATGGACAGTAACAAATTCAAACGTGCACAACTTTTACATGGCAGCTCTGATTTGGATGATCGTGGACTTTTTGAAAATCTTGAGACGTCCTCTTTCCAATGGATGCAGCTACACTTCTAGATTCGATCCGAGGAGATTGCAATAACCAAAACAATGCGTGTTACTCAAACTCAGACTTCAAGGAGAGCACGAGATTCACACATGCATATCTTTTACATGGAAGCTCCGATTTAGATGATCTTGGACTTTTTGGAAAGCTGAGGATGTTTACATGGAAGATAATATATTTATTCCACCGAAAGAATCACAGCCAAGGCTTAAGGATCTAAGTTTCTTTTTTCTAGTAATTCTGTTTTGGAAATAATTAGTAGTTTCCAAACTTTGGGGACGTCCCTAGGGCTATAAATACCCCTAGAGACTTCAGTTGTAATTTGGGTTTTGATTAGATAAAAGTTTAGCCAATGCTACTTGTCCGTGTAAACCCGTGATCGGTTAGATCGCCGGTTTCACGTTTCAGAACTCCAACTACCCTTTGTGCGTTTTTCATATCCAGCAATTCTAGTTGTTCCTTTATCTTGTTCTTGCTCGTTCTTCGATTGCTTGCAAGAACAAGGTTGATCACCGATAAGATCAACAACCCTTGGAGTTGGTGTATTGATTGCTAAGGCGCAACACGAACGTCTCGTACGGTTGTAGTCGGGTCGTCAACGTCGTCTCCTTTCAATCGAAGTTACCTTCTCTATCTTCTCACCGAAAGATCGGGCCACTCAAGTGTCTCCATCAAAACTTCTAGCTACCAATGTAAATTTTTTATGTTAATCGGAATAAAGACCTGCAATAAATATTAATGTTTATTATCCGTTAGCATTATATTTACATTGATAAATTAATTAATACCATATATGAACCACCATATTAGCTTACCATGTCAGCTTGCAAATAGTTGTCTACCCTTTTACTGAGACTATCATCTTCCTTGTAAGTTAAGATCACGTTTGGGTCACCATCACGCTTAATGAGGCTTGGTGAAAATCAAAAAACAAATATTTGTTAGACAATTAAATTAACGCTATGGAAAAACATTAAAAAAACAACACGTGAGTTGAACTTGAAAATCAAAAAATAATTACATTATTATTATTCGGTTAAACACGAAACAAATGTGTAAATCCCTCAAAAGCATTCAAATGCTATACAAAGTGAAATATTTCAACGCGTTTAAGAATTTCTTGAATTTCTTCAAGAATGTTCTCTTTGAATTCATTGTCATTGTACTTCAATATTTCTACGAGAATTAATCATTAGAAAAATAGTAATATATAATATCATGAGGCAAATATAAAAATGTGGGTAGTCACTATGCTAATTAATGGTAATATTATATTATCCCATGAGCGCATATAATTGATAACCAGATAGCCCGTTAAATTACTGCAAAAAGACATGTTAATGTTACCTATTATTTGCAAATAAGTAGCCAAACTAATTAGATGTTTATAAGTTAGCAGCAATTACCGGTCAAATGCTTTTGGGACCCATTTTAGTAATATGCGATGCCATTTATATACATCATTGTTCCATAATGTGATTGTTTGTGTATTACGAATGAAGTTCCTGAAATATGTGAACTTTGAATAATGGAATCCATTTCATATGGTCTACTTAGTTTTTATTATTATACCTAATTAGGTAGCTATAGGTTGACATACACACCTGGAATTACTGGTGATGATTTAGAATTGTACTGTGTCATGTATTCACGCTTCTTATTTCTCTCCTCTCTTTGCTCCTTGGTTTCTTTTGTCTTTTTTCTTGCAGGGTATTCTCTTTGTTTCCTATTTTTTTCTTTCCTCTTATGCACCTCATCATATATTCATGTAGTGTAGGTACAATATACACATAGGATGGTACAATTTCCATGCATAAGAGTAGCAGCGGATAAATGTTCTCACGGTATCGGTTTACTTTATTATAGTTGATATTTACCTTCACAAAGAGATTCATTTTTTTTCTCCCACAGTATTCTTGCTTTTTTTCCGTTTCTTTCTTGTCTCTTACTCTCATAATCCACTGAATGTGTTCCTATACATACAAATGTTGAAACGATAGAGTTCAACTCAAGATTAAAGACATACATAGACATGTATCATGTACTTGTACCTATGCCGACATTATTTGAAATATCTCTAAATACAATGCGGCCAACTTCTCTCGTCTACATCACATGAAGTTAATAGCTATGTTCGATTCCTAGGAGAAGTACACGTGATATCTCTCTATAATAAGCATAACAAGATAGTATAATAATTGGACTAATAAAAATATACCCCACAACTACGGATATTGAATTTTTCACTGTCAACCCAACATTAATGTTGTACTCAATCATAGTGAACGTAAAAAGTTACATGAAAATTACAAGCATCTCCACAACCAAGCATCATATCCCACAAATCAATGCATTTTATTGTTCGGTTGGGATAATTTACAACCAAAATCCATATATTAAAATAACTTCCATTTGACTTCCGTAACAAACAAATTTCTTGTTTTATACGCTTACAAGACAACTAAATTTACCTCAAAATTTCTTCAATTCTACTGCCATGTTGTGTGAGCACACTACAAGGTCAACCCACGGAGGGGGCAGCTGCTGATGGTCGCCTGCATTTTAACTACAAATAGACAAATAGTCAGACGCTGGTTGGAGTGCTAGACATATACAACTTTTATCGCTACTCTACTTTACTATTTTTTTCTTGTTTGTTATGTAAACTAACCCTTACATATTACAAATCTTTTGATATCTAGATCACTTTGAATTGTACCCTTACTATCAATCACTGCCATGACTTATCATAAAAATCATGACTTCATCATAAAAATCACATTTATTTTCATGTTTTCATCCTTAAGTAATATGTACCTAACATCTGGATGACTGAATATAAAAACTGCATGGCATATTCAACGTTTTAAAGATAAGCAAAGTGCAAGCATGCCAGTGAGTAAATACATCATTTTTGTTCATTTAGGTTTTGAAACTTGTTGAACACTATCTATAAAATGTAATCAGATGCCATCTTTTCTAACACTATCAACACTTGACAATTGGCTAGCTAGTACTTAAGTGAAGTAGTAAATAAAATGCAATGCCATGTACAGCTCACAGCTAATTGCTGAAATTTTTGAGCGTAAAACATTGCAGTCTGTTGACGAAAAACTAAGTGCACTTAGAGCAGGACATCAAATTCAGCTACAAATCGTTTTCAATGTTCAATTGCATCCTGAAGATTGATATTCGTTGTTCTCCCTATAGATAAAGGAACTAATTACAGAGATGAAATTGCTTGAAGAGAAAATCACAAACAGTGAGCAGTTCTTACTCTCTATAGAAGCATCTTTGATCAATGTGTATCTAGGACATCTTCACGGTATAGTTATAGTATTTCTTCCCCTGAACATACAAAGAATGTCAAGTGCTTCTTTGATCAATGTATATCTAGTATTTTTTCGTTTAACCATAAAAGAGTGTCAACTCTAGAACAAGACATCATCCAAACATAATATCAAGTGCATTTTGCTCATCTAAGAAACTCCCACTCAAGCCATTCAGATCCAAGAATATGCTAAAGACCAAGACCAAGCATGAATCTCTCTCACCCTTTGCACCAGAACCAATAAAGTTAAACACACACTCTGAAAATTAATTTGTTTAGCTGCCTGATTGTAGTTTTGCTCCTTGTGGTTTTTTTGGTTGCAGAGAAGACGACTGAGCGACCTAGGCAAGAAGCCTTAGATAAAGTTAATGGTGACAATAATTAGGTCCTAATTTGCAGCTTCCATTTTTCCTTCATGTTTTGCATGGGATTCTTGATATATTTCCACTCATGCAGGAAACTTTTACTGTTCCATTGGTTTAATCAGATTAAAATTGTCAATAGACAGTATCTAGACGTTGTATCCCTCCATAACCATACTGTTTAAAACTAAAATCAGATACTTACTTGTTAGGGGAAAATAGGAAAGCTGAATAATGAAATGATGTATATTTAGGACACAAGAACTTTGGATGAAAGTAGGAAGATATTTCAACTAATTGATCACAAAATACAAAATAAATTACTTGGTAGTTCACAACTTCAACAGATTTAACTAAACCCATGCTATGAAAACAGTATGGGATATACGCAGATTACTCCAAAACCTTTCGTTGGTATCAACGGGTTTAACCAAGCCCATGCTACATGGGCAGTCTTAATAGGTTAATATGTACTACATATACACAATAATGGACAACAAAAAATATATATGAAAGTTTAGGTACTACGGATACACAGATTACTCCAAAACCTTTCGTTGGTCAAAACCATCAGATAGTGACCATACAAACTTAGTAGAGATATAACTATATTCACCTGGATCCAAGACGACATCAACATAGAGCAATGTGATTAAGCATCTGAAGAAATAGAACAAACTTAAGACATTAGCATGATCAGTAACTTTGACCTGAATTCATGATACACACAAATGATGTGACCATTCAATTAACCACAAAGGAAGAAAGCAAGTTCAAGTGTAAAAATTTCAAAGTACACTTTTCAGTTTCGTACGATCCATCATAAGCAAATCAATACCTAACAAGTAACAACTAACATCCAATGCAGGTGGCGATCGAGCTCAACAAGAGAGGAGCGTACCAATGCACAAGGCCGGCGGACTTCCCGGCGATAAACCTGGCTCACACCAACTAGAGTTGCCGGAAGTAGCAGAGCGACGAACCTTGATGATACGGCGGAGGTAGTCTCCGAAGAGGGGTGATGCAGAATTGATCACAGGCAGCAATTGCGGCTCTTCAATTGGTAACAAAAGTACAAAATAAATTAGTTGGCAGTTCACAACTTCAGCAGATTTAACTAAGCCCAAGCTATGAAAACAGTATGGGACAAGGAATATTCATTCCTTCATTAACAAAGACTATTGGCCAGCCAGGTGGAAGTTTTATTTCAACTTTTGACAGATTCTGCTCCTCTAAAGTCAATAAAAGTAACACATACTGTTCAAGCAATAGATAAATCAAGATAGGGCGATATCAACATATAGCAATGTAATTAAGCATATGAAAAAACAGAACAAACTTAAGACATTAGCATGATCAGTAACTTTGGCATAATTAAGCATATTATATTCACATAATGGACTGTCATACAAATAAATTTGCGACAAGATAAATAAAAACAAAGTCAAATATGTACCAAGAGTACATTTGTTGAGCTACTGTGACGATCTGGATGCCATCAAAGTGCACATGTTTGTGTGAAAAGATAATAAAATAAATGATAAATCAATCTTGACAAATGACAGAAAATAAGGGAAGTCTACAAGCTCTGACGGCCCAATCTCACCAAAATACGCATGCGTTGTGAGTGCAGCGGGTGGCTGCGTCGGCTCGCCGTTTGGAGAGGACAACAGCGTGCGGGAGGACGATGACGAGGTAGTGTAGCTGATGGGTAGTGTAGTTATAGAGGAAAAGAGGCAGGCCAGGAGTAATTTTCAGCCAGGAACAGTAGTCAGCTTAAAAATCAGATATGGCAAGCATTGCAAGTTTGCAACCTAAGAAGTAAAGAGATATTTACGAATACCCCGTGAAGAATTGCTGGGACTGAATCATGGTATCTTCCTGGCAACACTGCAGAACATCAATATCGCATACAATCAAGTATCAAATGAAAATGGTTCTCAAAATAATCTCACAAAAATCTCGCACATTCTGGACATTATTGATTTGAATATTTGTACATATCATCAGTATAGTGGCATAATGCTTCTAAAGTAGGTATGAAATGGAGATGGTCCTTAAAATCATATCGCATGAACAGTTGAACACAAATATGTCATAGGGCTTTTGAAAATGCTCATACCTGACCCTTTTTGGTGGTAAGCGGACGGAGTATTATCTCTGGTTGTGTCTTCCCAACCAGGTTCACCACTGATGATAGAAAGAAATAGAACAAGGTGGAAGATAAGAAAGATTAGATCACTGCATTGAAATAAACAGTAACCAGTGAAGGTAACAAAAGTAATAGTTTTTGCTAGGGAGAAGGCCTACAAGATGTATATGATTCAGATAAGAAATATATTTTAATAACCTTATAAAAATGATAAAAGATGGTCACATGTTCCAAGAGAAGAGGAGCAAAATTAGGTAATGGCAGGCTTAAATCAAAAGAAAGGATACTTGTCTGCAGAGAAATATTTTTATTTGATTCATCAGCAGCAGTGAGCAGCAATGTAGTTTTTCTGGGCAGTGGCACATAAACCAAGTCAAAATAGTATAGTAGACAAAATAGAGGTTACATAGTTATTTGGCACTAATGAATTTAAATTCATCCAATGCAGAAACCATAATGAAAATCACCTGTTCTCACTTGCATCTTCATTCAAGGCAAGTATCTGCTGATAAGAGCACACCAGTTAAATTTGCTGTTTTGCTAAGCATTCGAATCGTCTGAAATATATTGCTAATTTGATACATGGATACTTGATATTGCATGTTCCTCAGATACTTACAGTAATGCCAAGTTCAGATTTCCAAACTCATCATGGAGAATTTCAATTATCCTATATAAAGAACATAAATCAACTACAAATAAAATTATGCAGAGAAATAGCAATAAAATAGAGATAGGAAATAACAGCAGTACAAAAGAGGAATCCACCTTTGTTTACAGATTAAGTCCTTTTGAGGTTTCTTCAAAGCTTGACTTTGTACAAGCACTTTACTCAATATGGAGAGGAGGTTCCCTGCCTTTCTTGCTATGTCTGTGTTGATAGCGAAAAATGACATTAATGGTCGAGATTATCAAAATATTACTTTTTGGTAGTATTACCGAAAATATGCTGAGACATGGTATAGGTCGGTCCAACCAGCCATGTAGGCCCGGTCTGACTGGCCATATAGGCCCGGTCAGACCGACCATATGGGCCCAGTTAGACCGGCCCAACCCAAGTTTGACTTCAAATGACTGATTTTGGGGTATTTTATCCCTAATTAATTTTGAAAGACTTGGAACCTGTGTCTAACTCAGATTAGACCCTAGGAACTCATGACCCACCTCTATAAATAGAGGCAAGGCCAATTCAAGGAAGCCCCCCAAAACCCTAATAGATCTAATCTATTATCTACCTTGAATCACATTTAATTTCTTCGCCCTAGTTTTAGCTTAGCACATACATCTTTGCTGGTTTGCGTTGTAAACCATCCGTCTGCCACGTCGTAATCACGGTAAGTCCTTGTCGGTTCGCTCGTGAATCATCCGTTTCATCCACGTAACGGATTTCTATCGTTTTATTGCTTTCTATTGGTAATTCGGTCTCCTAGCTGAATTACTTTGATCCCTTAGTATTTTTTGCAGTACTTCATCACTTTTATACTCTCCGAGGAGTTTGGTTGAGATCCATCCATGGGAAGACGGTCGCCGAAGCCTGGAGGCCACCTTCAAGGAACAGTCGGTCTGACCGAAGGCCACCCTTCGGTCCGACCGGCCCGTGTCGTGCCATCATCTGACGCACCGGCACACTGCGGTCCGACCGGCGGCATGAGGCCGATCTGACCGAGGTTCGCAGGGGATTCCATAACACCCTCGCGCCGAAGGTAATTTAACGCCGGAGTTCATCTTCGCATCGGTTTCAGGACCCCCAAAGACCCTTCGGTCTGACCGAGGTCAAGCCCTCAGTCTGATTGGCTGATAGGCCGACCCTTCACTATTTTCTAGCGAAGCACAGAGTGGCGTGTGGTCGAGGCATGCTTTTCTTCCCTTGTCAAAGTCCTCAGCACAGTCTGTTCTATTTGCTCTCAGGCCTTCGAAATACGAAGCCTAGCACCAGTTGCTAGTGCGGAGTATCTGGTCGAAGTCCTCAGAGGGAAACTGCCTTCTGCGAAGGGTGTAGTGCGAAGCCTGCTCAAAGGCATCTTGTGTGCGGAGCCTGCACGAACCTAGAAGTTATGTTTTTGGTTTTATGGGTGTAAGTGAAGTCTTCTTGACTTCGAACTTTTGCTCTTCGCGAAGCCTGATTTTGGAGCCACAAAATACCTTCGAACAAGACCTTCGAAGGGTGTGTTCGAAGCCTGTTCCGCAGGAGACTATTTTCAAAACAGAAGGCTATTTTAGCCTAAAATTTGAAAAGCTCCAATTCACCCCCCTCTGGTCGCCACTTTTGATCCAATAATTGGTATCAGAGCGGGTTAAGATAACAAGTTGACCTTAACCGGTTTTGTGATCTGTTGGCGACATGGATAGAGTTAGCAAAATACCTCTGTTCGATGGGACTGATTTTGCATACTAAAAGGTGCGCATGGAGGTTTACTTGCTAAGCCAAGGAAATGCAATTTGGGAGATTGTGGACTCACAATACTCCATTCCTGAAACCCGCACCTCTCAAACAGAAAAAGATCAATATAATTCTAACTCCAAAGCTAGAAACATATTGTTCATTTATTTGAGTAGGAGTGAGTTTGATCGGGTTCAGCACCTAAGGACAACTAGGGAGATTTGGACTACACTCACTATTTTTCATGAGGGCTCTACACAGATTAAGGCTAGGCGCCAAAGCACATACAATCAATAGTATCAGTTGTTTATGCAAGCACCTGGTGAATCTATAGATGCCATGTTTTATCGCTTTGACGCTATAGTTAGTAACTTGCGGTCCAATGGGACGCTTGCTTACAATGACCATGATAGGGCTATCAAGCTTCTCTATGCTCTTGATTGTAGCATATGGGAAGTGAAGATATCCAGCATTGAGGAGTCCGCAGGTTATGACACATTGACCTATGATGAGCTGACACATTGACCTATGATGAGCTCTTCAGCAAGCTGAAGTCCACAGAGATTGCCAAGGCATCTCTTGCAGTGCACAAAAACTCTTTGCCACAACCATTGACACTAGTTTCTAGGTCTAGCCGTGGCACAACTGCAGAACCAAGCACATCTGGTACTTGTGTTCTTGCTGGTGGTTTTTCTTTCTCCTCCCTAGTCTCCGTCACTAAGGAGCAGGTGGATACCCTGGCTGATGAAGAGCTTGCTCTCATTGCAGAAGGTTCACCCGGTTTCACATTGAGAGACGGGATCAGAGGAGAAGTGGCTTTAGTGGTTGTTTTGAGTGTGGTGACACTTCTCACATCAAGGAAAATTGTCCTAAGTTCAAAAGGAGAGATGATAGTGAGCACCCTAAACACCACAAGAAGGAGAGGAAACCCTTTGTGAAGGATAAACGTGGCAAGGTGGCTAAGAGGGTAGCCAAGGCCGCTTCTAGAGCTTTTTTTGCTGCACACAGCGACATCGTGTAACACCCCAACAATTAAAAGGAAATAAAATAAAAGAAAAATAATATTAAAGGAATTTCTGAATTTTATTATTAAAGAAAATCCTAAAAGAGCCCTAATAAAGCCAAACAGGGAGAAATATTCAAAATTTGGACTTGAAAAATTTATGGAATAAACTAGAGGCCAAAATATAATTTTAGGAATTTTTACAAATTTTTATCAACAATGATTCAACCCTTAATCAAATATATTAATTACTGGATTTATTTTAAATCGGAAAACCATTTTAAACCTTAATGGGCCGCAACCCTCAAAGTACCTCGAGCCCGGCCCAGTCCAAACGCGTGACACCGACATGTGGGGTCCGCCTGTCGGCGCACTCCCCCGTCTCTCTCTCTCCCGCCCACGCCCCGTATGGCCCCACCCGTCAGCCTCTCCCCTCACGGCCCTCTCCCTCTGACCACCTGGCCCCGCGTGTCGGCGCCCTCCTCCCCGCACTCACACACCGACAGGTGGGGGCCACCTGTCAGGATCGTCTTCCTCAATGGAAGGGGATCCCCCTTCCATCCCTCCAGCGATCTCCTTCCCTGTTTCGCCGCCGGCCACCTCGATTCGCCCAGATTGACCCCGGATCACTTTCCCCGACCACCGCCGCCCCCTTTCCATCTATACCCGACGTGTTTTACCGTATATGGAAGCATGGCCAAAGCTTGGAAGCTCTCGCCGGAGTTCTCGGGAACCCCTTCGGTTCCTTGCCATCTAGATGCTGGCAAGCCCCTATTTAAACCCCTGTGGACGCCGCCCTCTGCCCACACCATCGTAGCCCAAGCCCGAGCAAGAACAGAGCGCCCCGTTCCCATTTTCGGGCTCCATCTCTGTTTCAACTCCGGCAAGCCCTCCCTGGTGACTCGAGCCTCCGTTGGCCGTGGAACCCGCCGGATCATCGTCGCCGATGAGCACCCGAGGAGCCTCGTCGTCTACCCTCGCCGCCGGTCGCCGTCAGTCGTCCGCCATCGCCATCTCCGGTACCATCGCGCTCCCCTCACTCTCCTCTTTCCGTTTTCGCTGAGAACTAGGCCCCTAGGCCCTCACCGTCGCCATCACTGCCGCACCCGAGCCCCGCCGTCGCCGGAGATGAAGGGTAAAATACCCTCGTCACCACGCGCCATGCCGGAATCCATCCGAGCCGCACGATCCTGAGCGAACGGTCCAGATTAAATCCTGTGGGGATCTAATCTGAGCCCTCAGATCCGGTCAAACCGGTATCTTTTAATCTGGGCCGTCAATCACTATTTAAAAGTTTGACTCGATCTGGTGCATCCACGTCGTACCGGTTCGTGAGATCTAATCCTGGTCGTCCGTAGCCACTTAAGCCTTCCGCCTCGCGCCTGGTCGCCGGATCTGGATCCAACGGATCTGGTTGATCCGGTCCACGTGCACAGTGCAGCGGTCCACCGTGGGCCTAGCTCACCGTGGACCAGAGCCCATTTTCCAATTTAAATAAAATTCCAGAAAATAGTTTAAACTCTGAAAATTCATAACTTTCTCATTTTAACTCCAAATTTCACCATTCAAATTTTGTTAAATTCAGTATATTATTCTCTACACTTTAATGCCATAAAAACAGTATGTTACTTTAGCACAAAATAAACTTATGGATTAAATGAATAAAAACCCCTTAGGGATAAATTAATAATTCAAGAAATGAATTAGTAAAAACCCCTAAAATATAACTTTTTAATGATATTAAATATAACTTCAGTACAATACAGCTCAATTCACATATTTAAACCATAAACCTTGTTTGCTTATGTTTTGTGATGATTTATTGAATGTGTTGTTTATTTTTCCGTATCGAGAAAACTACGAGTTCGTCGAGGAGCCAGAGTTCTACCCTGAGGTTCCTTGTAACACCCTAAATTTTCAAAAAAATAAAAATATTATTTAAATTAATTCCTGGATTTTATTATATTGGAAATACCTTTAAATACTTCCCTTTACCATTTTGAACTACATCATAGAGTTAATGACCAAACCAGGAGCTAAAATTTTTTGTATAGACTCCCAAGACCAAGAAATATTTTTGAGAATTTTTATAAATTTTTATCAACTTTGGAAGTAGCCCTATTATTTTAAACCAATTTCTGCAATTATTTCTAATCAGAAAATATTTTATACAGTAACGGACCCTCTCCTCCCTTCCTCTCTCTCCCGGCCGGCCCAGCCCATTTCCTCCCGTGAGCCCCGTCTGACTGCTGGACCCCACTCGTCAGTGAGTGCCTCTCCTCTCGCGCGTGCGCCCGACAACCCGACCCCACCTGTCGGCGCCAACTGTCCCCTCTCGCGCCCGAGTCCGGTCCCACCCGTCAGCCACCGCCCTCGCGCACTCGCACCCGCTGACCACCTTGGCCCACCTGTCGGACCCGTCGTCAACCTCGCGTAGACGCCCCCAAATCATGCCGGCCGATGACCCCCGCCTCGGATCCACCTCGCTGGCCCCTCCCACATTCAATTGACGCCGGTTTAATGCACCCCGAGCCCCCCTGCCCGTTTAATCGCGTTAAAGGACGTGTTTAAGCCCCCGGGAACGCAGCGCCGTGCATGGCCGAGCCATCGCCGGCGACTTAAACCCCTCCCTCGGCTTTCCTTGCATGCGAGCCCCCCCTCCCCGACGCCCTATTTAAACCCCCTGCCACCGCCTCGTTCGACCCCCACACTCTCGCAGCCCAGGACCGAACAGAACGCCCATAATTCACATTTTAGCGCTCCCCTCCTGCTTCACCTCCAGCCACCGCTCGCCGTCGCCTCGGACCGCCTCCGTCCACGCAGTCGCCACCATCGTGACCATCGCCGACCACCCGACCTCGGCCATGCCTCCGTTGGCCAAGGAGACCGTAGGATCGACATCGCCGTCGAGCACCTGAGGAACCCTACGCATCTACCCTCGCCGCCGATCGCCGTCAGCCGCCCTTCATCGCCGTCGAAGGTACCGTCATGACCGCCCTGGCCTCCTCTTTCCATTTTCGCATAGAGCTAGGGCCTAGCCCCCTCGTAGGCGCCGTCGCCGCCGCACCCGAACCCCACCGTCACCGGAGACGAAGGGGGTACAACCCCCTTAGCGCGTGTCGTGCCGGATTTCATCCTGGCCGCACAATCGCGATCGGAGCGCTCTGGTTAAAACCCTATGGGATTTAATCTCCACCCTTGATCTGGTCAAAGGGGTACCAGGCCATCTGGGCCGTTGATCGCTTTTAAGAGTTTTGACTCAATCTCATGCGTCCACGTGGTACCCTTTCGCGCGTTTTAATCCTGGTCGTCCGTTATCACTTAAGCGCCCCGCCTCGCCCGCGCGCGTTGTATCTGGATCCAACGGCCTAGATCGATCCGGCACACGCGCACAGTGCGCGGGTTCACCGTGGGCCTGGCTCACCGTGGACCCAAGGGGATTTAAATTTGAAAATAAATTCCAGAAAAGGTTTAAAACTTGTAAAATTCATATCTGGCGCATTTGAACTCTAAAAATTGCCATTTCAATTTCAGAAAATTCACAATATTATTCTCTACGCATTAGTTCAATAAAAACAATATGTTACTTTAGACTTTTTCACATTTAATTAAATAGGCATTTAAATACCCTTAGGGTAAAAATGTAAATTTAATTATTTAAATTCCAGTAAAGCTTATATTTATTTATTTCCTGTTAATATGAACAAACCACTAAATTTTCTATGGAAGTTTCATTTTAAATTTATTAGAGAACTTAAAATGAGAATAATCACTTTTAAAACCCTTCTTCAAAGGGCAACACTTCATTTTAATTTCTTTTAAAATTAATTATGAAATGAACTTCAGAACCTTAACAACTTGATTTATTTTTAAATCAAACCAACTTAAACCTATGTGCTTATTATGTGATGTTATATTGTTTGATTGAATGTTGCATTCATTTTATTTTACTTTATTATATTGAAAAGACTACGACGCCGTCGAGGAGCCCGAATACTTCCCGGAAGTCCCTCCCTCGCCTTTCGCTGAACAAGGCAAGTCACCAAACCAATCTTTTGAGCATATTGAACCCATGTTTGATTAAACTATCGCTAAAACACATAGTTTATACATGTATTAGTCAAATGAAACCCTTACGATATATTTATTTAGGATCCCCCGACCTTGATGTGCAACCCAAGCCATGCTCTCTTGCCTAAACTCCTTGTCACCATATGATAAATGTTATTAGCTAGTGTCCAATGTATTGACACGATTGCTATAGGATTAAAAATGAGTCGTAGCGATTGGTTCTACTATATGATCCCCATTATTCTCATCTTTGGAATTCTGTCGGTGTTGGAGTTGTGGTTGTGAGTGGATGCATGGTGGGTTCCAGTGCAAGCTAGGGCATTGGTCGGTAGCACCCGGGGCACTATAAGGACCGGTCTGCGGGATCCGTTGCAGTACACTTCCGTACTAACCACAAGTCTAATGGGTAAGTCCTAACTAAGGTATGGAGTGTTCCAAACTGAGGCCACCATTTGGAGATGGGTCAAGCAGCACATGCGGGTGGCTTGTACTAATGTGGCGCAAAAGGGGGTGCGATGTTAGCCGGGATGCGGCCCGGCGTGCCGGCGAAACCTAGAGCGGGTGGTTATCGCTTGGAGCATTTCATGCTGAGGTTTTGGCACGAGTTCCCATGGTATGGGTCATCTCGTTTGGGATGAGTGCGTGCCTTGTGGGTACAGTAGTACATCTCTGATCAAAGTCTTAAATCTTTTCGAAAAGCCGAGCCCACGGTCAAGGGCGGGTTGCGTGACATCCCACAGTTAGTTTACTTGAATATGGATGTGCATGTTGGTTGACATGTAAGGACTGTTGTGCGAGGAGGTAAAACGTACTCCCGAGTTAGATTATGTTATTGATGTTCATGTTTATATTTCCGTATGATAAAATTTGATTACACTAAATGCAATAACTGAAAATATACTTTTCCGCATTGTTAGCCATTACCCTTCCTTGTTTATTATCCTGCATTATTACTTGCATTTGTGGTGGCTTGTTGAGTACTTTTTGTACTCATACCCGTTGAACACCTCAGAGGATGCCTACTACGAAGATGGTCTGGAGTAGCGACCCAGTCAAGAGAAGATCCTGAAGAAGACGTTCGTCATGCTTTTATTTACTTATTTAATTTTTACTCTGATGTAATAAATATGGTCTGCGTACCATGAATACTTGTCGTATGTACGCTTGTCGCATGATGAACCTCTTGTTATTATTGATTTTCTATGGAAATTCAATATTGTCTCGATTTTCGTAAATCGGGATGCCACAAGATGGTATCAGAGCCGACTTGACTGTAGGAAGCCAAACAGACCCGCCTAGCCATTAGCCGTAGGAAATTATTTCTCGAAAACCTACTTTATAAACTTTGTTTCTCCCCTCACTTTTATTCAACTTGCTGTTTTGTAGATGCCTGTCTATCAAGTCCACAGCTACTGCCGCCACTACGAGGGCTTCGTCCGGGAGCTCCGTATGATGCTCACATTCCTCGGGTTCCTCTTCGAGCCCGAATTCCAAGGAGTGTACCCCGACGAGTTCGCCGGACCTTATGACGTCTCCCTCACCGTCCACGGCTCCGGAGAGCACCTGCCACCCTACACCACCGCACTTGGGGGCCCGACTTTCGACGTCGCGTGCCAACGAGTCGCCCTCCAGGCCCTCATGGAGCTGAGGATGATCTACGATGGTTGTCTTCAGAACTCGTCCTTCCGGCTTGTGCCGAAGCGTACTCCCGGTGCCTACCATAGCATCTACCTCGGAGTTCACTCCGTGCGTGATCCGGTCATGGCCCGGCAGTCGCGTCTTCTTCAGGCTATGGACGACCTCCATACCGAGGCGGTGCTCGACGCCGATGAACACCATGAGGCGGTTGAGTTTCTTCGTGAAGAAACAAAGAACTTGATCCAATAGAATGGCGAGCTGTAGCGCAAGATCATGCAGCTGCAGAAGGATATTGCGGAGATGGTTCCTCTCCTTCCGAGGAAGAAGAAGCCCATCCGTGAGCCCCTCCCTCGCCCCAAGAGGATCCCGCCACACCCCTCCCCCGCCAGACCCTCCACCAGCGCCCCTGCACCGCGCCCCGGCCTCGTCTCTGACTCCATCATCGAGAACTTTCTCGAGCCCACCATCCCTCTAGAGCCGCGTACTCATGGTTCCGAGAGCACGGAGACCGCCTCCGGTGGCGAGTAGACGCTAGAGGCCGCAAAAGTTTAATAAAATAATTTTTGTATGTGTGCTATCCACAACGAGTGTGTTGTGGGTAGAATAAGAGCTTGATTGTAATAAACATTTTTACCACTTGGTTTATATGCATGAGATTTAAGAGCTACTTTCGTTAATTGTATTGTCATCTTTATGCCTTATAACCTCGTGTATTCAGAAGATGACCGACCACCAGAACACCGGCTCCAACAACGGTGAAGGAGGAAGCCATGATGCGCCCGAGGGTGTTGTACCCAACTGGGGTGCAACGGGCCCACGTCAGTCTGGGTCGCCATCCGCCAACCATCCTACCCTGGCGGAGATGATGGCAAATTAGAACAGCTAATCACCGCCCTCCTCACTCAGATGCAGCACCAACAGGCTCAGTTGGACCGACTGCAGAACGGGGAACCTGCCCCTCGTGCACCAGCACCCGCACCCGCTCCACAACTCTCGGAGTTTCTGCGCGTGCGTACGCCCATCTTCTCAAGCACCACCAACCCAATGGAGGCCGGAGATTGGCTCCGCACCATTGGGAAGAAGCTTGATCTCCTCCCCTGCACCGACCGGGAGTGAGTGGCCTTCGCCACTCATCAGCTCCAGGGTCCCGCTGCCAAATGGTGGGACAACTATCGTGAGTCCCAGCCGGAGGACCACGTGGTGACCTGGGCGGAGTTCACCATCGCCTTCCGTGCCGCCCACGTCCCCGCCGGTGTCATCGCGGTGAAGCAGTAGGAGTTCCGCGACCTGCAGCAAGGCAACCGGACTGTCATGGAGTACCTCCATGAGTTCAACCGCCTCGCCCGCTACGCACCGGAAGAAGTGCGCACCGACGGCCTCCGACAAGCCAAGTTCCTCCGGGGACTCAAGGATGAGCTGTCCATCCAGCTCGTCGCCACCGACTACGCCGATTTCCAATGGCTAGTCAACAAAGTTCTCATCCAAGAGACTGAGCCGAACAAGCTAGACCTCAAGAAGAGGAAGATGATCGCCTTCAAGCATCAGCAGGCGAACTCTCAGAGGCCCCGCTTCGTTCCTCCGCCACCAGCGCCCGCCTACCATCCTCGGCCCGCCTACAGGCCACCTCACGCCGCCGGTGGATCCAACGCCGGGCATCCTCGCCCCGCTCCACCAGCTCCAGCTTCTCAGCCGACGCCAGCCGCCAAGGCCCCGATCTTGAAGGATCGCCAAGGGAGGCCGGTCGTCTGCTTCAACTGCCGCAAGGAAGGGCACTATTCGCACCAGTGTCCTCACCCCAAGCAGCCCCAAGGCGCGGCACCCAACTAGGCGGTACGTGCCCGCGTCAACCACATCAACGCGGAGGAAGCTCAAGAGGCTCCTGAAGTCATGCTCGGTACGTTCACTGTGAATTCTGTACCAACCGTAATATTATTTGACTCTTGAGCAACACACTCCTTCGTCTCAAAAGATTTTGTGAAAAACAACGAACTGGACGTACTCCCTCTATCCGTCCCCATGGTGATTGCCACTCCCGGCAATAAGACCTTAGCCCACTTATACAGTCCTAAGGTTCAGATAGAGATCCAAGGAGTACTATTCTGGGCCGAGCCAGTCCTCATAAAATGCACCGGACTCGACCTCATCCTCGGGATGGATTGGTTGATGAAGCACAAGGGAGTGATCTACTGTGCCAACAAGTCTGTCACAGTGGCCAACCCTGAAGGCGCAGCCGTCACCTTTCGGATGACCAGTTGCAAACCACTCGAAGCGTCCCTCCACTCGCTAGCCCTTGAAGAAGTACTCATAGTCAAGGAGTTTATGGACGTCTTCCCAGAAGACCTACCGGGAATGCCTCCCAAGCGGGACATCGAATTCAGAATCGAACTTGTCCTCGGGACCACTCCAATCTCCAAGCATCCATACCGGATGGCTGCTAATGAACTAGCCTAAGTCAAGAGCAACATCGAAGACCTGGAGCAGAAAGGGTACATCCGACCGAGTACCTCACCCTGGGGTGCACCGGTCATCTTTGCCATGAAGAAGGACAAGACCAAGAGGATGTGCGTGGACTATAGAGCCCTAAACGACGTAACCATCAAGAACAAGTACCCATTGCCTCAGATCGACGACCTGTTCGATCAACCGAAAGGATCCTCGGTGTTTTCCAAGATTGACCTCAGGTCAGGTTATCACCAATTGAGGATTAGAGAAGAGGACATACCCAAGACTACCTTCACCTCCCGCTATGGACTCTACGAGTACACAGTGATGTCGTTCGGACTCACGAATGCCCTGGCCTTTTTCATGAACATGGTGAACAATGTATTCATGGAGTTCTTGGATAAGTTCATCATGGTATTCATCGACGATATCCTCGTTTACTCCAATACCAAATAAGAACATGAAACTCACCTCCGTCTGACCCTCGGAAAGCTAAGGGAGCAGCAATTGTACGCCAAATACAGCAAATGCAAATTTTGGTCGTCTGAGGTGAAGTTCCTCGGCCATGTCATATCTGCCGGAGGAATAGCAGTGGACCGAACCACCGTTGAAGCCGTAACGAACTGGCTGCAGCCCACGACCGTGACCGAGATCCGGAGTTTTCTTGGATTGGCCGGATACTACCGCCGGTTCATCGAGAATTTTTCGAAGATCGCCAAGCCTATGACCAGACTTCTACAGAAAGAAGTGAAGTTTGAATGGACCCCCGACTGCGAAGAAAGCTTCCAGACTCTCAAGAAGAAGCTCGTGTCAGCTCCTATTCTGACCTTGCCAGACATCCGGAAGGACTTCCACGTCTACTGTGATGCCTCTCGTCAAGGATTGGGATGCGTCTTAATGCAAGAAGGGAAGGTGATATCCTACGCCTCCCGACAACTGAGACCGCATGAGCTGAACTACCCGACCCACGACCTGGAGATGGAAAGGCTAAATCTAGGGATCACCACCCGAGCGTACCTCGCTGCCTTGGAGTCTCGGCCCGTCTTGATAGACCAGATCCGAGAAAAGCAAAAGGAAGACCCGGACATCTTGGAGATCCAACAGAACATGCGGAAGGTTAAAGCCCCCGGATTTTCCGAGGACGAGCATGGTACCATCTGGTTCGGAAACTGGATATGCGTACCCGACCTACCTGAGTTGAAGACTCTCATCCTTCAACAAGCCCACGATACTCTATACTCCATTCATCCCAGGAGTACCAAGATGTATCAAGACCTGAAGGAAAAATATTGGTGGGTCAGCATGAAGAGAGAAATAGCTGAGTATGTGGCCAAGTGCGACACATGTCGGCGAGTCAAGGAAGAGCATCAAAGACATGCCGGACTTCTGCAACCTCTCAAGGTCCCTGAATGGAAGTGGGAAGAAATAGGAATGGACTTCATCACGGGACTGCCCAGGACCCAAGCTGGTCACGATTCCATCTGGGTGATCGTCGACCGACTCACCAAGGTAGCTCACTTCGTCCCGGTCAAGACAACTTACACCGCCGCCAAGTTGGCTCAGTTGTATATGACCCGGATCGTGTGCCTTCACGGAGTTCCTAAGAAGATTGTATCTGACCGCGGGAGTCCGTTTACCTCCAAGTTTTGGAAGAACCTTCAAGAGGAACTCGGCACCCGACTGAACTTTAGCACCGCCTATCATCCACAGACCGACGGTCAAACCGAAAGGGTCAACCAGATATTGGAAGATATGCTTAGAGCTTGCGCTCTAGGCTTTGGCGGAATGTGGGACAAGAACTTGCCCTATGCAGAGTTCTCCTACAAACACAGCTGTTGGGGGAAAATATCTCATCTTCGGGGTTATTGCCGAAGCAACATAAAGGCAGTCAGCAGGTTCGAAGGTTCCCTGAAGATCATCTTCGAAGATACCCGGAACCCAGTTCGAAGTACGAAGATAGGCATTGGTTCGGAGTACATCTTCGAACTAAAGCCCTGCAAGATCTTTTCTGCCAGCTAAGATGGAAGACTTATCTTCTTTCTCATTAGATTAGTCTTTTACCATTTTAGCCCTATTAAGGGAACCGAATAGTTTCCACTATGTCGGTTGTAATAGAGGGGTAAATAGGTCTTTTCCTTAATGTTTGGGCCTATAAATACCCCCCATTTCACCCTGTAATAGGGACCGAATACAAGTTATTCAATACACACATTCGAACTATTCTAAGTTATTATCCTTTCGGAGGCTTAGGACAGTTCTCTTCGCAAACACTTTGTTTGTTAGTTTCTCTTCTACAGAAACCTGTTAGCGTAATCTTTTACGCCAACAGTTGGCGCCGTCCGTGGGGAACCTAGTCCGAAAAACTTCGTTCTCTACCAACCTTTTACATCATGACTCCTAAGCGGAGCGCACCCCGCAATCCCACTCGGAGGTCCTCTCGGATCTCCGGAGAGATACCCTTCGACACAGTTGAAGTCGGAGGGTCTTCGGCTTTCCCTCCACAAACTCCGGAAGGGGCTTCCATTCCTCGAACATACGAAGCTTCTCCGCCAACCCCTTCCATACTCCGACCGCCCGGAGTCCCTTCTCCACCATCCATCCCGATTCGAACTGATCCGACCAGTTCTCAAGACCCGGAAGATCCTTCCGGAAGAGATGAAAATAATCTTGGAGATATGGCCACTCAAATGGCCAACCTTCAAGCTGAAGTGACAAGGTGGCGACAAGAAGCTGCGAGCAGGCTTCGCTCTCAAACCACCCCAACCATTCTTGAAGTGCCCGAAGATGATGATCTTGATTATCCCGAAGCCCCGGAGAACGCCTCTTACGACAATGAATCTCCGTTGCATCCTGAGCTGCAGAAGGTTCGCTTTGATCCAAAGTTTAAAACTTCGAAGCTCTGTAAGTATGCCGGAGATGAAGATCCCGGAGAGTTCGTGCGTTCTTATGCCCTAGCGATTGAGGCTAGCGGCGGAGTTAGAGACACTATGGCGAAGTGCTTCCCGTTAGCTCTTCAAGGGGTGGCATTGAGATGGTTCTGGTCTTTGAAGCCAAGATCAATCAATTCATGGTCGCAGTTGAAGAGGATGTTTATAAGTAACTTTCAGGGCACCTTTGTGCCTCCTATGTCAACAGGAAGCCTTTTCCAGGTGAAACAGCTCCCCGGAGAAACATTGAGACAGTATTTTAAGCGCTTCGCTCATACGAAGTCGCAAATTCGGGGGCTGTCCACATCTTCAGTGGTTGATGCAGCTCGGGAAGGCGTCAGTCATCAAGGCCTTCTGGATAAACTGCATCGGAAGAGCATCTCCTCAGTCTCTCAGTTGATGTCATACTTCGAGGAGTATGCGAGGTCAGAAGAGGGTTGGCTTCGGAGGACTGCTGCTACTTCGTCCATATTGCAAGAAGTCAAAGCAGAAGTGAAAACTCCGGCACAGCCGCAAGAACCAGTCTTCGAAGTGCAACATGATCGGAGAAGAGGGCAAAAGCACCCTCGCTCTGAAGTCTTGAATATTGCACCCCCACAGAAGTTTGCACCAAGAGCTCCACAGTCTACGGGGAACAAGGCCAGCGGCTGGAGGCCGCCAGGGAAAACGGCTGGCAAGGGCCAGACCCTTTTCTGCTGCATTCATGGAGAAAATCGAAGCCATGCAACTGACACTTGCAAGGCTATCCTTACCCTAAGGGGAGAGTACCTGGAGAGAACTTCGGGTCGAGGCAGTACCGACCGAAGTCCAGCAGCAACGCGCCCCGAGCCGGTCCAGGCTGTGGCGCGAATAGAAAATTTCGATGCTGCAAGGCACCCTCCGGTGGCCAATGTTATGCCACCTCCGAAGCAAGAGGAAGGGCAAGATAGAGGAAAAAGAGTAGTTCTCCCTATCTCCGGAGGAGGTACCCTCGGAAGCATGTCCAAGAGACAGCGAAGAGAGTACGTTCGGGAAGTAGGTCATATTGGAACTTCGTCATCTGCAGCTGCAATGCCGGAGTGGTCTCATGTTCCGATATCTTTCTCTGCGGAGGATGCAGCTGGTATTAAGTTCCCGCACGCAGATCCATTGGTTATCACTGCTGACATTGCAGGGACTGAAGTCCGAAGGGTGCTAATTGACGGAGGTAGTTCGGCAGATATCATTTTTGTGCAAGCCTTCGATCAGTTATGCATTTCCAGGAAGCATCTCCTTCCAGTGGCTCATCCTATGCAAGGCTTCTCAGGACCTCCGCTTGATGCACTTGGTCAGATAGGCCTCGAAGTTACCTTCGGAGAAGGTTTATTAGCCCGGACTGAAGAAGTTATCTTTGATGTGGTAGATGCCCCGTATGCTTATAACGTCATTTTCGGACGGGGCATGTTGAATCAGTTCGGAGCTGTGGCGCATCACAATTACTTGTGCATAAAGATGCCCACACAAGCAGGAGTCCTAACAATCTTCGGAGATCAAGCCATTGCTCGGAGGGCGGAATATGGTCACGGTCCCCCTCTTGATCCGAGGCAAGTAAACAGTGTGCAGGATAATGAAGAAATTTTTTCAGCCTCCTCCGAAGCTTCGAAGAAGTCTTTTTCGAGACCAAGTCCCGAAGGAGAGATTGCAACGAAGGTCATTGTTAAAGATGGTAAAGAGTACACTTTTCAATTTGGTAAAGATTTACCTCCTGAAGTTGCAACCTCCTTGGAAAAGGTAGTGGAAGAAAATTTGGATGTCTTCGCTTGGTCTGACGAAGATATCACCGGAGTCGATCGGGATATCATTGAACACAATTTACTTGTAAACCCGAAGGCCCGGCCTGTTCGACAAGGACTCCGGAAGATGTCCGCAGAGAGAGCTTCTCTAGCTAAGGACGAAGTTAAAAAACTGTTGAAGGCTGGGATTATCAGAGAAGTGGCTCACACAGAATGGTTAGCCAACCCAGTCTTCGTCAGGAAGAAGTCTTCCGGGAAGTGGCGCATGTGCATTGATTTCACATCCTTGAATAAAGCATGCCCACGTGACCCCTACCCCATGCCCCGAATTGATCAACTGGTTGACTCCACTGCAGGTTCGGAGTTATTAAGCTTCCTTGACGCGTATTCTGGTTATCATCAAATATGGTTGAAGCGCGAAGATGAAATCAAGACAAGCTTTGTAACTCCTTCGGGAGTCTTCTGCTATGTAAGAATGCCCTTCGGCCTAAGAAATGCCGGGGCTACTTTTTCAAGATTAGTTGCTAAGGCTTTAGGTCATCAACTAGGTCGCAATGTGGAGGCCTATATGGATGATATTGTAATAAAGAGTGCTTTAAAGCACCAGCATAGCCTAGACTTAGCAGAAACATTCAATAGCCTTCGGGCATGTGGGATCCGTCTTAACCCCGAAAAATGTATATTCGGAGCTAAGGCTGGAAAATTGTTAGGGTATTTAGTTTCAAGCAGGGGAATTGAAGCTAGCCCTACTCAAATAACTGCGCTGCAGAAGATGGCTCCTCCGGAGAATTTAAAGCAAGTGCAAAAGCTGACTGGACGTCTGGCCGCACTTAGCAGGTTTTTATCAAGGTCTGCAGAGAGGAGCTTGCCGATATTCAAAGCTTTGAAAGGGTCCGAAGATTTTGCATGGACACCGGAGTGTCAGAGAAGCTTCGAAGATATTAAAGATTATCTCAGTAATCTTGCTACACTCACGGTGCCTATTGCGGACGAAACCCTACTCATGTATCTTGCAGCTACAGGTTCAGCTGCCAGCGCAGTCCTTGTCAGAGAAGTGGATTTCAATGGGAAGTTGGTCCAAAATCCTGTCTATTTTGTATCCGAAGCATTGTCAGGAGCGAAGACAAGATACTCCGAACTTGAGAAGTTCGTTTATGCTCTGATAATGGCTTCGAGGAAGCTAAGACATTATTTTTGGCTCACAATGTAATTGTACCAACTTCATATCCTTTAGGAGATATGCTCCGAAGCAAAGATTCCACTGGAAGAATTGGAAAGTGGGCAGTCGAGCTAGCACCCTTCGGCATATCTTTCTTGGCAAGGACAGCTATCAAATCCCAAGTCCTAGCAGACTTCGTAGCAGAGTGGACTCCACCTGCGAATTTGACTCCGGAGAAATCAAGTGACGGAGTTTGGACTGTTTACTCCGATGGGGCTTTCCAAGCATCCGGAGCAGGCATTGGGGCAGTGTTGATTTCACCGTCAGGGCAAAGAGCAATGTACTCCGCAAGACTCAACTTTAAGTCTACCAATAATATAGCGGAGTACGAAGGGATTTTATTAGGACTCCGGAAAGCACGTGCTCTAGGGGCTACAAGAATAATTATAAAGACAGATTCTCACATAGTAGCAGGGCACGTAGACAAAAGTTTTCAAGTTCGACATCCACAGCTTGCAAAGTACTTAGAAGAAATCCGCAAAATCGAAGCACACTTCAAGGGTATTTCCATTCGGAGTATACCAAGAGCGGAAAACGTGCAAGCAGACATTTTAGCGAAGGCTGCAGCTGGAGCTGTGGATGTGCCTGAAGAAGCTTTTTATGAGGAGCTCAATATACCTTCGGTGCCACAAATTGCCTCTGCGGAGATTCTTTGCATTCCTAGTGCAGATTGGAAAGATTCGATCATAGAACTCTTGCAAGGAGGAACAAATTTGCCCGAAGAGCCCCAGTTGTCAAGATTAAAGCTCAGAGCCAGAAACTATCAGTTAATCAACGGTATATTATACAAGGCCGGAGTATGTTCCCCTCTACTTCGATGTATATCTCAAGCCGAAGGCCAAGAAATTCTTCGAGAAATTCACGAAGGCCTTTGTGGAAGCCATTTAGCCCCTAGAGCTCTGGCAGGAAAAACACTTCGCCAGGGGCTTTATTGGCCCACAATAACAGCTGATGCGGAGAGCTTGGTCCGCACTTGTCAAGGATGCCAGTGGATGGGTCGACGGAGTCATCGCTCACCAACAGCTCTTCAAGTCATTGCTCCGGTATGGCCTATGGCCAGATGGGGTATGGATCTAATTGGTCCCTTTCCGTTAGCAAAGGGAAATCTGAAGTTCGCAGTGGTAGCTATTGAATATTTTTCTAAGTGGGTGGAAGCAGAACCCTTAACAGCTATCACTTCGAACAATGTACAGAAATTCTTCTGGAAGAACATTATTTGCCGGTTCGGAGTGCCTAGATACCTCACAGTTGATAATGGAACACAGTTCGACGCAGAACCCTTCAGGAAGTTTTGCGAAGACCTAGGCATTCAGCTATGTTTTGCTGCAGTGAGGCATCCTCAGTCGAATGGAGCCGTAGAGCGAGCCAATGGAAATATTTTATCAGGGCTAAATCGAAGAATAGTAGGATTAACAAAGGGACTGTGGACCGAAGAGCTTCCGAAGATTCTATGGTCCATTCGGACTACGCAAACAAGGTCCACAGGTTTTACTCCGTTCAGACTACTATTCGGAGATGAAGCTATGACTCCAACGGAGCTCAAAGGGGGATCATTTCGAAGCACCGAACCAGATATTGAAGAAGACAGACAAGATTCGTTAGATTTGTCAGAAGAAACAAGACTTCAGGCTGTAGCTAATTTATCAAAGTATCATCAGCAGACGAAGACTTGGTATGACCCGAAGGTTAAGCTCAACGAGTTAAGGCCGGGTCATCTTGTTCTACGAAGCATTATAACACCAGGGAAGTTAGGCAATAAATGGGAAGGTCCATATCTAATTGTCCGCTCAGGGCGCCCTGGTTCATTTAAATTAGCTAATTTAGAAGGTGAAGAGTTAGCACATACTTGGCATGCGGAGCACCTAAAGCGATACTTCGCATAAGGGCTCCTTGTAATTCGCTTGTAATCACCTCTAAATTAATAAAGCATATGACCCTGATAGTTGCCTTCCCCTCATAGACTTCCAGCTTCCGAGTGGACGCACTGGAACCGCGGGGTCGACCGAGAGGGAAACGTCATTAAGCTGGGTTGTATTTTCGGACTTCGAACCCATAAAGTTCGAAGCCTCCGACGTGGGGGCTGACATAATCCGGAGCCCAGGCCACCGGCTTGTAGGCATCCGTAAAAGAGCCCAAAACCACACCCTACGGAGTCCAAGCCATTGGTTGGTAGACTTCCGTAAAAAGAGCCGAAGGTGGCCAAAACCTACGGAGTCCGAGCTGCAGCTTGTAGACTTCCGTAAAAAGAGCCGAAGGTGGCCAAAATCTGCGAGGTCTAAGCCATTGGCTAGTAGACTTCTGCAAAAAGAGCCGAAGGTGGCCAAATTATACGGAGTCCAAGCCATTGGCTGGTAGACATCCGTAAAAAGAGTCCAAAGAGACCATTGCAAACTCCGAACCATTGGTTCGTCAGAGATCGCAAAGACAAGCCGAAGGTGGCTAAAGCAAAACAGCATTTAAGCCATGAGCTTCGAATGTCTGTTAACATAGTCCAAAGTGACAAATTTTTTAAGACACTAAAGTGTCCTGAAAGTTATCTCAAGTGATTTCTTTCATTAAACAAAGCTACTAAGCTACCATTGCTCTGACTGCAAAAAGTCGAAGACATTTCATAAGATTTCAAAAGATCTTTAAATGACAGAGGGGCTCCGAACCCACAAAAAAATTGTACTCCGAAGTTTTTTCTTTGCATATAACCATCTTTGAATACATTTCGAAGTTGCTTATACCCAAAGAGGGGCTAGTAAATATGGAGACAATTTTAAATCGGCATTCATTATTGAAATAAATGTGTTTACAGATTACACTATGAAAAATTGGTATCTATACCAAGAAGGAATCGGATACCTCTTCGGTCCCGAGAGCTAGGGGTGGAACGACTAGTTCCAACATCAGAAGTTCTAAGAACTTTACGTTTAACTCTCTTCCTCCCCTTTGAAGCTCTAAAATCCTTCTGCTCTTGTTGAAGCTCGGCCCAAGTTCGAAGCCGCTCGGGGATTCTTTCCCAGCTTCTAAGATCTTCAGATCTTTTATTTCGAGGTTCACCTTCGTCTTCAGACCAATTAGTGTCTTCAGAAGACGAGGTGTTTGCGTCAACTTCTTTATCTTCCTCTTTAATATAAGACAATATGTCTTTGATTACTTCGGGCGCAATTACGCCGGAGTCATCTCGAGGAATAAGAAATCGAGGACGCTTATAACTCTTTAGAAGTTCGAAGGTGTTCCACAATGAGCGAAGTTCGTTGTTAAGCTCTAACACTTCGATATCTTCCATAAGAGGCAAAGCCTAAAAATATGACAAACAAGACTTTCATTGATAAATGTTTACAATCATGAGCTTTACATAATCAAAAAATCCTAAATAATTCCTAAACCTGCGGGTTCGGAGGAGGCTGACTGCTCGAAGCTTGGCTCCGAACTTGCTTCTGGCGTTGGCCTTCATCGATCCAAGCCTTGATCGCAGAACGACCTTCGGCTCTCCATGAGGTTTGAAAGGCTCGCCAGGCGGCAGTCACGCCTTCGGAAGGATTCAAAAGCCGCTCGTCGTCGAAGGTAATGGAGCCCTCTGTGCTCGGAGTGATTGTTCGGCCCAAATCCTCGTAGTAACGAAGTAATCCGAGGGCAGACACTTGTCCGGAGAGTTCTCCATAACGCATGCCTGTCGTCTTCATTTGCTTCGCTGCTCCTTGGATCCTTTTTAACCGGCGCAGCAGAGTCACGTTGTCATCCGAAGGAAGTGATCCAGTAGTACCGAAGTACTCCAGAACACCTAGCATCTGTTCGATGACCTCCGTAGCCACCTTCTCCGACTTAAGCTTTTCTTCAATCAGTGCATCCTTGCTCGAAGTCGTTTCTACCAAAACTCCAGAAATCCTAGCATTCTCCGTAGTTAAAATATTCTTCTAGTTTAGGAGTTGGCTAGCTTCCTCTTGGAGCCTTACAAGTTCGGACCCAGCACTAGCATGCTCCGACCGCACCTTTTCAATTTCGGCCCGAAGCACGATTCTTTCTGCTTCGAGCTCCTTATTAACAGCTTCCAAGCCCTGTCTGGCCCTACGCTTCGTTGAAATCACATTATCCATTTGAAGTACTCTAGCTTCGGAGAAAGATAAGTTGCGTTTAAGAGCTTCATTTTCTTCCCGAAGCTGAGCAATTTCACTTTCGTTCGATAAAGCTGCAGCGCGGGCCAAGACCGCTTGCTAAGAAGAGAAAAAACTGAAGAAATTATTCATTTATAATTTGCTACTGGTTCGAAGATGTACTTCGAACCCAATATAATTTGCTAAAGATATTGGTTCGAAGGTGCTCCGTACCTGGTAGGCTGCTCGTTCCAAAGCAACGTTAAGCTCCGAATTCTTCGCCTTGCTTAATTTTGCTACCAGCTCTATCTCCCCGACTTCCCGACTCACTCGACCTAAAGGTTTGAGCAAAGTCCGAAGCCCTTTTCTTTCCTCCAAAAAAGGAGTTAAAAGAGGGAGCAGAGCCGAAGCCTCTTGGTCTTCCCTGCTTGGCGAAGCTCCGGAGCGTTCTCCTGAGGTCCTTGGAACTTCCGAAGATGGCCCCCCTCAGTTGATTCACTTTCATCTATTGACTCAGACGAAGTTGATCCTTGAGTAGGGAGAGGCTCTATGTGTCTTTTACCCCTTCCAGGCCCCTGTTGAGTGACCTCCGGGTGTGGCTCCGAAGTTGTCAAAGGCCTTTGAATTGTGTCTTCGTGATGTACTTCTACAATAGGGGGCTCTGTAAAAGCAAAAAGTATTATTCATTGTATAATTTTGCAGAAAATAATAAAAAATTATGTGAAATTTACCTTCGACATTCTGGGGGAGATCGAGCACTGGACTGCTCGGAGGATCGAAGGTGAAGTCATCATCTGAATCCACAGTTAAAATTTCTTCTGCCGGAGTATCTCCGTGAGCAGTCCTTCCTTCATCCACAACTGAAGTTGTAGGAACTTCAATTTCATCTTCGCCCATAGGGGCTTCGATTTGCTCCTCTTGAGTATCCGGAGCTCTCACTTCTTCAATGTTAGCTTGAGGCTCCAGCATACCTGCAGTATCTTCAATGTGAATATTTGTTGAGCTGCATCTCCATCAATCAATCTCACTAATAATATACCTTCATCTTCTTTAGAACCAGAGACTGGGGTTCTTGAGCTCGAAGGCGCAAGATCCGAAGGTGCGATATTTTTTGGCTTCCGAGCCACCTTCTTCACCGGAGTCCTTGCGGAGCTCGAAGCTCCAGCTTCAGCTGTCCTCTTCTTGGGTCCTTTCTCCGAAGGTACCCAGTCCATCAGAGGGGGCGGAGTCAACTCCAACATTCCCCATACTCTGTTAAACCTCTCCCAACTCCCGACCAATTTAACTCTCCATTCTTTTTCAGTCGGAGTTGGTGCACCCAAAATCTTCTCCGAAGCCCTTACAATTTGCTCTGAAGTAATAGGGGCTGAAGAAGCTGAAAAATAAATCAAATTAGTCTTTCTTCGAAGTAAATATGTATAATGCATGTTGGTTTCGAAGTTACCTGCAGGGCTCGAAGTTAAGTTGATTTTGCGGAGACCGCCTTCCGAATCATCCTCGAAGACGATAGGCCAGTTGGCCATCAGCGGAGGAATTTGAAGTCCGAGAAATTCTTCGGCTAAGTCTCGCATGCTTAACCTTCGGCTAATCTTTTGAAGCAGGTTAAGACGAGCTTCGAGTTGGCCTTCGTTGGGCTGCACTAAGGCTTCTTTCCGGAATTGAATTTCTTTAAGGGGCCCAGCCAGAGGACTGCTTGCTCCAACTTCGGCATAGAACCATCTCAGAACCCAATCAGTGTACCATCTAGCATTGATGGCCTTGGCAGGAAACTGAGGGGCATACTCATCTCGAAGTCTAAAGTTGATAGAGCCGAAGGATATCACCACTTTTTCACCTCCGGAGCCTACGAAGGTCTTCGGCTGGCAAGTTGCTCTATGAAGTGCAGCGAAGATTTCTGCCCTTCCCTCGCAACCTTCGGCTCTCAGCGCCCACTCGAAGATAGCTAATCTAGCTACTGCGTTCGGAGATAATTGGGGGAGGGTTACGTGGAACAGATCAAGTACCTCCGCCAGGAAGTCCACTGCAGGGAGACCCAAGCCAGCTTCGAAGAAGGCTTCGAATACCACTACCTCTCTGGGTCTTGGTGATGGAATCGATTCTTTGCCCGGCTTCCGGATCATGACTCCATTACTAATTTTTCCCCCTGCTGTGATTGCCAAAGACTCCCTCTTGCAGGTAGAAGGCCCCAACTGGAAAGATTGATCCAAATACTTTGTCGATGGCGGGCACAGACCTTGGTCATCGGTGATTTGGGGATTTCTCCCCCCTGCCGCCATGGATGTCGCCGCCGGCATCGGAGGTGCCGCCGCCAACGCTGCTGCCGCTGCTGCTGCAGCCACCTGCTGCCGGGCCAAAGCCGACAGAGGTGCAGATCCCTTAGTCTTCACCATCGCGACCGCCGGATTGCTCTGAGGAAATGGAGGCTAGGGCTCAAGAACTCAAAGGGCTAAAAAGTTTTTGATTGCGAGAACGCGATGAAAAGGTAACCAGGTAACTTCTAGGCCTTCTATTTATAGCCTAGACTTCACTTTTTTACCGTTAACCCATGTCGTTTCGCATTCCTGCCGTTACTTTTCCTCGAGATTAACGTTTACTGCAGTTTCCGTTAGAAACAGAAACTTAACGGCTATTTTCTCTAAGTCTAAAAGACTCTCGAACTTCTTGAGTCGGTTCTAAGATAGTTCGAAAAGCCATTACCTTAAGACTGACTCAAAGTTTATATCTTCATGTATTTCGGAGATGAAATAAAAACCAATAACCCCTATGATTGGTTATCTTTTCCTTTTGTATACTGCTCTCCTAACGTTACAGGTCAACAGAGAAGCGTATTCGAGGGGCTACTGTTGGGGGAAAATATCTCATCTTCGGGGTTATTGCCGAAGCAACATAAAGGCAGTCAGCAGGTTCGAAGGTTCCCTGAAGATCATCTTCGAAGATACCCGGAACCCAGTTCGAAGTACGAAGATAGGCATTGGTTCGGAGTACATCTTCGAACTAAAGCCCTGCAAGATCTTTTCTGCCAGCTAAGATGGAAGACTTATCTTCTTTCTCATTAGATTAGTCTTTTACCATTTTAGCCCTATTAAGGGAACCGAATAGTTTCCACTATGTCGGTTGTAATAGAGGGGTAAATAGGTCTTTTCCTTAATGTTTGGGCCTATAAATACCCCCCATTTCACCCTGTAATAGGGACCGAATACAAGTTATTCAATACACACATTCGAACTATTCTAAGTTATTATCCTTTCGGAGGCTTAGGACAGTTCTCTTCGCAAACACTTTGTTTGTTAGTTTCTCTTCTACAGAAACCTGTTAGCGTAATCTTTTACGCCAACAACAGCTATCAAGCCAGCCTGCAAATGTCCCCGTTTGAAGCACTCTAGGATCAAACCGGAGAATCGCAACTATTTGGGACAGATATATTGAGAGAAGCTGAAGAGAAGGTCAAGATCATAAGGGACCGGTTAAAGACAACCCAATCCCGACAGAAGAGCTATGCCGATAACCGTCGAAGAGACCTAACCTTTGAGGAGGGCGATTATGTCTATCTCCGAGTTACTCCCCTCCGCGACACTCAAAGGTTCAACATGAAAGGCAAGCTAGCACCCCGCTACGTCAGACCTTTTCAGATCCTCCTACGGCAAGGAGAAGTGGCATATCAACTTGAACTGCCTCCATCATTGGCAGGAGTTCACGATGTGTTCCATGTCTCTCAGCTGAAGAAGTGCCTCCGTGTACCCACCGAGCAAGCCGACCTTCAACAGCTCAACGTCCAAGAAGACTTGACCTACATTGAGAAACCCACCAAGATCTTGGAAACCAAGGAAAGGGTAACCAGGAGTCGTGTAGTTCACTTCTGCAAGGTTCAGTGGGACAACCACCCCGCCGAGGAAGCTACTTGGGAAAAGGAAGACGAACTAAAAGCCCAATACCCCGAGTTATTCGAGTAACGTTCCAATCTCGAGGACGTGATTCTTTGTAAGGGGGATAGGTTTGTAACACCCTAAATTTTCAAAACAATAAAAATATTATTTAAATTAATTCCTGGATTTTATTATTTTGGAAATACCTTTAAATACTTCCCTTTACCATTTTGAACTACATCATAGAGTTAATGACCAAACCAGGAGCTGAAAATTTTTGTATAGACTCCCAAGACCAAGAAATATTTTGAGAATTTTTATAAATTTTTATCAACTTTGGAAGTAGCCCTATTATTTTAAACCAATTTCTGCAATTATTTCTAATCAGAAAATATTTTATACAGTAACGGGCCTTCTCCTCCCTTCCTCTGTCTCCCGGCCGGCCCAGCCCATTTCCTCCCGCGCGCCCCGTCTGACTGCTGGACCCCACTCATCAGTGAGTGCCTCTCCTCTCGCACGCGCGCCCGACAACCCGACCCCACCTGTCGGCGCCAACCGTCCCCTCTCGCGCCCGAGTCCGGTCCCACCCGTCAGCCACCGCCCTCGCGCACTCGCACCCGCTGACCACCTTGGCCCACCTATCGGACCCGTCGTCAACCTCGCGTCGCCGCCCCCAAATCACGCCGGCCGATGACCCCCGCCTCGGATCCGCCTCGCTGGCCTCTCCCGCATTCAATTGACGCCGGTTTAATGCACCCCGAGCCCCCCTGCCCATTTAATCGCGTTAAAGGATATGTTTAAGCCCTCGGGAACGCAGCGCCGTGCATGGCCGAGCCATCGCCGGTGACTTAAACCCCTCCCTCGGCTTTCCTTGCATGCGAGCCCCCCCCGACGCCCTATTTAACCCCCTGCCACCGCCGCGTTCGACCCCCACACTCTCGCAACCCAGGACCGAACAGAACGCCCATAATTCACATTTTAGCGCTCCCCTCCTGCTTCACCTCCGGCCACCGCTCGCCGTCGCCTCGGACCGCCTCCGTCCACGCAGTCGCCACCATCGTGACCATCGCCGACCACCCGACCTCGGCCACGCCTCCGTTGGCCAAGGAGACCGCAGGATCGACGTCGCCGTCGAGCACCCGATGAACCCTCCGCTTCTACCCTCGCCGCCGATCGCCGTCAGCTGCCCTTCATCGCCGTCGAAGGTACCATCATGATAGCCGTGGCCTCCTCTTTCCATTTTCGCATAGAGCTAGGCCTAGCCCCCTCGTAGGCGCTGTCGCCGCCGCACCCGAACCCCACCGTCGCTGGAGACGAAGGGGGGGTACAACCCCCTTAGCGCGTGTCGTGCCGGATTTCATCCTGGCCGCACGATCGTGATCGGAGCGCTCTGGTTAAAACCCTACGGGATTTAATCTCCGCCCTTGATCCGGTCAAAGGGGTACCAGGCCATCTGGGCCGTTGATCGCTTTTAAGAGTTTTGACTCAATCTCATGCATCCACGTTGTACCCTTTCGCGCGTTTTAATCCTGGCCGTCCGTTATCACTTAAGCGCCCTGCCTCGCCCGCGTGCATTGGATCTGGATCCAACGGCCCAGATCGATCCGACGCACGCGCACAGTGCGCGGGTTCACTATGGGCCTGGCTCACCGTGGACCCGAGGGGATTTAAATTTGAAAATAAATTCCAGAAAAGGTTTAAAATTTGTAAAATTCATATCTAGCGCATTTGAACTCTAAAAATTGCCATTTCAATTTCAGAAAATTCACAATATTATTCTCTACACATTAGTTCAATAAAAACAATATGTTACTTTAGACTTTTTCACATTTAATTAAATAGGCATTTAAATACCCTTAGGGTAAAAATGTAAATTTAATTATTTAAATTCCAGTAAAGCTTATATTTATTTATTTCCTGTTAATATGAACAAACCACTAAATTTTCTATGGACCTTTCATTTTAAATTTATTAGAGAACTTAAAAATGAGAATAATCACTTTTAAAACCCTTCTTCAAAGGCAACACTTCATTTTAATTTCTTTTAAAATTAATTATGAAATGAACTTCAGAACCTTAACAACTTGATTTATTTTTAAATCAAACCAACTTAAACCTATGTGCTTATTATGTGATGTTATATTGTTTGATTGAATGTTGCGTTCATTTTATTTTACTTTATTATATTGAAAAGACTACGACGCTGTCGAGGAGCCGTAATACTTCCCGGAAGTCCCTCCCTCGCCTTTCGCTGAACAAGGCAAGTCACCAAACCAATCTTTTGAGCATATTGAACCCATGTTTGATTAAACTATCGCTAAAACACATAGGTTATACATGCATTAGTCAAATGAAACCCTTACGATATATTTATTTAGGATCCCCCGACCTTGATGTGCAACCCAAGCCATGCTCTCTAGCCTAAACTCCTTGTCACCATATGATAAATGTTATTAGCTAGTGTCCAATGTATTGACACGATTGCTATAGGATTAAAAATGAGTCGTAGCGATTGGTTCTACTATATGATCCCCGTTATTCTCATCTTTGGAATTATGTCGGTGTTGGAGTTGTGGTTGTGAGTGGATGCATGGTGGGTTCCGGGTGCAAGCTAGGGCATTGGTCGGTAGAACCCGGGGCACTATAAGGACCGGTCTGCGGGATCCGTTGCAATACACTTCCGTACTAACCACAAGTCTAATGGGTAAGTCCTAACTAAGGTATGGAGTGTTCCAAACCGAGGCCACCATTTGGAGATGGGTCAAGCAGCACCTGCGGGTGGCTTGTACCAATGTGGCGCAAAAGGGGGTGCGACGTTAGCCGGGATGCGGCCCGGCGCGCCGGCGAAACCTAGAGCGGGTGGTTATCGCTTGGAGAATTTCATGCTGAGGTTTTGGCACGAGTTCCCGTGGTATGGGTCATCTCGTTTGGGATGAGTGCGTGCCTTGTGGGTACAGTAGTACATCTCTGATCAGAGTCTTAAATCTTTTCGAAAAGCCGAGCCCACGGTCAAGGGCGGGTTGCGTGACATCCCACAGTTAGTTTACTTGAATATGGATGTGCATGTTGGTTGACATGTAAGGACTGTTGTGCGAGGAGGTAAAACGTACTCCTCGAGTTAGATGATGTTATTGATGTTCATGTTTATATTTCCGCATGATAAAATTTTATTACACTAAATGCAATAACTGAAAATGTACTTTTCCGCATTGTTAGCCATTACCCTTCCTTGTTTATTATCCTGCATTATTACTTGCATTTGCGGTGGCTTGTTGAGTACTTTTTGTACTCATACCCGTTGAACACCTCAGAGGATGCCTACTACGAAGATGGTCTGGAGTAGCGACCCAGTCAAGAGAAGATCCTGAAGAAGACGTTCGTCATGCTTTTATTTACTTATTTAATTTTTACTCTAATGTAATAAATATGGTCTGCGTACCATGAATACTTGTCGTATGTACGCTTGTCGCATGATGAACCTCTTGCTATTATTGATTTTCTATGGAAATTCAATAATGTCTCGATTTTGGTAAATCGGGGCGCCACATTCCTCCATCCCCATTTGCTGAGCAAGGCAAGTCATCGACCACTCCTGTGGAAATAGTTGATCATCATTGAGCCCATGTTATAATACATTATCGCTATAACTCATAGGATAATATTGCATTAGTCAAATATCAAGCCCTACACTTATATTTATTAGATCCCCGTCCTTGTGTGCAAACCCAAGCCATGCTTATTGAGCCTTAACTCCTTGTCACTCTACTATATAAATATTAGCTAGTGCCCAATGTACCGGCACAACTGCTATAGGATAAAAAGAATGAGTCGTAGATAGTTGGATTCAGTTATATGAATTTCCCCGTTATTCTCGTCTCTGGACTCTGTTGGAGTTGGCTATGTTATAAGTATGGTGGGTTCCGGGTGCAAGCTCGGGCATTGGTTGGTCGCACCCGGGGCACTATAAGGACCGGTCTACGGGATCTGTTGCAAAGCATTTCCGTACCAACCACAAGTCTAATGGGTAAGTCCTAACTGGAAGTATGGAACAATCCGACTCGATGCATCATAGTGGAGGGGGCAAGGGGCAACCTGCGGGTGACTTGTACCGACGAGGCTCAAGGGGGGTATGGTGGGGCTCCGATGCGTCGGGACACCATATGAAACCTATAAGAGGGTGCTATTGAGTCGAGGCGAACCATATGGAAGGTTTTGGCACGAGTTCCCGTGGTATGGGTCATCTCGTTACACTTTGGTGTAGGTGATGAGTGCGTGCCTTGTGGGTACAGTGGTACATCTCTGATCAGAGTAATTTAATCTGTACCCCTCGAGTTAGAAGATAATGATGCATACACATGTTTACATTTCAGTACCAATAACTTGATCACATTTAATGCTTTACAATTACGCTTTTCTGCAAAATTAGCCACTATCTCCCTTGTTATTATCTTGCATTATATTTGCATTCGGTGGCTTGCTGAGTACATCTGTACTCACCCCGTTGACTTACACCATCAGAGCCCGTCTACTACGAGGAGGATGAAGGTCTGGAGTAGCGACCCAGTCAAGGCGAGACTGGAAGGAGGCGTTCATCTAGGACCCTTGATTTTATTAGTTTCTCTTCACTTTCATTCACTTTTGTAATAATGCGGTCTACGAACCGTGGATGATTGCCCGTATTGTACGTGGTCGCTTGATGAACGTCTTGGTTTATTGACTTTCTTTGGAATTTCAATAAAAGTCCTGATTTATTAAATCGGGGCATGACAAGATGGTATCAGAGCCGACTTGACTGTAGGAAGCCAAACAGACCTGACCCTAGGACTTATGTTTATTATATTTTCTTACAAAAAATTACTTACCCTCTCATCTTCCGAGATTTTCACAAAAATTTCTCTCTTTTGTAGATGCCGGTCCGTACCATGAGCGGGACTCTTCGCTACGAGGCCGGATTCATCCGCGAGCTACGCACGCTCGTCGGTTTTCTCAGATTTGAGCACGAGCCGATGTTCCATGGAGTCTTCCCTGACGAGGAAGAAAGCTACTGTGAGGTCACCGTCATCGTCCAGCCCTCTCCTCAGACAGCCCACACCTATCGAGGTGGAGGACCTACCTTCTTGGTAGCCAGCCAGCGCACCGCCCTTCAGGCCCTCACTGAGCTCCGGATGATCTACGACAGTGAGCTCTACGATACGGACTATTGTTTTGTGCCCCTTCGCACTCCAGGGAGTCCCCACAGCGTCTACGTCAGCACACTCTCCCTGCGCCATTCTGCGATTGGACACACCGTACGTTTGTTGGAGGCAATGGATGATCTCCACTACGAGGCACTGCAGGATGCCAACGGACAGCGCGACACGATCGATTTTTACCGACACTCTTCCGAGGATCTGAACCGCAAGAACGGAGATCTTCGACGCCGCATCCAGCAGGGACACCGATTGGCTGCCGAGGCAGAGGAGTTATGTCGCCAGAATGAGCTCCTACGGCAGCGCGTCGCCACCAATCCTCAGCTCCGTCATCGGATTGAGGAGTTGAAGAAGGATATTGAGGAGATCGCACCCCTTCCACCCCGCAAGAAGAAATCACTTTGGATCCCCACCGTGAGGCCAAAGAGGATTTCACGCAGTGCACCACCCGCCGGACCCTCCAGTTCCACTACCCCGACTGCTTCCGTCGAGCCCGTGATCGAGTCGTCCCCTGAGCTGCCCTAGACGTAGTTTTTACGATTGATTGTTTTCTTTTACTTGCTTGTATTGCCATTCATGTCAAATATAAGGCATGAGTGAAGAATTAAATAAAAGACAATAAATGTAATCGCAAGAACGACCCTTTTTAAATAAAAGCTTAGCATTTGTTTCCCCTAAGAAGATTTTGTTTTTGGAAACCCCAGGATGACCAACACTCAAGGTTCTGACGCTCCCCAGAACGGAGGAGAAAACAACGGCAACTTGCCACAGTGGGGAGCAACGGGACAGAGGCAAGCCCCAATCGCCAACCACCCCACTCTGGCCGAGATGATGGCCACACAGAATCAGTTGGTGTCTGCCCTACTAAACCAGATGCAGCAACAGCAGCAGCAGATGCAAGAACAACAGGCCCAGTTCTTTCGTCTTCACCAACAGCCCGAGCTGCCCCGCCCCACCACTCCAGCTCCCGCTCCCGCCTCTCAGCTCTCGGAGTTCCTCTGAGTCCGCCCTCCCACCTTTTCAAGCACTACCAACCCCATGGAGGCTGGGGATTGGTTGAGAACTATCGGAAAGAAGCTCGACCTCTTGACCTGCACTGAGCAGGAGAGGGTGGCTTTCGCCGCCCACCAGCTTCAGGGTCCCGCCGCAGAATGGTGGGACAACCTATGGGAAACTCTGCACGAGGGACATGTCCACACTTGGGCCGAGTTCTCCGCCGCTTTCCGCGCAGCCCACGTCCTAGATGGCATCATCGCCCAGAAACAACAAGAGTTTAGGGACTTGCAGCAGGGAAGCAGGTCCGTAACCGAATACCTGCACAAATTCAACAGGTTGGCCAGGTACGCACCTGAGGAGGTCCGTACCGATGCGGCCAGGCAGGCAAAGTTCCTCCGGGGACTGAAGGATGAGTTGTCTCTCCAACTCATCTCTGGAGATTATGCCAACTTTCAAAAGTTGGTGAATAAAGCTATCATTCAGGAGACCCAGTAGAATAAGGTCGACCTGAAGAAAAAAAGGATGATTGCCTTTAGGAAAAACCAGGGCATGGCACAGAGGCCCCGTTTCACACCTCCTCCATCGGTGCCACAATACCATCCCCGCCCGGTGTATCGTCCGGCACCACCCGCCGCCAACGGCAGAACAGGACAACCTCGCCCCGCTCCCACCGCACCTGCCGCACCACCCGCCCCGGCAAAGAAGACAGAGGTTCTGCGCAACAAGCACGGCAAGCCCGTGGTATGCTTCAACTGTCGTCAGGAGGGGCATTACTCCCATCAGTGCCCTCATCCCAAGCGTGCTCTAGGAGTTGCAGCGAACCCCGCCATCCGTGCCCGCGTCAACCACGTCACTGCTGAAGAAGCCCAGGCCGCACCAGAGATTTTCATGGGTAAGTTCATGGTACATTCAGCCCTTGCAGTCGTTTTATTTGACACTGGAGCTACACACTCTTTTATATCAACGACTTTTGTGGAAAAAAATGACCTGGACATAAGTGAACTACCCAGACCCGTATTAATAGCCACCCCTGGCAAACAAACTCTCGCCCATTCTTATAGTCCAAGGGTATGGGTAGATATCCAAGGCACAATATTCTGGGCCGACCCCATCCTAATAGAATGCCAAAGATTGGATCTCATTCTAGGAATGGATTGGCTAAATAAACACCAAGGAGTGATAAGATGTGTGAGGAGCCATGCTGAATAGCGTGGGCCTCATGGCTCCAGATGTGATGAGTCATTGTCAACGGAAGTCAAAGAGGACAGAAGAGAGAGAGAAGACCTGCTGCGTCTGGGCCGCGTGTGACTCAGGTACACGGGCAGCGAGCGACTGTCGGGCAGAGGGGCCGCGAAGTCGGGCTGGCCCAATCCAAGTACATGGGCTAGGAGCAGCAGAGGATCCACTAGGCTGTTGACCAGGATTGACTCAGGTACACGGGCGGAGAGTGATTGCCGGGCTGAGAGAAGCTGCGGAATCGGGCCGGCCCAATCCGGGTACCTGGTGCAAAGCCGGTGGACGCTTTGTCAGTTTTGGCACAAAACTGACGACCGCTGATCTCGCATCGGACTGTCCAGAAGAGAAGCTGTAGTCGCTACGAAAGCTTAGCTTCCGGATAAGTCATCTGTAAATAGGAGTTTACTATTTTGTCCCTAGGCCCACAGTCAGTCAGTCGAGTCTGTAAAAATATCCTAAGGGCAGTTTGGTCTTTTCCATTTATTTTAGCGTCTGTAAAAAACCGTAGGGGTATTTCTGCATTTTCCCCATTTATTGGGCTGCCTATAAATAGGCCCCAATCCCTAGGGTTAGGGCGAACTCACTTTAATTAAAAAATCAGAGTTCATTTCCTGCTTTACTATTCGTTCTTCTGCCGCCGCCAGCGTTCTCTCTTCTCCTGGTAATCTCGAGATTTTTCTTTCTGTTTCTATGTGCTGTTCTTCAAGCGTGTTCTCGATTTCTGAGCCATCGTCGTTTCTTATATTCTTCTGGCTCATGGTTTATCAAGTTGGATTGCAGGATTTTTTTAGTAGTACTTACTATTCATCCGTGTTCATTTTTCTCAGATTTATTTCATCTCGAACTGTCTCCATGACGCATGTTGTTCTGGTCTCCTAGCTTGTGTGCCAGCCATAGCTTCCAGCCATAGCCACAGGGATAGCTGTGTGGCAGTAGTAGCAGACACATTTTTTCTCAGCAGCATGCACCAGGACACTTGAGTGTCTATAGTGCCTCGGCTGGACAGCTTGTAGATCCCTAAATCTCTAGACTTTGCTCATAGCTTCTGCAACATTTCGTTTTAATGTTTTTTTTATGGTTCGGTTCTTCATGCAAGGCCTGACTAAGAATGCTGAGAACTTCGGACTTGAATCATGGCGTACTAGTTTAGAGGTGAAAAGAGATCGAATGTTTTATTTTGAAACGGAGTGCATGGCCGAAATTCTCTGTACTTCGACAACTTTCGAAATGTTTGTTTGGAGTATAGATGTGGGTCCCATTTCGTAAAGCGCGAAGGTCTCTGCTAGCTTCGTAGCTGTGCAGGCTACGCTCTTGGTTCACTGCGCGTGTTGTCTCTTCGGCAGAACTTTTCATTTCAATATTCGAATGTTCGAAGCTTGTTTTTCGGTTCTGCATACTTCGCAGTTGCATCGACTCCGAAGTTATTCTCTCTGTGAACTTTTGAATCCGAAAGGAAGTTTCGAAGTACTAGTCCGAGTTTAAAAATTCAGCAGCACACTTCGCTTATTTGTTCACGGATTCAAAGTTCGTGCTTCATCACTATTTCGAAGTCTCAGCGAGGTCAGTCCGAAGGTCTCGAAAAAGGGTGTTTGAAGTATGTAATTTCGGAGGTTGCACCTGACTTCAGCTGGTTTTTCTGCGAACATCTGTTCGAAGTTTGCTCTGTCTTCGCTACTGGCATAGTCTTCATTTTTGTCATACTCAAAGCTTGCTTCTCTAGTGTCTGCTGACTTGCATACTTCGCTAGCAAAATGTGTAAAGTTTTTCCTTGCTGACAAATTGGACTTCGGAAAACGAACTTCGCCACTACCTGTACAAGCTTCGAAAATCAGTGGCAACTTGGAATCATTCTTTGGCACAACCTTCACAGGCTTCGACACTACAGGCTTCGACACTGCAGACCTCGACATTGTAGGCTTTGCAACTGCAGGCTTCACCGGGGTATCAAACAGGAGACAACTTTTAAACAGTAACTCTTCATCACTATTTACGTGTCTTCAGTTTAATTGCTGTGATGATTAGTTTCTGAGAACTTTGATCTGCCATGTTTTGAATGCTTTGTTATACTCTCTATTAGCATTGTTGGTGTTTCCTGTCTAGGACTCCAGTCATTTCTAGGCTAGATACTTTTAGGTTTTGGCGATCTGTTTACGTTTTAGCTGCTGAGTCTTTTGAGGTGCGTTGGGTGTTGGGATCAGGCCATTGATTCAAAAGAATTTTCTTAGGTGCCCATTCACCCCCCTCTGGTCGCTACTTTCAGTCCTACAAGTGGTATCAGAGCCTGGTTAGGGTTTTTCCATACCTTAACCGGTTCTAAACCCCAGTAGTGATCATGACGTCTCCTGGCAAGGTCCCGTCCTTGGAAGCTTATGGCTATAATTATTGGAAGACTCGCATGCGAGCCTATCTCATGAGCCAAAGCTCAGACATCTGGGACATTTGTGTTCACGCTACGTTTGTCATACTGCTAGTTGCTGAGCGTGATTCTCCTGGTATCATCGCCCAGCATGTAAACAATAGCAAAGCGGTGAACATCTTGTTTTCTGGTTTAGGTCCCACTGAATTTGAGCGTGTGAGCCATCTCTCCACTGCGAGAGAGATCTGGGCTACCCTCCAGGCACACCATGAGGGGACAGCCCAGGTCAAGGCTCGGCTCTATCAGACTTACCGGCGTGAATATGAGAACTTCACACAAAAGCCGAGTGAATTTGTTGAAGCGTTGTTTGGTCGTTTTCAGTTGATCATAAACAAGCTTCGGGACAACAAGGCTGAGGGTGTTCAGTTAGTCTCAGATCACGAACAGGCGCTCAAGGTTCTCCATACCTTGGACCCAAAGATCTGGGAGATCAAGGTATCCTCTATCATTGAGAGCACTTCTTATGATACCTTGACCATTTCTGATTTGTTTAGCAAGCTGAAGGCCACCGAGGTTGATACCCAGTTGAGATCAAATCTCACTAGCTCTGGATCAAAGTATCAGGAGTTAAAATATCGGGAAAAACTGCTTAGAGGGCTAAGAAGAGGATAGATGAGTTAGAGAGTGAGCTTGCCGTGGCCAACGACAGAATTGAGAGTCTATCTTCTTCCCCTTGCTTGGGTGATAGCAGTGAGTGCCCAAAATGTGAGGTGCTTCTGTGTGACCTGTCGACTTTGAAGTCTAGGTACACAGAAGGGTTGATGAGAGGGACGCTTTGGCCACCGAGCTTGAAAGCGCTCATCTAGAGCTGAAAGATGCTCAAGCCACTGTCATCGTACCCTGTGCTGATTGCCCATCTCATATTGCTAGTTTAGCTGAGCTGAAAGCCAAGGGCGATGAGCATCTAGGTGATTTGGAGAGAATGAGAGCTGAGCTGGCACAGACTAGGCTAGAGCTTGAGACATTGTCAGTTCCATCCACTGTCTGTGAGAACTGTCTGTCTCTTAGACTTGAGTTGATTAAGCTAAAAGTCGAGAAGTCTGTCCAGGTAGATAGTGAGTGTGAGACCTGCTTGTCTCAGGTGGAGGTACTAGCATCCTTGAGAGAGGAGCTAGCTGATTCTCAGAATGAGAACTTTTACCTCCGTTCTATCCTGAGTTGGATCAGTGCCAGAGAGCCACAGCTCGGCATGATGATCCAACAGTTCAAGAGGCAGGATGGGTTTGGGGTAGGTTATACCTACACCAAGGCTGACTTTGAGAGTGCCATTAGCCGAGCAGTGGAGTGGAGTAAAATGACTCCTGAGCAGAGATATCCCAAGACTCACTCCACTAAGTCTTCCCTGGCTAGTCAGCCCAAGGATGGAGTAATCCATGAACAGCCCAAAGCTCCACCTAAGAAGCCCATCTGGGTTCCAAAGCCCAAACACCTCCACACTTCTCTTGACTCTCTTCGTGGACCCTCTCAACCCAAGAAGACTACACCGAATACCACTAAGCCCAAGAACCCCAAGCCTCAACCACATCCCAAGAAGCCCACTTACCATTGCGAGTATTGTCAGAGAGACGGGCATCTTGCGGAGTTTTGCTTTAGGAGGAAGCGGGTTGAGAGAGCAGAGCGTGCTCATGGTGGTCAGGAGCAGTTCTACCAGCAGGGTGGTAGACTGAGAGTTCCTCGATGCGGGGAGAGGTTGGAGGCTAGGCCACGCCGTGTAGGTGGTGGTAGAGGAGACGACTTTCTTGGCCGTGCTCCAGATGGTGGTGTTCGTTCCGGCAGAGCTCCAGGCCATTTTGGCTACGGTCTTGGACCTCGTGGCTGAGGTTTTAGGCAGAACCAAGGACCGCGCTTTGAGCCACGTTTTGGTCCAAACTTTTCTGATGATTTCTGCTTTCTGTCTTTTGAGCAGATGGCTCAACACTGGTTTAGCTCTTTTGCTAAACCTGGTGCCGGACCATTTGCTCCCACTTACAACCACTCATTGTGCAGGATCGGGGACTGGAGGACGTTTAGATCATGGACTCAGGATGTTCTCGCCACATGACGGGACATCGCAGATGGTTCTCCAGTCTCACTCCCCCGAGCTCCAAAGAGTACATCACCTTCGGAAACAGTGGTCAAGGGAAAGTAAGTGGCATTGGCTCAATTCGCATTTCAGACCATTTTTCTTTGAAGAACGTTGCTTTGGTTGGAAACTTGATCTTCAATTTGATCTCTGTTTCGCAACTTCTTGAGGATGGTTTGGAGGTGTGTTTTAAGAAGGGTAATTCTTCTGTGTTTGATTCTAGAGGGTCTTTGATTTACCAGATCTTACCTTTCGGTAAAGTTTTTCGAATTGACTTCTCTAGTTCTTTTGGCCCTTCTCGCTGTTTGATTGCTGGATCTTCTTCTGAGCTCTAGAAGTGGCATAGGAGGTTAGGTCATTTGAGTTTTGATCTGCTAGTCAGGTTAAGCTCTATGGACCTCATCCGAGGATTGCCCAAGCTTAAAATGGAGAAAGATCTAGTTTGTCATCCCTGTCGTCATGGGAAAATGGTTGCCGCTTCTCACTCACCTGTGACTCAGGTGATGACTTCGTATCCGAGCGAGCTGTTACACATGGACACTGTCGGTCTAGCTCGGGTACGCTCAATCGGTGGGAAGTGGTACGCACTTGTGATTGTTGACGATTTTTCTCGATTCTCGTGGGTTTTCTTTTTGGAGTCTAAGGATGAGACTTTTCAATTTGTTCATGACCTTATTCTGAAGCTGAAGAATGAGAACAATGGTCAGATGCGAGCAATTCACTCCGACAACGGCTCTGAGTTCAAGAACTCTCAGTTCGTCAGCTTCTGTAGTGATCAGGGTCTTGACCATCAGTTTTCTGCTCCTTACACTCCCCCACAGAACGGCGTTGTGGAACGAAAGAACCGCACGCTAGTCGAGATGGCCAGGGCGATGCTCGATGAGCACACGACTCCTAGGCGCTTTTGGGATGAAGCCATGAACACGGCTTGCTATCTGGCCAACCGCATTTTTCTTCGAGCTTACTTAGGTAAGACTTCGTATGAGTTGCGGTTTGGCAGACAGCCCAAGGTGAGCCACTTGCGAGCGTTTGGCTGCAAGTGCTATGTGCTCAAGAAGGGAGGGCATTTGGACAAGTTTGAATCTCGTTGCTGGGATGGTGTTTTTCTTGGTTACGCTTTGCATTCACGAGGCTTCCGAGTTTGGAACCTGGAATCCCAGCAGCTTGTCGAGACTTGTGAGGTTTCTTTTAATGAGTCCTTGCCTTCTTTGACTCCTTCTTTTGAGCTTTCTGGTGATGGTGAGCTCGGAGAGTCCATCTTTGAGGAAGATGAGGATACTCCAGCTGCTGATGAGGGTGGGCCTTCTACACCTCCTGCAGAACCCACACCTTCTGAGACTTCGACTAAGGACGAGGGCGGACCTCTGATCACTTCTTCCACTTCGATCGAGCCCCCTCAGTCGAGTCGAGAGGTGCCAGCTGCTGACTCCGGTGAGGTGACTTCAGATCACCAGGGATCCCGAGCAGTTCAGCGTGATCACCCCTCAGAGCTCATTATCGGTGATGAGTCTACAAGAACTTTGCGTTCGTCTGTTGACTCTCTTGTTGTGTTTGCTGAATCTTCTTTTGTTGCATCTTTTGAGCCCAGAGATGTTTCTCATGCTCTTTCTGATTCTAATTGGATTAATGCCATGCAAGAAGAGCTTGAAAATTTTGTCCGCAATCGGGTTTGGACACTGGTTGAGTTGCCACCCGGATGCAACCCCATAGGCACCAAGTGGGTGTTCAAAAACAAGCAAGGTGAAGATGGGGTTGTGGTGCGCAACAAAGCTCGACTAGTTGCCCAGGGTTTTGCCAGAAGAAAGGTATTGATTTTGAAGAAACCTTTTCTCCTGTTGCCCGTCTTGAGTCCATTCGCATTCTTTTAGCTTTTGCCGCTTCGAAGGGTTTTAAGCTTTTTCAAATGGATGTCAAGAGTGCTTTTCTAAACGGGTACATAGAGGAGGAGGTTTATGTTAGGCAGCCCCCCGGTTTTGAGAACCCCAAGTTTCCTCGACATGTTTTTAAATTGCAAAAAGCTTTATACGGGTTGAAGCAAGCCCCCAGGGCTTGGTATGACCGGTTGAAGTAGTTTTTGTTGGGGAAAGGCTTTGTGATGGGGTCTGTGGATAAAACTCTTTTCTTGCTCAGAGATGCTTCAAATTTTTTAGTCGCTCAGATTTACGTGGACGATATTATCTTTGGCGGTACTACTAATGATCTTGTGTCCAAGTTCTCTGAGCAGATGCACAGTGAGTTTGAGATGAGCCTCATGGGTGAGCTCAAGTACTTTCTAGGGCTCCAGATCAAGCAGACCAAGGACGGCACCTTCATCCACCAAGGTAAGTACACTCATGACATGCTTAAGAAATTTGACTTTGGTGGGGAGTTGAAGCCGCAGATGACCCCAATGGGCATGTCTGGAGGATTGGACAAGGACGAGAGCGGCGTCAAGGTCAACGAGAGGGAGTTTCGAGGGATGATCAGTTCGCCGTGGGACTGTGCGCGCACTTCCAGTCTTCACCACGCGCGTCTCATCAGCAAGCTGTCAAGCGCATCTTCAGGTATCTTACCTATGCGCCTGATCTTGGTCTTTACTACTCAGCATCATCATCTCTTGATTTATCTGGATTTTCGGACGCTGACTTTGGTGGGTGCCGGTTGGATCGCAAGTCGACTTCCGGTACTTGCCAGTTTCTTGGTTCTTCTCTTGTGTCTTGGTCTTCTCGAAAGCAATCTGGAGTTGCTCTTTCGACCACTGAGGCTGAGTATGTAGATGTTGCCAGCTGCTGCTCACAGTTGGTTTGGATGATTTCCACTCTGCGAGATTTTTGGTTGTTCTTTCCTACCAGAGTTCTTTTGTTTTGCGACAGCACCAGTGCAATTAGTGTAGGGAAAAACCCATGTCTCCATTCAAAAACCAAACACATTGATGTGCGCTTTCACTTTCTGAGGGATCAATATGAGAAAGGTGTCATTGACCTTATTCATGTTGATACCCATCATCAGTTGGCTGATATTTTCACCAAACCCCTACATCAGTCTACTTTTGAGCGTTTACGAGGGGATTTGGGTGTTGTGTATCCTTTCTAGGATATTTTGCGTCAGTTTTTCTTCTTCTTTACTTTTTTCTTGAGTCTTTTTGTGTGTGTTCATATCATACATACTCAAGTATCACACTTTTGAGCTTGCTTCTGTTATATGATTGAACTGCTTTACTTATTCTAGCTGGTACATGCTTTTGAATACTTGTCAATGATCATGCTTTGGTTCAGTTCACTTGATATGTCTGATATTTGTCATATGCATGGCTTTTATGCTTTAAACTTGAAAAATGATCACCATTGCTTCTGGTAACTAGCATGTGTAGGTTGAGTGCTTTTGCTATCTGTTACATGTCTTGTAGCTAGTTCCTCACATAGATGCGGATATGCAACTTGGACATCTTTATGCTTTAACATGGAAAATGTGCTATAAAAATGATAAGAATCAAAAATGAATGAAAATTCCATGCCTTTTATGCTTGAGTTGAAAAGATCCAAGTGGGTTTGTTTTGTCACATTGCGTTGTTCTGGACTGCTTACCATAACACTTTGGTATGAACTAGGACAGTGTAATGTATGCCAAGACCAATGTCTTAAGCTTCCGATGGTCCAGTTCTGGCCTAGGCTTGACTTGGTCGGTTAGCATAAGGTTTGACATGCAAATAACCCTTGGCAAAAATGAAAAAGGAAAATGAAAAAGCCTGAACATTAAAAAGATAACAAGTTTGCTGAAGCACTTTGTTTTGGACGATGCTTATCTTGGTAGATATCAGTTAGCTTCTGCATCTCATGCTTTACCTTGCTTGTCAACTGGAAAATATGGTGATGCTTTTATTTGCAAAATTAAAAAAATGTGTGCTAATGACTTTCTTTAGATATCATCTGTTGCACTGATCATGCCATGTGTTTTAGACAGTATGTCTTTTGCTATACTTGTTAGATGTTGTAATTGCAGTCAATCATATCTAAGAAGCATGCTTTCATCACTCCACCTGCACCCAGTTGCATTCATTGCATATTTTGAGGGGGAGTTGCTTTCAGGGGGAGTCTGTGTCTCTTTAGAGTGCTTTTTAAGTCTCGCTTGATGAGTTCAGTTGTCAACAAGGGGGAGAAATTTTGGGAAAAGAATTTAAGGGGGAGTTTTGGCTTTCTCTGGGATTTGTTTCAGGTGGAGTTTTTGTCCCGTTTGTCCTTACTCTTTTGATATCCTTGTTGATGATTCTGAGATTGCACTCATTTTGAGCTTTTACCTTTGGTTAACCATAATGACCGTTTCTTGCTTTTTGTTTGGCTTTTGGTCATTAGGGTTAAACTTTTGCTTTATTTTCTTCTTCTCATTTTTCTTTTGTTTTGTTTTCGTGTTTCCACAGTTGCTTGCAGGTACTAAAGAGCAGATGAAGAGAAGTGTTGACAATGCACTCATCAAGGGGGAGATTGAGGAGCCATGCTGAATAGCGTGGGCCTCATGGCTCCAGATGTGATGAGTCATTGTCAATGGAAGTCAAAGAGGACAGAAGAGAGAGAAGACCTGCTGCGTTTGGGCCGCGTGTGACTCAGGTACATGGGCAGCGAGCGACTGTCGAGCAGAGGGGCCGCGAAGTCGGGCTGGCCCAATCCGGGTACATGGGCTAGGAGCAGCAGAGGATCCACTGGGCTGTTGACTAGGATTGACTCAGGTACACGGGCGGCGAGTGATTGCCGGGCTGAGAGAAGCTGCGGAATCGGGCCGGCCCAATCCGGGTACCTAGTGCAAAGCTGGTGGACGCTTTGTCAGTTTCGGCGCAAAACTAACGACCGCTGATCTCGCATCGGACTGTCCAGAAGAGAAGCCATAGTCACTACGAAAGCTTAGCTTCCGGATAAGTCATCTGTAAATAGGAGTTTACTATTTTGTCCCTAGGCCCACAGTCAGTTAGTCGAGTCTGTAAAAATATCCTAAGGGCAATTTGGTCTTTTCCATTTATTTCAGCGTCTGTAAAAAACCCTAGGGGTATTTCTGCATTTTCCCCATTTATTGGGCTGCCTATAAATAGGCCCCAATCCCTAGGGTTAGGGCGAACTCACTTTAATTAAAAAATCAGAGTTCATTTCCTGCTTTACTATTCGTTCTTCTGAAGCCGCTAGCGTTCTCTCTTCTCCTGGTAATCTCGAGATTTTTCTTTCTGTTTCTATGTGTTGTTCTTCAAGCGCGTTCTCGATTTCTGAGCGATCGTCGTTTCTATATATTCTTCTGGCTCATGGTTTATCAAGTTGGATTGCAAGATTTTTTTTAGTAGTACTTATTGTTCATCCGTGTTCATTTTTCTCAGATTTATTTCATCTCGAACTGTCTCCATGACGCATGTTGTTCTGGTCTCCTAGCTTGTGTGCCAGCCATAGCTTCCAGCCATAGCCACAGGGATAGCTATGTGGCAGTAGCAGCAAGCACGTTTTTTCTCAGCAGCATGCACCAGGACACTTGAGTGTCTATAGTGCCTCGGCTGGACAGCTTGTAGATCCCTAAATCTCTAGACTTTGCTCATAGCTTCTGCAACATTTCATTTTAATGTTTTTTTATGGTTCGGCTCTTCATGCAAGGCCTGACTAAGAATGCTGAGAACTTCGGACTTGAATCATGGCGTACTAGTTTAGAGGTGAAAAGAGATCGAATGTTTTATTTTGAAACTGAGTGCATGGCCGAAATTCTCTATACGTCGACAAGTTTCGAAATGTTTGTTCGGAGTATAGATGTGGGTCCCATTTCGTAAATGAGGAGCCATGCTGAATAGCATGGGCCTCATGGCTCCAAAAGTGATGAGTCGTTGTCAACGATAGTCAAAGAGGACAAAAGAAGAAGAGATCTACTGTTTCATGGGCCGCGTGTGACTCAGGTACACGGGCAGCGAGCGACTGTCGGGCAGAGGAGGCTGCGAAGTCGAGCTGGCCCAATCCGGGTACATGGGCCAGGAGTAGGAGAAGACCCACTGGGCTGTTGATCAGGATTGACTCAGGTACACGGGCGGTGAGTGATTGCCGGGCTGAGAGAGCTACGGAATCGGGCCGGCCCAATCCGAGTACCTGGTGCAAAGTCGGTGGAGGCTTTGTCAGTTTCGGCGCAAAACTGACAACCGTTGTTCTTGTATCCGACTGTCCAGAAGAGAAGCCGTAGTCGCTACGAAAACTTAGCTTCCGGATAAGTCATCTGTATCTCTAGGCCCACAGTCAGTCAGTCGTGTCTGTAAAAATTCCTAAGGGCAATAGAGTCTTTTACTTTATTCCTGCGTCTGTAAGAAACCCTAAGGGGCTGGTGGAATATTCTAGGTCATTGGGCAGCCTATAAATAGGGCCCCAATTCCTAGGGTTGGACTACCCTTCTAGAAATCACTTTTTCCATCATTCCTTGGGTCATCTTTGTTTCCTGCGTACTCTCTCTCATTCCTGTTTCTGTGCGCCGCCAGAGGCTTGTTTTCTCCTTGCATTCATTTTGTTCTTCATTAATGCAGTGAGATTTTGTTCTCTATGAGTACGAAGCGTGCATTTATTCTTTGGGAATCTGAATCCCTGCGTACTGTGTGCGTTTTTGTTCACTGGTTGCTATGCTATTGGCTGTGTTCTTCGTGCAAGGTGTACTAGTTCTTGCTGTTGCAAGTAGTACTACTACATTGTAGCCACAGTACACTAGTGCCAGCCTTTTACTTCTACTGCGCATCTTTTTGATCGTAGTTAACAGGCCCTAGCAACTTTTCTGACTGTTTTCTGGCGAAGCCATCCTCTCTGTTCGAAGCCCCTTAGCTCCGTGAGGCAGGCTTCGATCTGACATACTCGAAGGCTTCGTTCGAACTTCGAAGTCCACACTTCGATAGGTTTCGAAGTTGGCTTCGAAGCTTGTCGTTCTGTCAGGCTTCGTTTTGGTTTCTCTGTCGTGTGCCAGCCTTCGCTTCTCTTTTCGAAGCTTGCTCTTTTCAAAGGTAGAGTGTAGGCTTCAAATTTGGTGCCCTGTCGTGTGACAGGCTTCGCTTCTTTGTTCGAAGGTTGTCTGTTTGTGTGTTGCATTTGAAGTTTTCTGTTCGAAGGTTTGGCTTCAAAGTTCTTGGTTCGAAGCTGTGTTCGAAGTCTTGCCTTCGAAGTACATACTTCGAAGCAGGCTCCGACTTTGTCATACTTCGCTTCGAAGCATACTTCGATTCCTGCCACTTCGAACTAGGCTAGACCAAAACATACCTTCGGCATTTTCACACACCTTCGACAGACTTCGACTAGCGAAGTAGACCTCGTCCTCTGACACAGGCTTCGACACTGCGAAGCAGGCTTCGCCCAGCGAAGCAGGCTTCGCCGAGTTTCGAACAGGAGACAGATTTGAACAGGTAACTTCTCTTCTCTCTCATAGTGCACCAAGATTGCTTTACTCAGAAGTTTGTCTTGCCTAGTCTTGCATATACTATTTATCTGTCTATTAGCACTGCCTTGATAGTTCTCTGTTTGTCATCAGCTGCTTCTAGGCTAGATACCTTTAGACTTAGACTATATGTTTATTTTCTACTGCTTAGTCTTTTGAGGTGCGTTGGGTGTTGGGAGGAGGCCATTGATTCGAAAGAATTTTAGGCGCCCATTCACCCTCCCTCTGGTCGCTACTTTCGGTCCTACAATAAAGCACGAAGGTCTCTGCTGGCTTCGTAGCTGTGCAGGCTATGCTCTTGGTTCACTGCGCGTGTTGTCTCTTCGGCAGAACTTTTCATTTCAATATTCGAATGTTCGAAGCTTGTTTTTCGGTTCTGCATACTTCGCAGTTGCATGGACTTCAAAGTTATTCTCTCTGTGAACTTTTGAATCCGAAAGGAAGTTTCAAAGTACTAGTCCGAGTTTAAAAATTCAGCAGCACACTTCGCTTATTTGTTCACGGATTCAAAGTTCGTGCTTCATCACTGTTTCGAAGTCTCAGTGAGGTCAGTCCGAAGGTCTCGAAAAAGGGTGTTCGAAGTATGTAATTTCGGAGGTTGCACCTGACTTCGGCTGGTTTTTTCTGCGAACATCTGTTCGAAGTTTGCTTTGTCTTCGCTACTGGCATAGTCTTCATTTTTGTCATACTCAAAGCTTGCTTCTCTGGTGTCTGCTGACTTGCATACTTCACTAGCAAAATGTGTAAAGTTTTTCCTTGCTGACAAATTGGACTTCGGAAAACGAACTTCGCCACTACCTGTGCAAGCTTCCAAAATCAGTGGCAACTTGGAATCATTCTTCGGCACAACCTTCACAGGCTTCGACACTATAGGCTTCGACACTGCAGACCTCGACACTGTAGGCTTTGCAACTGCAGGCTTCATCGGGGTATCAAACAGGAGAGAACTTTTAAACAGTAACTCTTCATCACTATTTACGAGTCTTCAGTTTAATTGCTGTGATGATTAGTTTCTGAGAACTTTGATCTGCCATGTTTTGAATGCTTTGTTATACTCTCTATTAGCACTGTTGGTGTTTCTTGTCTAGGACTCCAGTCGTTTCTAGGCTAGATACTTTTAGGCTTTGGCGATCTGTTTACGTTTTAGCTGCTGAGTCTTTTGAGGTGCGTTGGGTGTTGGGATCAGGCCATTGATTCGAAAGAATTTTCTTAGACGCCCATTCACCCCCCTCTCGTCGCTACTTTCGGTCCTACAATATGCCCTAAGACAAGTGACTGTGACCAGTGAAGAAGGGACTGCCGTCACATTTCAGATGCCAAACCTGAAGTTCAGAAGACCAAGGCTGCACCAGATTACTTTGGAAGAGATACCAGTGGTCTGCGAGTACCCGGACGTTTTTCCAGAGGATTTACCAGGAATGCCACCCAAGAGGGATATTGAGTTCCGCATTGATTTGGTGCCCGAGACCACCCTCATTTACAAACGACCATACCGGATGGCCGCCAATGAGTTAGCTGAGATGAAGCAGCAATTGGAGGATCTTGAGAAGAAAGGCTACATCAGACCAAGTACATCACCGTGGGGAGCCTCCGTCATCTTCGTTGAGAAGAAAGAAGACAAGGCTAAGCGTATGTGTGTGGATTACCGCGCTTTCAATGAAGTGACCATCAAGAACAAGTACCCGTTACCCAGGATCGATGATCTTTTTGACCAGCTGAAAGGAGCTACAGTATTTTCCAAGATCGACCTAAGATCCGGATATCATCAGCTGAGGATTCGAGAGGAGGATATACCCAAGACGGCTTTTACCACCCGTTATGGATTATATGAGTGTACCGTGATGTCCTTTGGATTGACCAACGCCCCTGCTTTCTTTATGAATATGATGAACAAGGTGTTCATGGAGTATTTGGACAAATTTATCGTGGTCTTTATAGACGACATCCTCATTTATTCCAAGGATCAGAAAGAGCACGTGACTCACCTCCGGTTAACCTTAGGAAAGCTAAGGGAACACTAGTTGTATGCCAAGTACAGCAAGTGTAAATTTTGGACGGCGGAAGTAAAGTTCCTTGGACACATTATCTCTACGCAAGGTATCGCAGTAGACCCTGCCACCGTAGAAGCGGTTACGGATTGGCTGCCACCCACAAATGTATCAGAGATACGAAGCTTTCTGGGTTTGGCTGGGTATTATCGGAGGTTCATCGAGAATTTTTCCAAGATAGCCAGGCCTATGACCAAGTTATTGCAGAAGGGAGAAAAGTTTGAATGGACTCCTGAATACGAGGAAAGTTTTCGCACCCTCAAGACCCGGCTGGTGTCAGCACCCATACTGACTGTTGGGGGAAAATATCTCATCTTCGGGGTTATTGCCGAAGTAGCATAAAGACAGTCAACCAGTTCGAAGATTCTCCGAAGATCATCTTCGAAGATGCCCGGAACCCCGTTCGAAGCACGAAGACAGGCATTGGTCCGAAGTATGTCTTCGAACTAAAGCTCTTCAGGATCTTTTCTGCCAGCTAAGATGGAAGACTTATCTTATTTCTTATTAGATTAGTCTTTTACCATTTTAGCCCTATTAAGGAAACCGAATAGTTTCCTTAATGTCGGTTGTAATAGAGGGGTAAATAGGTCTTTTCCTTAATGTTTAGGCCTATAAATACCCCCCATTTCACCCTGTAATAGGGACCGAATACAAGTTATTCAATACACATTTACGAACTATTCTAAGTTATTATCCTTTCGGAGGCTTAGAACAGTTTGCTTCACAAACACTTCGTTTGTTAGTTTCTTTTCTACAGAAACCTGTTAGCGTAATCTTTTACGCCAACAGTTGGCGCCGTCCGTGGGGAACCTAGTCCGAAAAACTTCGTTCTCTACCAACTTCTTACATCATGCCTCCTAAGCGGAGCGCACCTCGCAATCCCACTCGGAGGTCCTCTCGGATCTCCGGAGAGATACCCTTCGACACAGTTGAAGTCGGAGGGTCTTCGACTATCCCTCCACCTCAAACTCCGGAAGGGGCTTCTATCCCTCGAGGATACGAAACCTCTCCGCCAACCCCTTCCATACTCCGACCGCCCGGAGTCCCTCCTCCACCGTCCATTCCGATTCGAACTGATCCTACCAGTTCTCAAGACCCGGAAGGTCCTTCCGGAGGAGATGAAGATAGCCTTGGAGACATGGCCACTCAAATGGCCAACCTTCAAGCTGAGGTAGCGAGATGGCGACAAGAAGCTGCGGACAGGCTTCGCTTTCAAGCCGTCCCAACTATCTCAGAAGTGCCCGAAGACGACGATCTTGATTATCCCGAAGCCCCGGAGAACGCCTCTTACGACAATGAATCTCTGTTGCATCCTGAGCTGCAGAAGGTTCGCTTTGATCCAAAGTTTAAAACTTCGAAGATCTGCAAGTATGCCGGAGATGAAGATCCCGGAGAGTTCGCGCGTTCTTATGCCCTAGCAATTGAGGCTAGCGGCGGAGTCAGAGACACTATGGCGAAGTGCTTCCCGTTAGCTCTTCAAGGAGTGGCGTTGAGATGGTTCTGGTCTTTAAAGCCAGGATCAATCAATTCGTGGTCACAATTGAAGAGGAAGTTTATAAGTAACTTTCAGGGCACCTTCGTGCCTCCTATGTCAACAGGAAGCCTTTTCCAAGTGAAACAGCTCCCCGGAGAAACATTGAGGCAGTACTTCAAGCGCTTCGCTCATACGAAGTCGCAAATTCGGGGGCTGTCCACATCCTCAGTGGTTGATGCGGCTCGGGAAGGCGTCAGTCATCAAGGCCTTCTAGATAAACTGCATCGGAAGAGCATCTCCTCAGTGTCACAGCTGATGTCATATTTCGAGGAGTATGCGAGGTCAGAAGAGGGTTGGCTTCGGAGGACTGCTGCTACTTCGACAGTATTGCAAGAAGTTAAAGCAGAAGTGAAGACTTCGGCACAGCCGCAGGAACCAGTCTTCGAAGTGCAACATGATCGAAGAAGAGGGCAAAAGCACCCTCGCTCTGAAGTCTTGAATATTGCACCCCCACAGAAGTTTGCACCAAGAGCTCCACAGTCTGCGGGGAACAAGTCCAGCGGCTGGAGGCCGCCAGGGAAAACGGCTGGCAAGGGCCAGACCCTTTTTTGTTGTATTCATGGAGAAAATCGAAGCCATGCAACTGACACTTGCAAGGCTATCCTTACCCTAAGGGGAGAATACTTGGAAAGAACTTCGAGTCGAGGCAGTACCGACCGAAGTCCAGCAGCAGCGCGCCCAGACCCGGTCCAGGCTGTGGCGCGGATAGAAAATTTTGATGCTGCAAGGCACCCTCAGGTGGCCAATGTTATGCCACCTCTGAAGCAAGAAGAAGGGCAAGATAGAGGAAAGAGAGTAGTTCTCCCTATCTCCGGAGGAGGTACCCTCGGAAGCATGTCCAAGAGACAGCGAAGAGAGTACGTTCGGGAAGTAGGTCATATTGGGACTTCGTCATCTGCAGCTGCAATGCCGGAGTGGTCTCATGTTCCGATATCTTTCTCTGTGGAGGATGCAGCTGGTATTAAGTTCCCGCATGCAGATCCATTGGTTATCACTGCTGATATTGCAGGGACTGAAGTCCGAAGGGTGCTAATTGACGGAGGTAGTTCGACAGATATCATTTTTGTGCAAGCCTTCGATCAGTTATGCATTTCCAGGAAGCATCTCCTCCCAGCGGCTCGTCCTCTGCAAGGCTTCGCAGGACCTCTGCTTGATGCACTTGGCCAGATAGGCCTGGAAGTAACCTTCGGAGAAGGTTTATTAGCCCGAACTGAAGAAGTTATCTTTGATGTGGTAGATGCCCCGTATGCTTATAATGTCATCTTCGGACGGGGCATGTTGAATCAGTTCGGAGCTGTGGCGCATCACAACTACTTGTGCATGAAGATGCCCACACAAGCAGGAGTCCTAACAATCTTCGGAGATCAAGCCATGGCTCGGAGGGCAGAATATGGTCACGGTCCTCCTCTTGATCCGAGGCAAGTAAACAGTGTGCAGGATAATGAAGAAATTTTTTCAGCCTCCTCCGAAGCTTCGAAGAAGTCTTTTCCGAGACCAAGTCCCGAAGGAGAGATTGCAACGAAGATCATTGTTAAAGATGGTAAAGAGTACACTTTTCAATTTGGTAAAGATTTACCTCCTGAAGTTGCAACCTCCTTGGAAAAGGTCATGGAAGAAAATTTGGATGTCTTCGCTTGGTCTGACGAAGATATCACCGGAGTCGATCGGGATATCATTGAGCACAGTTTACTTGTAAACCCGAAGGCCCATCCTGTTCGACAAGGACTCCGGAAGATGTCCGTAGAGAGAGCTGCTCTAGCTAAGGACGAAGTTGAAAAACTGTTGAAGGCTGGAATTATCAGAGAAGTGGCTCACACAGAATGGTTAGCCAACCCAGTCTTCGTCAGGAAGAAGTCTTCCGGGAAGTGGCGCATGTGCATTGATTTCACATCTCTGAATAAAGCGTGCCCACGTGACCCCTACCCCATGCCCCGAATTGATCAACTAGTTGACTCCACTGCAGGTTCGGAGTTACTAAGCTTCCTTGACGCGTATTCTGGTTATCATCAAATATGGTTGAAGCGCGAAGATGAAATCAAGACAAGCTTTGTAACTCCTTCGGGAGTCTTCTGCTATGTAAGAATGCCCTTCGGCCTAAGAAATGCCGGGGCTACTTTTTCAAGATTAGTTGCTAAGGCTCTAGGTCATCAATTAGGTCGCAATGTGGAGGCCTATATGGATGATATTGTAATAAAGAGTGCTTTAAAGCACCAGCATAGCCTAGACTTAGCAGAAACATTCAATAGCCTTCGGGCATGTGGGATCCGTCTTAACCCCGAAAAATGTATATTCGGAGCTAAGGCTGGAAAGTTGTTAGGGTACTTAGTTTCAAGTAGGGGAATTGAAGCTAGCCCTACTCAAATAACTGCGTTGCAGAAGATGGCTCCTCCGGAGAATTTAAAGCAAGTGCAAAAGCTGACTGGACGTCTGGCCGCACTTAGCAGGTTTTTATCAAGGTCTGCGGAGAGGAGCTTGCCAATATTTAAAGCTTTGAAAGGGTCCAAAGATTTTGCATGGACACCGGAGTGTCAGAAAAGCTTCGAAGATATTAAAGATTATCTCAGCAATCTTGCTACACTCACGGTGCCTATTGCGGACGAAACCCTACTCCTGTATCTTGCAGCTACAGGTTCAGCTGTCAGCGCAGTCCTTGTCAGAGAAGTGGATTTCAATGGGAAGTTGGTCCAAAATCCTGTCTATTTTGTATCCGAAGCATTATCAGGAGCGAAGACAAGATACTCCGAACTTGAGAAGTTCGTTTATGCTCTGATAATGGCTTCGAGAAAACTAAGACATTATTTTTTGGCTCACAATGTAATTGTACCAACTTCGTATCCCTTAGGAGATATGCTCCGAAGCAAAGATTCCACTGGAAGGATTGGAAAGTGGGCAGTAGAGCTAGCACCCTTCGGCATATCTTTCCTGGCAAGGACAGCTATCAAATCCCAAGTCCTAGCAGACTTCGTAGCAGAGTGGACTCCACCTGCGAATTTGACTCCGGAGAAATCAAATGACGGAGTTTGGACTGTTTACTCCGATGGGGCTTTCCAAGCATCCGGAGCAGGCATTGGGGCAGTGTTGATTTCACCGTCAGGGCAAAGAGCAATGTATTCCGCAAGACTCAACTTTAAGTCTACCAATAATATAGCGGAGTACGAAGGGATTTTGTTGGGACTCCGGAAAGCACGTGCTCTAGGGGCTACAAGAATAATTATAAAGACAGATTCTCAGATAGTAGCAGGGCACGTAGACAAAAGTTTTCAGGTTCGACATCCACAACTTGCAAAGTATTTGGAAGAAATCCGCAAAATCGAAGCACACTTCAAGGGTATTTCCATTCGGAGTATACCAAGAGCTGAAAACGCGCAAGCGGACATTTTAGCGAAGGCTGCAGCCGGAGCTGTGGATGTGCCTGAAGAAGCTTTCTATGAGGAGCTCAATATACCTTCGGTGCCACAAATTGCCTCTGCGGAGATTCTTTGCATTCCTAGTGCAGATTGGAAAGATTCAATCATAGAACTCTTGCAAGGAGGAACAAATTTGCCCGAAGAGCCCCAGTTGTCCAGATTAAAGCTCAGAGCCAGAAGCTATCAGTTAATCAACGGTATATTATACAAGGCCGGAGTATGTTCCCCTCTACTCCGATGTATATCTCAAGCCGAAGGCCAAGAAATTCTTCGAGAAATTCACGAAGGCCTTTGTGGAAGCCATTTAGCCCCTAGAGCTCTGGCAGGAAAAACACTTCGCCAGGGGCTTTATTGGCCCACAATAACAGCTGATGCGGAGAGCTTGGTCCGCACTTGTCAAGGATGCCAGTGGATGGGTCGACGGAGTCATCGCCCACCAACAGCTCTTCAAGTCATTGCTCCGGTATGGCCTATGGCCAGATGGGGTATGGATCTAATTGGTCCCTTTCCGTTAGCAAAGGGAAATCTGAAGTTCGCAGTGGTAGCTATTGAATATTTTTCTAAGTGGGTGGAAGCAGAGCCCTTAACAGCTATCACTTCGAACAATGTACAGAAATTCTTCTGGAAGAACATTATTTGCCGGTTCGGAGTGCCTAGATATCTCACAGTTGATAATGGAACACAGTTCGACGCAGAACCCTTCAGGAAGTTTTGCGAAGACCTAGGCATTCAACTATGCTTTGCTGCAGTGAGACATCCTCAGTCGAATGGAGCCGTAGAGCGAGCCAATGGAAATATTTTATCAGGGCTAAATCGAAGAATAGTAGGATTATCAAAGGGACTGTGGACCGAAGAGCTTCCGAAGATTCTGTGGTCCATTCGGACTACGCAAACAAGGTCCACAGGTTTTACTCCGTTCAGACTACTATTCGGAGATGAAGCTATGACTCCAACGGAGCTCAAAGGGGGATCATTTCGCAGCACCGAATCAGACATTGAAGAAGAAAGACAAGCTTCATTAGATTTGTCAGAAGAAACAAGACTTCGGGCTGTAGCTAATTTATCAAAGTATCATCAGCAGACGAAGACTTGGTATGACCCGAAGGTTAAGCTCAGCGAGTTAAGGCCGGGTCATCTTGTTCTACGAAGCATTATAGCACCAGGGAAGTTAGGCAATAAATGGGAAGGTCCATATCTAATCGTCCGCTCGGGGCGCCCTGGTTCATTTAAATTAGCTAATTTAGAAGGTGAAGAGTTAGCACATACTTGGCATGCGGAGCACCTAAAGCGATACTTCGCATAAGGGCTCCTTGTAATTCGCTTGTAATCACCTCTAAATTAATAAAGCATATGACCCTGATAGTTGCCTTCCCCTCATAGACTTCCAGCTTCCGAGTGGACGCACTGGAACCGCAGGGTCGACCGAGAGGGAAGTGTCATTAAGCTGGGTTGTATTTTCGGACTTCGAACCCATAAAGTTCGAAGCCTCCGACGTGGTGGCTGACATAATCGGAGCCCAGGCCAACGGCTTGTAGGCATCCGTAAAAGAGCCCAAAACCACATTCTACGGAGTCCAAGCCATTGGCTGGTAGACTTCCGTAAAAAGAGCCGAAGGTGGCCAAAATCTACGGAGTCCAAGCTGCAGCTTGCAGACTTCCATAAAAAAGAGCCGAAGGTGGCCAAATTCTGCGAAGTCCAAGCCATTGGCTGGTAGACTTCTGCAAAAACAGCCGAAGGTGGCTAAATTATACGGAGTCCAAGCCATTGGCTGGTAGACATCCGTAAAAAGAGTCCAAAGAGACCATTGCAAACTCCGAACCATTGGTTCGTCAGAGATCGTAAAGACAAGCCGAAGGTGGCTAAAGCAAAACAGCATTTGAGCCATGAGCTTCGAATGTCTGTTAACATAAGTCCAAAGTGACAATTTTTTTTAAGACATTAAAGTGTCCTGAAAGTTATCTTAATTGATTTCTTTCGTAAAACAAAGGTACTAACTTACCATTTTTCTGACTACAAAAAGTCGAAGACATTTCATAAGATTACAAAAGATCTTTAAATGACAGAGGGGCTCCGAACCCCCAAAAAATTGTACTCCGAAGTTTTTTCTTTGCGCATAACCATCTTTGAATACATTTCGAAGTTGCTTATACCCAAAGAGGGGCTAGTAAATATGGAGACAATTTTAAATCGGCATTCATTATTGAAATAAATGTATTTACAGATTACACTATGAAAAATTGGTATCTATACCAAGAAGGAATCGGAGACCTCTTCTGTCCCGAGAGCTAGGGGTGGAACGACTAGTTCCAACATCGAAAGTTCTAAGAACTTTACGTTTAACTCTCTTCCTCCCCCTCGAAGCTCTAAAATCCTTCTGCTCTTGTTGAAGCTCGGCCCAAGTTCGAAGCCGCTCGGGGCTTCTTTCCCAGCTTCTAAGATCTTCAGATCTTTTATTTTGGGCTTCACCTTCGTCTTCAGACCAGTTAGTGTCTTCAGAAGATGAGGTGTTTGCGTCAACCTCTTTATCTTCCTCTTTAATATAAGACAATACGTCTTTGATTACTTCGGGCGCAATTACGCCGGAGTCATCTCGAGGAATAAGAAATCGAGGACGCTTATAACTCTTTAGAAGTTCGAAGGTGTTCCACAATGAGCGAAGTTCGCTGTTAAGCTCTAACACTTCGATATCTTCCATAAGAGGCAAAGCCTAAAAATATGACAAACAAGACTTTCATTGATAAATGTTTACAAGCATGAGCTTTACATAATCAAAAAATCCTAAATAAATCCTAAACCTGCGGGTTCGGAGGAGGTTGACTGCTCGAAGCTTGGTTCCGAACTTGCTTCTGGCGTTGGCCTTCATCAATCCAAGCCTTGATCACAGAACGACCTTCGGCTCTCCATGAAGTTTGAAAGGCTCGCCAGGCGGCAGTCACGCCTTCGGAAGGATTCAAAAGTCTCGCGTCGTCGAAGGTAATGGAGCCCTCTGCGCTCAGAGTAATTATTCGGCCCAAATCCTCATAGTAACGAAGTAATCCAAGGGCATACACTTGTCCGGAGAGTTCTCCATAACGCATGCCTGCCGTCTTCATTTGCTTCGCTGCTCCTTGGATCCTCTTTAACCGGCGCAGCAGAGTCACATTGTCATCCGAAGGAAGTGATCCAATAGTACCGAAGTACTCCAGAATACTTAACATCTGTTCGATGACCTCCGTAGCCACCTTCTCCGACTTAAGCTTTTCTTCAATTAGCGCATCCTTGCTCGAAGCCGTTTCTGCCAAAACTCCGGAAATCCTAGCGTTCTCCGTAATTAAATCTTTCTTCTGGTTTAGGAGTTGGCTAGCTTCCTCCTAGAGCCTTACAAGTTCGGACCCAGCATTAGCATGCTCCGACCTCACCTTTTCAATTTCGGCCCGAAGCACGATTCTTTCTGCTTCGAGCTCCTTATTCACAGCCTCCAAGCCCTGTCTGGCCCTGCGCTCTGCTGAAATTACATTGTCCATTTGAAGTACTCTAGCTTCGGAGAAAGATAAGTTGCGTTTCAGAGCTTCATTTTCTTCCCGAAGCTGAGCAATTTCATTTTCGTTCGATAAGGCTGCAGCGCGGGCCAAGACCGCTTGCTAAGAAGAGAAAAAACTGAAGTAAGAAATTATTTATTTATAATTTACTAAAGATATCAGTTCGAAGGTGCTCCGTACCTGATAAGCTGCTCGTTCCAAAGCAACATTAAGCTCCGAATTCTTCGCCTTGCTTAATTTTGCTACTAGCTCTGTCTCCCCGACTTCTCGACTCACTCGACCTAAAGGTTTGAGCAAAGTCCGAAGCCCTCTTCTTTGCTCCAAAAAAGGAGTTAAAAGAGGGAGCAGAGCCGAAGCTTTTTGATCTTCCCTGCTTGGCGAAGCTCCGGAGTGTTCTCCTGAGGTCCTTGGAACTTCTGAAGATGGCCCCCCCTAAGTTGATTCACTTTCATCTGTTGACTCAGACGAAGTCGATCCTTGAGTAGGGAGAGGCTCTATGTGTCTTTTACCCCTTCCAGGCCCCTGTTGAGTAACCTCCGGGTGTGGCTCCGAAGTTGTCGAAGGTCTTTGAATTGTATCTTCGTGATGCACTTCTACAGCAGGAGGCTCTGCAAAAACAAAAATATTATACATTGTATAATTTTGCAGAAATTGATAAGAATTATGCGAAATTTACCTTCGACATTCTCCGGAAGATCGAGCACTGGACTGATCGGAGGATCAAAAGTGAAGTCATCATCTGAATCCGCAGTTAAATTTTCCGCTGTCGGAGCATCTCCGTGAGCAGTCCTTTCCTCCACAACTGAAGTTGCAGGAACTTCGACTTCATCTTCACCCATAGGGGCTTCGATTTGCTCCTCTTGGGTATCCGGAGCTCTTACTTCTTCAATGTTGGCTTGGGGCTCCAGGATACCTGCAGTATCTTCAATGTGAATATTTCGTTGAGCTGCATCTTCATCAATCAATCTCACTAATAATATACCTTCATCTTCTTTAGAACCAGAGATTGAGGTTCTTGAGTTCGAAGGCGTAGGATTCGAAGGTGCGAGATTTTTTGGCTTCCGAGCCACCTTCTTCACCGGAGTCCTTGCGGAGCTTGAAGCTCCGGCTTCAGCCATTCTTTTCTTGGGTCCTTTCTCCAGAGGCACCCAGTCCATCAGAGGGGGCGGAGTTAACTCCAACATTCCCCATACTCTGTTAAACCTTTCCCAACTCCCGACCAATTTAATTCGCCATTCTTTTTCAGTCGGAGTTGGGGCACCCAAAATCTTCTTCGAAGCCCTTACAATTTGCTCTGAAGTAATAGGGGCTGAAGAAGCTAAAAAATAATTCAAGTTAGTCTTTCTTCGAAGTAAATATGTACAATGCATGTTGGTTTCGAAGTTACCTGCAGGGCTTGAAGTAAAATTGATCTTGCGAAGACCGCCTTCCGAGTCATCCTCGAAGATGATAGGCCAGTTGGCCATTAGCGGAGGAATTTGCAGTCCGAGGAATTCTTCGGCTAAGTCCCGCATGCTTAACCTTCGGCTAATTTTCTGAAGCAGGTTAAGGCGAGCTTCGAGCTGGCCTTCGTCAGGCTGCACTAAGGCTTTCTTCCGGAATTGAATTTCTTTGAGGGGCCCAGCCAGAGGACTGCTCGCTCCAACTTCGGCATAGAACCACCTCAGGACCCAATCAGTGTACCATCTAGCATTGATGGCCTTGGCAGGAAACTTAAGAGCATATTCGTCCCGAAGCCTAAAGTTGATAGAGCCGAAGGATACTACCACTTTTTCACCTCCGGAGCCTACGAAGGTCTTCGGCTGGCAAGTTGCTCTATGAAGTGCATCGAAGATTTCTGCCCTCCCTTCACAACCTTCGGCTCTCAGCGCCCATTCAAAGATAGCTAATCTAGCTACAGCATTCAGGAGATAGCTGAGGGAGGGTTACATGGAACAGATTAAGTACTTCGGCCAGGAAGTCCACAGCAGGGAGGCCCAAGCCTGCTTCGAAAAAGGCTTCGAATACTACAACCTCTCCGGGTCTTGACTCTCTCTTGCAGGTAGAAGGCCCCAACTCAAAAGACTGATCCAAATATTTGGTCGATGGTGGGCACAAACCTTGGTCATCGGCGATTTGAAGATTTCTCCCCCCTGCCGCCATGGATGTCGCCGCCTGCATCGGAGGTGCCGCCGCCAATGCTGCCGCCGCTGCCGCTGCGGCCGCCTGTTGCCGAGCTAAGGCCGAAGGAGGCGCAGATCCCTTGGTCTTCACCATCACGATCGTTGGATTGCTCTGAGGAAATGGAGGCTAGGGCTCAAGAACTCAAAGGCTAGGGCTCAAGAACTCAAAGGGCTCAAAAGTTTTTGATTGTTAGAATGCGGTGAAAAGGTAACCGGGTAACTTCTAGGCCCTTTATTTATAGCCTAGACTACACTTTCTTACCGTTAATCCATGTCGTTTCGCATTCCTGCCGTTACTTCTTTTATGAAATTAACGCCTGCTACAGTTTCCGTTGGAAACAGAAACAAACGGCTATTTCTTCTAAGTCTAAAAAGACTTTTGAACTTCTGAAGTCGGTACTAAGATAGTTCGAAAAATAACTATCTTAAGACTAATTCGAAGTTCATATCTTCATGCATTTCGGAGATAAAATAAAAATTAATAACCCCTATGATTGGTTATCTTTTCTTTCCGTATACTGCTCTCCTAACGTTACAGGTCGAACGGAGAAGCGTATTCGAGGGGCTACTGTTGGGGGAAAATATCTCATCTTCGGGGTTATTGCCGAAGCAGCATAAAGACAGTCAACCAGTTCGAAGATTCTCCGAAGATCATCTTCGAAGATGCCCGGAACCCCGTTCGAAGCACGAAGACAGGCATTGGTTCGAAGTATGTCTTCGAACTAAAGCTCTTCAGGATCTTTTCTGCCAGCTAAGATGGAAGACTTATCTTATTTCTTATTAGATTAGTCTTTTACCATTTTAGCCCTATTAAGGAAACCGAATAGTCTCCTTAATGTCGGTTGTAATAGAGGGGTAAATAGGTCTTTTCCTTAATGTTTAGGCCTATAAATACCCCCCATTTCACCCTGTAATAGGGACCGAATACAAGTTATTCAATACACATTTACGAACTATTCTAAGTTATTATCCTTTCGGAGGCTTAGAACAGTTTGCTTCACAAACACTTCGTTTGTTAGTTTCTTTTCTACAGAAACCTGTTAGCGTAATCTTTTACGCCAACAGTTGGCGCCGTCCGTGGGGAACCTAGTCCGAAAAACTTCGTTCTCTACCAACTTCTTACATCATGCCTCCTAAGCGGAGCGCACCTCGCAATCCCACTCGGAGGTCCTCTCGGATCTCCGGAGAGATACCCTTCGACACAGTTGAAGTCGGAGGGTCTTCGACTATCCCTCCACCTCAAACTCCGGAAGGGGCTTCTATCCCTCGAGGATACGAAACCTCTCCGCCAACCCCTTCCATACTCCGACCAGCCCGGAGTCCCTCCTCCACCCTCCATTCCGATTCGAACTGATCCTACCAGTTCTCAAGACCCAGAAGGTCCTTCCGGAGGAGATGAAGATAGCCTTGGATACATGGCCACTCAAATGGCCAACCTTCAAGCTGAGGTAGCGAGATGGCGACAAGAAGCTGCGGACAGGCTTCGCTCTCAAGCCATCCCAACTATCTCAGAAGTGCCCGAAGACGACGATCTTGATTATCCCGAAGCCCCGGAGAACGCCTCTTACGACAATGAATCTCCGTTGCATCCTGAGCTGCAGAAGGTTCGCTTTGATCCAAAGTTTAAAACTTCGAAGCTCTACAAGTATGCCGGAGATGAAGATCCCGGAGAGTTCGCGCGTTCTTATGCCCTAGCAATTGAGGCTAGCGGCGGAGTCAGAGACACTATGGCGAAGTGCTTCCCGTTAGCTCTTCAAGGAGTGGCGTTGAGATGGTTCTGGTCTTTAAAGCCAGGATCAATCAATTCGTGGTCACAATTGAAGAGGAAGTTTATAAGTAACTTTCAGGGCACCTTCGAGCCTCCTATGTCAACATGAAGCCTTTTCCAAGTGAAACAGCTCCCCGGAGAAACATTGAGGCAGTACTTCAAGCGCTTCGCTCATACGAAGTCGCAAATTCGGGGGCTGTCCACATCCTCAGTGGTTGATGCGGCTCGGGAAGGCGTCAGTCATCAAGGCCTTCTGGATAAACTGCATCAGAAGAGCATCTCCTCAGTGTCACAACTGATGTCATATTTCGAGGAGTATGCGAGGTCAGAAGAGGGTTGGCTTCGGAGGACTGCTGCTACTTCGACAGTATTGCAAGAAGTTAAAGCAGAAGTGAAGACTTCGGCACAGCCGCAGGAACCAGTCTTCGAAGTGCAACATGATCGAAGAAGAGGGCAAAAGCACCCTCGCTCTGAAGTCTTGAATATTGCACCCCCTCAGAAGTTTGCACCAAGAGCTCCACAGTCTGCGGGGAACAAGTCCAGCGGCTGGAGGCTGAGGAGCCATGCTGAATAGCGTGGGCCTCATGGCTCTAGAAGTGATGAGTCATTGTCAACGATAGTCAACAAGGACTGAAGAAGAGAAGAGATCTGCTGTTTCATGGGCCGCGTGTGACTCAGGTACACGGGCAGCGAGCGACTGTCAGGCAGAGGAGGCTGCGAAGTCGGGCTAGCCCAATCCGGGTGCATGGGCCAGAAGCAGTAGAAGACCCACTGGGCTGTTGACCAGGACTGACTCAGGTACACGGGCGGTGAGCGATTGCCGGGCTGAGAGAGCTGCGGGGTCGGGCCGGCCCAATCCGGGTACCTGGTGCAAAGCTGGTGGAGGCTTTGTCAGTTTCGGCGTAAAACTGACAACCGTTGATTCTGTATCCGACTGTCCAGAAGAATAGCTTCAGGATATGTCATCTGTTACTCTAGGCCCACAGTCAGTCAGTTGTGTCTGTAAAAATACCTAAGGGCAGTAGAGTCTTTTTCTGTATTTTTGAGTCTGTAAAAACCCTAAGGGGCTGGTAGAATATTCCTAGTGTTGGGCTGCCTATAAATAGCACCCCAATCCCTAGGGTTTGGACTACCCTTTGTGCTGAAATCAAATCCACCTTTTTGGGTCACTTTGTCTCCTCCCTTCTCTCTCCTGTGTGCGCCGCCAGGACTTGCCCCTCCCTGTTCTTGCATTATTTGGCTCAAATTTTTTGGTTGCTTTAATGCTTTGGTCCCTGGTAAATTTATTGGTTGCACTTTGTTCGTTTTGGGGAGTTATTGCGCTGGATTCAGGCTGCTGTATTTAGTTCTTGAGGAGAAGCTTCTTCTGTTGCTTCCGTTCTTCACGAACTGAGTACTAGTTCCTGCTGCTGCAAGTAGTACTACTTTTCTGTAGCTACAGTACTTGCTGCCTGCTTTTTACCTTCTACTGTACTGCCTTTTTGATCGAAGCAGCATGGAGTAAATGCCTTTTTGACTGTTTCTGTGAAGTCATTTTCCTTTGTTCGAAGTCCCTCAGCTCCGTGAGGTAGGCTTCGATCTAACCATACTTGAAGGCTTCGCCTCAGTCTTCGAACTTTGTTTTGTGCTCTGTGTTGCTAAGTTTCGAAGCAGTTTTCTGATTGACAGCATTCCATACTTCGAACTTTAGTGCAAAGGGGTTTCGGCCCTATCTGTTCGAAGTCCACACTTCGACAAGTTTCGAAGTTGGGTTCGAAGCTTGTAGCTCCGTTTGGCTTCGCACTGTCTTCTGTGTAACACGTCACCCTTCGCCTCTCTTTTCGAAGCTTGTAGCTCCGTTTGGCTTCGGACTTGCTTTTCTGTCGCGTGACAGGCTTCGCTCCTTTGTTCGAAGGTTGTCGGTTTGTGCGTTGTGTTCGAAGCTTTTTGTTCGAAGGTTGTGCTTCGAAGCTCTCGGTTCATAGTGTGTTCGAAGCTTTGTCTTCGAAGTCCTCACTTCGAAGCAGGCTCCGACTTTGTCACTTTGCTCCGAAGCTCTTGATTCGAATCTGTGTTCGAAGTCCTGTCTTCGAAGTTCACTTCGAACCAGGCTTCGACATTGTTTTACTTCGCTCCGAAGTACACTTCGCTTCTTACCACTTCGAACTAGGCTAGACAGAGTCACTTTCGGCATTTCGGACAGACTCCGACATCAACCTCCGAAGCAGACCTCGACGTGCGAAGGGGGCTTCGCCAAGTTTCGAACAGGAGACAACTTTGGACAGTAACTTCTCTTTTCACTTTATACATACTTAGATCATTTCATTGAGAAGTTTAGGCCTGTTATAACTTGTACATCTGCCTAGATTGCACTTCGTTAGATTTACACTGTTTATCTTCAGATGCTTCTAGGTTAGAAACCTTTAGACTCAGGCTTTCCGTTTATCTTCTGCTGCGTAGTATTTTTGAGGTGCGTTGGGTATTGGGAACAGGCCATTGATTCGAAAGAATTTTTAAGGCGCCCATTCACCCCCCCTCTGGTCGCTACTTTCGGTCCTACAAGTGGTATCAGAGCAAGGTTAGGGTTTTTCCATACCTTAACCGGTTCTAAACCCCAGTAGTGACTATGACGTCTCCTGGCAAGGTCCCGTCCTTGGAAGCCTATGGCTATAATTATTGGAAGACTCGCATGCGAGCCTATCTCATGAGCCAGGGTTCGGACATATGGGACATTTGCGTTCACACCACATTTGTCATTCTGCCAGTTACTGAGCAAGGTACGCTGGTATCATTGCTCAGCATCTGAGCAACAGTAAGGCTGTGAACATTTTATTTTCTGGCTTAGGTCCCACTGAATTTGAGCGAGTGAGTCATCTCTCCACTGCGAGAGAGAGATCTGGGCTACCCTCAAGGCACACCATGAGGGAACAGCACAGGTCAAGGCTCGGCTCTATCAGACC